>OY856412.1:849506991-849874491 GCA_963693085.1 Alisma plantago-aquatica
CATAGGAGAAGTGTGACAAAAAGGACTTTAAAACAAAACAAATATTGAGAATCAAACAAATAAATCAAAGTGTAATTAATACTAGGAATGTATATTTATGGGTTATCTTCTCCAATAGAACTGGGATAGCTACGCTTATCCAATTTTAATGAAATTTTGCATCTAGGCTAATTTTTGACATGTAGAATCCAAATTTTAGATTAAATTACACTTTTGGGGTTATTATTACATATTTCAGAGTTTAACATAATTTGTTTCTTAATTAAAATTAACCCATCTCAGATTATACATTTAACTTGAAACTTGGTCCCTTTTTCTATTTTGTTTTGGGCAGTCGGGAGGCCATTTATTCATCTTGCCCACCTCTTATAGGGAAACTAATTGAAGATACCACATTAGTTGCAAAAAACTTAAACTTGGTAGAACT
The DNA here is from genome assembly GCA_963693085.1 of Alisma plantago-aquatica. Taxonomy (NCBI): domain Eukaryota; kingdom Viridiplantae; phylum Streptophyta; class Magnoliopsida; order Alismatales; family Alismataceae; genus Alisma; species Alisma plantago-aquatica. The sequence goes on from OY856412.1 coordinate 849,507,419, forward strand.
TCAACCCTTATAGAAAGGGAAGAGGTGATCGTGAGCCACAAGGTTGATAGGAGGATATATAAAGAGGTCCTCCATTGTAGTTTTAAGGTAATTCTTAGAAAGAGCATTAGCAAGGCCATTGATAGCATGAATGATTTTCTAAAAATTGACATCCATATAGGCACCCCTTATCTTCCTCTACCAAGATTGAAATATGGGGTATTCCCCAATGTCGTCATCAGTGGCCTCAAGCACAATGATATTATATGATTCAACAACTAGTTGTTGAACAATAAGATGAATCTTTTATCGATGAAGAACATGGTATATCATATCCAATCCAAATCATCCACCAAGGAATTTCAATAGAGGTAGAAGGAGATCAGAATTGGCCATGTAGTTGTTGCACAATTGTCTTCTTTACAGCACCTTGTTATCGTCTTGTGGAGTAGATTCTCTAAGACTGCGCACATGAGCCTCTTCCTCTATTTCTCCCACGCCGATGAGGGAGAACATGGTGCTCCACCTTGGTCATCAAGATGAAGAGGAGCATGAGTTTTTGATGTTCTAGTCATCTCATAACTCCCTTTCTTCTCATTTCTTGAGAAGCAATCCTCCAGGTTTTTTTCGTCTCTCTAAGAGAGAAGTCTAAAGACTAACTTGTCTCACAAGTTATCTCAAAAGATATTTCAATACTATTCCAAACCCTTTGGGAGGGGTCTCTTTGTGATGGAGTGGATTTTTAGAACCCTAAAATGTCCAATGACTTAAGAGAAAGCATGTGCTTGAGTTATCTTAAGAGTTGCATGTGCTTTGGTGAAGTTTGGATGGTGATTGATATTTATATTATGATTAATATCCCAAAGTTAATATTGTTTGAGGAATTTATTTGACAAGTCGAACAGTTGATTTTTGGCACCAAATTTGAGTATAATGTATTTTGAGAGATAGGGAAGCTATGGTTAAATTTTGGTGGAAATTGGGGGACCCTAGAAGAAGTTATTTAGATTTAAAGATGAGGACATAATGTACTTTTGATGTATTTGATTAGCAAGGTTTGGATCATCTAGCCTAAGCTAAATGTGTTGCGCTCCATTTTGGTTTTTGAATGAACTGCATGCCCTGATCCTAGCCATAGATATCTAATCAAGTGACAATTATGGCTGCTTTGAGTGAGCCATGGATAGGATTGTGTGGAGGACCATTTCAAACCATCAGATTTGAGATGAAGGGTCCTTGTGTCATCCCCTACCTTGTGGTTAGAGCAAGGTAGTGGGGCAGCACGTTCCCAGCTACCATACATCGTGGTCGTGGACCGAAGGGGGAAGTGAGGTGGATAGTTGCACTTTGCTTGGATAGAGGAATGAGAAGACCCCATAAACGATATCTGCAGCCACTCCAATAGGAAGAACAAACTCCCGTCTTTTTGTACTTCTCCAATGGGGTTCGCGGGTAGTGTGAGATGGAACAAGATGAGGTATAGCCAAGCTTTGAGGAAGATGAATGGGGGAAAAGCAAGATGGTAACGAGGGGAGTTCAGTGCAATTTCTTAGATGGATGCCACATGGTTCTTTCCTTGCCGCCCAACCCTAGTTTTCCAGAGCTTGAAGATGAAGCTCGGAGACCTGTGCGTAGTGCCTCTCACTGAGAATGATGGATATGGAAGAACCCATGGAGATGGTGCAAAACTTTTGGAATCTTTATCTTGGCACAAGGATGACAAGAGGCAGATCACCTCTTTTGCTCTGTCGTGTCAGAGGCCAGGCGGCGGCGAACTTCAGGTCCTAGAGACTCGGAGCTGAAGGCGAAACCCTAAGAAGCCGTGAAGGTCTAGTTGAAGGCGCCAAATCTGATGGGGGCATTCAGAGCTGACGAGGCACTTCTCTAGTACAACTTCTTGCTCACTGAAGTAGAACCGTGTGGTGGCACCCCCGCAAAACAGGGACAATGGGCATCCGTGTGAGATCTCGAGAAGGGGGATTAGAGGAGAACCGACCCAAATCTCAACTGAACCAGACAATTCATTGAATGTAGATCGGCCGGCTCACACTCCCTGCCCAACACCAGCAAATGAGCAACTTCTAGCCCTGGAGCCACGTGGCGCCCACCTATTAGCCATTCAAGGTAATTATTTACAATAATTCTCAGATCTTGCATAATTCCTAGTAATTAGCTCGAGCATCAAAAAAATACATATAATATACCAAAATTCTCAGAAAAATGAGTAGAAGACAATATAACTATTATATCATACTTTTGATGCACTAATCTCAGTGATATCATATAAGATGTAAAATGGTCTTTTCATGTATAATAAATAATAAACGAAGACCTAAAATTATGGAAAAATGTTAGTAAGTATATAATAATGATTAAAATGCTTATGATGTCAGATATGACAATTCTTGGACACAAAATCATGTAATTTGCATTATATGGCTAATTAGGGCTAATAACCCTAATTAATGTGTAATAATTACATATATACTCATAAATCTTGGAAATCACAGAGTAAGCTCATATCAGTATCTGGAACCTCAGATTTAATTATGAGATCATGATGATGCATAGAATTCATGTTATATAAAGTTGACCTTTAATACATGGTTTAAAACCCCAATCTTGGTTAGTGGTGTAACCTAGGGTTAATTAATGTGCACAAAAATGCTATGGAAGATAATGTTCAGATAATGAATCATAATACGGAATATGACATCAGTAAGATAATCCTAAGACAAGAATGCAAGTAATCATGAGAATATCATAATGAGATAAGAAAACCTTAATATGAACATAAATAGGGTTAAGATGATGAAAACCTGATGATAGTATCTGATCTTGTCTTAATAAAGTTTAGAAAAGATATCGTTGACATCAGGAATGTGGAATAGATTGTGATATCTCTTTGGAAGGTACACCATTACCTCTTGCTTGGCTTATTATACATTATGCTTGTGTTATATGGTAGTAAAGACTTGGCATATGGTATTCACTGAAATGATTATCTTGTATGATATGTTGCTTGAGTTTCCATACTTATGGCTATGAACACCTACAACATAATATAGATGTTCCATCATAAGATAGCTCATAAACCACTTGGTGGTAGAGTGCATGCATAATGATCACAAACCACTTGGTGGTAGATCATATGATGTTTGTATAATGATCACAAACGACTTGGTGGTAGATCATAAGGCCTAAAGACATCAAAGCCACTTGGTGGAAAACGCACGAGATGTATGATGGAAATGTACTTAAAATATGTGTTCTCTTTTGTTAATGAACATCTTTGTGCAAGTATATGATTTTCTTATATTTCTTTATAACTGCCAAGTATTAGTTTTATCTTATTGCCAAGATATGATGAGAGGTATATAAAAGACACGTAGGCGTACTCAATACAATATTCTTGAATATTGTGCTGACGTGTACCACATGTAATCTTTTTTTAGGTTTTAGTTATGCTCTTGAAGATCTAGGATAGTTGAGAGTTGTGTAGCGAGCTGATGTGCAGGTGGACATGTTGTCTTAAGATCCTATAGTTTAGTGGTAGTACATGTTTTCTTTTAAGGTTGTTGTTCAATATGTAATACCAAATGTTGTAACAATTCATGTTGTAATTATATGTTGAATGATGAGAATGTGTTGTACGGTTTTATTATTGTTCATGTACATGTGCTACTGTGTTTCCTTCTGACTCCCTTGATTTTCTTATTCTTAGCCTAGTGTGGGGTGTTTAAATTGGAATTCTGGATGAGGTGTGGGTTTCAATTTGGACGTCACACATCAGATTAAGGTTTAGAAAATTCGGGGACGTCACAGGTGGTATCTGAGCATGAATAATAGAAAAGCATGACATTTTCTCATTATGCAACTCAAAACCAGAAAACCTTGAACTTAATAATCTTTAGGGTTAGATTAGTCATCTTTTAGAGACTAGATCTGACCTAGCCTCTAGGTTAGCACCTAGATGTCTGAGAACTAGGTCTAGACTGGTGCTTGTTGAGTAGCAAGTCCTTAGATGTCATTCTTTCCTTGTAGTGCAGCGGTATGGGACGTTGCACTATTTGGAATTGATGTGCATCAAGGGAAGAGAAACCCTAGACATATTGTGCACATTGTCTAGAGTAGCTACACTAGTCTACCCCTTGTTCTCACCCTTTTCACTAGTTTTCATGACACTGTACTCTCTACTATGTGTGGGGCACTCATTTTTTGGATTTGGTTTTGGATTCCAAACGGATCGAACCTCGATAGTTTTCTCTGACGCTTGTTTTATCAGAGAAAAACTATATAATATTTTATTATATATATGTATTACAAAAATGTGTCCCCATACATGTACGAGTAGGAGGTGCTCATGCAACCTAAGTGAAAGTGATGACATTAGTCTAGAAGAGAGTGTAGTTCTAGATTAGATGTCTAGAGCCTTGTTGGGATGTATGATAGTTGGAATAGATGAAATAAGTTTTGATGCTATGATGTAAGTCTTATATAGATGATATAAGATGGTTTATGATGATCTATGTTTGTCTTTGAGGACGTAAGTTCAGTTTTGAGGATTTGAGATAAGTTTTGATGATGCAAGTAAATAGGCTTTTATGAGATAAGATAAGCTAAGTTAAGACAAGGTTGTGAGTCAGCATGAGCCTCAATATCTTTTACAAAGGACGACCTCTAGTGTTAGGATCAGTTTTGGGGTTAGCTCAAGAGAGAGCAAGACCCACAGCGAGAAGGTCAGAGAACCTAGACTCCATGATATGAGAAATACGAGAAATATGTGATATGATATGTCCTAAACTAGAATACTCCTAAGTGAATGAGTTGTGTTGCTTAATGCATGATTCCTTTAGTCTTGTTGAACCCTAGATGTCCTTGGGAGGACCAAACCCTAGAGTCAGAGAGAGGTTGGTTACATATGCATATGTGAACATGAAAATGAGTGTCTGCCATCTGGGTGAGTGAGAGAGCCCAAGTCCCTAGAGGAGGTAGCTATATTAGTTTATGTGAAGCCTCATGCTCCGGTTGGTGGTTTCCCACATAGGAATCTAGTGGTGTATATAAGAGAGTTTTGGTTAAGGATGCTGGATGGGTAGAAAACTATGAAGAGTATATCATAGCATGTTTTGGTTTGTGCTTATGTGGCTAGAGCTTGTAAAGTTATCACTGGTGCCAATGAGGTAATCTGAGAACCCTGGACTAAAGGAGGGAAGTTAAAGTTTTTGTTATGAGATACTCATAGAAATGAGTGAACTCAACGAGATTGAGCATGAAACCACCCTCAGGATAATGGTTGGGAGAACCTCAGTTGGACTAGATAAAGTTTTGATACATGTTTGTCAAGCCACTTGCATAAGTTTGTTTAGCACAACCATGATATAATATATGTAAGGATATGTTCTAATCTTGAGATATGATAGTGGATATGACATGATGAAAGACCTAAAGATGGTTTAATAAATATCAATGTATAAATGGTTAACCATATACATGAATAATGATGATAAAGTGAAATTGTTGACTACTGTTGTGATGAAATCACTAATAAATGTTACAGTTTATTATGAATGATGAAATATGATCATATAAATGAAACATGTTATATGAGGTGTTAATCTTAGTGCTTAATAAAGATGAAAAATATAGTTTGATAATTAGCACAACATAACGATTATGACACCTTGAAATGATCTAGATGGATAATGTGGGTTAACTTTAGTTAACTCCCTCCTAAAAGGCATATGTTAATGTTGAACATATTCCAAAAAAATTATCTCAATATAATGTTGATGACACCTTGATGTATGAGTTAATCTTTAGTTAACTCCTTTAGAACATGGTAATATGATGACGGAACCCTAATAATGCATGGGTTACAATAAGGAAGCAACCCTAATAGTTGAGATATGTAACAACATTAACTAAGCTTCTAAACCCTTGTTTGTGGATTCTATGAAGTGAGGTTTCAACCTAGATGCTTTTGAAACCTCCTAATAGTAATTTAGATATGACTATGGGGCTTTGTTTTTGGATATGTTTCACATACAGTGGTGTCCTACATATGGACGCAAACCTTTTGGTTTCTCCTCGAAGTAAGAGGATGGTTATAATTTCGAGGATGAAATTTTCTTTTAAGATGTATATGATGTGACAAAGTGGTTTCTTTCTTAATTCCGAGGACAAAATTTCTTTTAAGGTGTTTAGGATGTGATGGAGTGGACTCTTAGAACCCTAAAATGTCCAATGGCTTAAGAGAAAGCATATGCTTGAGTTATCTTAAGAGTTGCATGTGCTTTGGTGAAGTTTGGATGGTGATCGATATTTATATTATGATTAATATCCCAAAGTTAATATTATTTGAGGAATTTAGTTGACAAGTTGAACAGTTGATTTTTGGCACCAAATTTCAGTATAATGTATTTTGAGAGATAGGGAAGCTATGGTTAAATTTTGGTGGCAATTGTGGGACCCTAGAAGAAGTTATTTAGGTTTAAAGATGAGAAAATAATGTACTTTTGATGTATTTAATTAGAAAGGTTTGGATCATCCAGCCTAACCTAAATGTATTGTGCTCCCTTTTGGTTTTTGAATGAACTATGTGGTCGGATCCTAGCCATAGATATCTAATCAAGTGACAGTTATGGCTGCTTTGAGTGAGCCACAGATAGGCTCATGTGGAGGACCATTTTAGACCATCAGATTTGAGATGAAGGGTCCCTGTGTCATCCCCTACCTTGCAGTTAGAGCAAGGTAGTGGGGCAACACGGTCCCATCTACCATATATCATGGTCGTGGACCGAAGAGGGAAGTGAGGTGGACAGTTGCACTTTGCTTGGATAGAGCAATGAGAAGACCCCATAAACGATATTTGCAGCCACTCCAATAGGAAGAACAAACTCCTGTCTTTCTGTACTTCTCCAATGGGGTTCGCGGACAGTGTGAGATGGAACAAGACAAGGTACAACCAAGCTTTGAGGAAGATGAATGGGGGAAAAGCAAGATGGCAGCGAGGGGAGTTCAGTGTAATTGCTTAGATGGATGCCACATGGTAATTTCCTTGTCTCCCAACCCTAGTTTTCCAGAGCTTGAAGATGAAGCTCGGAGACCTGTGCGTAGTGCCTCTCACTGAGAATGATGGATACAAAAGAACCCATGGAGATGCTGCAAAACTTTTGGAATCTTTATCTTGGCACGAGGATGACAAGAGGAAGGTCGCCTCTTTTGCTCTACCGTGTCAGAGGCCAGGCGGCGGTGAGCTTCAGGTCCCAGAGACTCGAAGCCGAAGGCGGAACCCTAAGAATCTGTGCAGGTCTAGTTGAAGGCGCCGAATCTGATGGGGGCATTCAGAGCTGATGAGGCGCTTCTCTAGTGCGGCTTCTTGCTCACTGGAGTAGAACCGTGCGGCGGCACCCCCACAAAATAGGGATAGCGGGTGTCCACGCGAGATCGTTAGAAGGGAGATTAGAGAACAACCAGCCCAAATCTCAACTGAACCAGATAGTTCATTCAATGTAGATCGTCCTACTCACGCTCCCTGCCCAACACCAGCAAATGAGCAGCTTCTGGCCCTGGAGCCACGTGGCGCCCACCTATTGGTTATTCAAGGTAATTATTTACAGTAATTCTTAGATCTTGCATAATTCCTCGTAATTAGATCGAGCATTAGAAAAATACACATAATATATCAAAATTCTCATAAAAATGAGTAGAACACAATATGCCTATAATATCATACTTTTGATGCACAAATCTTAGTGATATCATGTAAGATGTAAAATTGTCTTTTCATGTATAATAAATAATAAACGAAGCCCTAAAATTATGGAAAAATGTTAGTAAGTATATAATAATGATTAGAATGCTTGTGATGTCAGATATGACAATTCTTGGACACAAAATCATGTAATTTTCTTTATATGGCTAATTAGGGCAAATAACTCTAATTAATGTGTAATAATTACAAATATACTCATAAAATCTTAGAAATCATAGAGTAAGCTCATATCAGTATCTGGAACCTTAGATTTAATTATGAGATCATGATGATGCATAGAATGCATGTTATATGAATTTGACCTTTAATACATGGTTTAAAACCCTAATCTTGGTTAATGGTGTAACCTAGGGTTAATTAATGTGCACAAAAATTCTATGGAAGATAATTTTCAGATAATGAATCATAATATGGAATATGACATCAGTAAGATAATCTTAAGACAATAATTCAAGTAATCATGATAATAGCATAATGAGATAAGCAAACCTTAATATGAACATAACTAGGGTTAAGATGATGAAAACCTGATGATAGAATGTGATCTTGTCTTAATCAACTTTAGAAAAGATATGGTTGACATCAGGGATGTGGTATAGATTGTGATATCTCATTGGAAGGTACACCATTACCTCTTGCTTGGCTTATTATACATTATGCTTGTGTTATATGGTAGTAAAGACTTGGCATATGGTATTGATTGAAATGATTGTCTTGTATGATATTTTTCTTGAATTTCCATACTTATGGCTATGAACACCTACAACATAATATAGATGTTCCATCATAAGATAGCTCATAAACCACTTGGTGGTAGAGCACATGCATAATGATCACAAACCACTTGGTGGTAGATCATATGATGTTTGTGTAATGATCACAAACCACTTGTTGGTAGATCATATGACGTTTGTGTAATGATCACAAACCACTTGGTGGTAGATCATAAGGCCTAAAGACGTCAAAGCCACTTGGTGGAAGACGCACAAGATGTATGATGGAAATGTACTTAAAATATGTGTTCTCTTTGGTTAATGAACATCTTTGTGCTAGTATATGATTTTCTTATATTTCTTTATAACTGCCAAGTATTAGTTTTATCTTATTGCCAAGACATGATGAGAGGTATATAAAAGACACGTAGGCGTACTTAGTACAATATTCTTGAATATTGTGCTGACGTATACCACATGTAATATTTTGTTTAGGTTGTTGTTATGCTCTTGAAGATCCAGGATAGTTGAGAGTTGTGTAGCGAGCTGATGTACAGGTGGACCTATTGTCTTAAGATCATGTAGTTTAGTGGTAGTACATGTTTTCTTTTAAGTTTGTTGTTCAATATGTAATATCAAATGTTGTAACAATTCATGTTGTAATTATATGTTGAATGATGAACATGTGTTGTATGGTTTTATTACTGTTCATGTACATGTGCTACTGTGTTTCCTTCTGACTCCCTTGATTTTCTTCTTCTTAGCCTAGTGTGGGGTGTTTAAATTGGAATTCTCACTGAGATGAGGGTTTTAATTTGGACGTCACACATCAGATTAAGGTTTAGAAAATCTGAGGACGTCACACTCTTTATATAAGAGTCATGGGATTCGAGAACTATAAATCAAACCCCTTACTTAATCACAATCCTAAAAATAGTCCAATACTAGAAAAAATTAGACTTTATTCTAAAAACCCAATCAGGTTGCCTGATTGTTAGACCACAGTCATGTTAGGCACTCTAATCACCCGATCAGGATATTTGATCTATCGATCTGGAAATTTTAGATCCAGATCTGAATTTCTTTCCAATTTGAGACTTCCCTTCTTGCATCTTGATCACCTTAAAGATAACTGATCAGCCAACCAAGCCATTCCCAATGTAAAACTCAGTCAATCAATTGATCTATGCACCCAACCAATCATACATTTTGATCACCTAATCATATGGTGAATCAACATGTTTATAACTCAGAACCATTATAATCATATGTTTTATGTGAACTTCAATTCCCTTATGCATCCTTATGCAAGTGACCCGACAAGTTTCTAATTACATTGGTGGTCATGTTCAAAACAACACAAGAAAAGATTGGTGCCTAACCACGTGTCATTGCCACCCAAGTAATATGAATAAGTTGGTTAACAACTAGAACATGTAAAGTGACCAATGTTATCCTTTTTCACATATACGTAGATTGAAAATTATGCATGGAATGCCTTCCTCTTAACACTCAATCTATGTTTTCGAATTAGAGTAGACTGTTTGTGATATTGTGGTCTCAATATCATACATTGACTCACATGAGCATGGTCATGCATCTTGTAGTCCCTTATTAAGTGGTTGGGTATCACACTAAATGAGGGACAAATTTAATTTACATCACTCCTAGTATTCCCCATGTGTTACAATGTACTCAATCACTACCTTTTTGGAAACGTATAATTCAGATCATATCGGCTAGTGTCGAAGTACACAAAATGACATGTGTTACTATAGTGACTTTAGGTCTAAGGACCACAGTCATCATTATCACATTGAGACATGACTCTAACATGCTATTATATGACTTGCATGTGTCAATCTCAAGGTGGGTGTGTCTAGTACAACTTGTTCTCTAACAAGTCCCATGTATCTAAGTTGATATCCAATATCATAACTAAAGAGACAGTCATTTCTCACCATACATGCTAGTCTTGTGTATTGCTCTTTTCATAAATTATCAATAATAATAATTGAATAAGGATAAGACTAATGTACTTACTCTTATTATACATATAATGTCATGTTTAGTTCCTCAACCCAAACCATATTTCGTAGAGATAAAACATTCTTAGGACATTATTAAGTATATTCATTATCTCAATACTAAAATAGACATAATAAGTGGAATTGCCTTTTGTTAATCAAATCAAGTACAAAATATTCCTTTTGCAATCATCACATGACAGATCTAGGGGCATATAACCAATAGTCACACACTTTCACTAGGGCCAATCACTCATGAAGCCAAGTTCAATCAATCTAACATGAGCATCATGTTTTCGCTATGTAAGTGCTTTACTTAGAGGAATACCAACATTGTTTTCAGTTGGTACTCTACAAATCTTTATATCTCCTCATTGTATGATGTCACATATGACATGGTAAGCCTGAGTATGTGCTTGGAATGTTGATGTGATCTGGGTCCTTATCTTGTAAATAGATCCATTATTGTCGCAATATAGTTATAGTGTGTCTTGAAAGGTTAAAACCACCCCAAGTTTGTTCATGAACTTCAATGTTCATACTACTTCCTTTGTTGCAATGGAGGAAGAAATGTACTCAGCCTCTATTATAAAATCGATCACAATCTCTTAGTTGAAACTTTTTTGGCATAGAACTATCGTTAAGGAAAAACATCAATCCTGATTACGATCCATAATCGTCATTGTTAGCTTAGAAACTTGCATCAATGTAGCCTTTTATGATTAACTCTTTACCACAAGCATAATTAGTCATTGATCCTTATTTCCTCTTAAGTGCTTAAGGATTTTCCTTACATCTATCCGGTGACCATGACTAACATCTTAGTGGTACATTCTCATCATGCTCAAAGCACACGAGACATCTAGGCATGTAGTTATCATTGCATAGATGATAGATCCAATTGATGATGCATATGGAATCTTACTCATGTGTGCCCACTCTTCCAAAGAGATAGAACATTGATCTCTATAGAGACTTATTCCATGAGACATGGGCAAGTTTCCCCTCTTATAGTTTTGCATGCTAAACCTCTTTAATACTTTTTCAAAGTATGTACTTTGATCTAGGCCAAGAATGCTTCTAGATCTATCTTTATAGATCTTAATTCCAAGAATATATGATGTTTTGCCTAAGTCCTTAATGGAGAAGGCATTGCCTAACCAATTATTAACCAATTGTAGAGTAGGTATGTCACATTCCATCAATATCATGTCCTCGACACATAATATGAGAAATTTAATCATGATCCTACTAAACTTCTTGCAAACACAAGGTTCAGCTTCATTTTGGATAAAGACAAGCTATTTGATTGTCTCACTAAAACAAAGATTCTAACTTTGAGATGCTTCCTTCAATACATAGATTGACCTCTATAGCTTATAGGTTTCATTGTCGTTATTTGGAACAATAAAACCCTATGGTTGTCATTAAGGAAGGTAATTTAAAGTTCATTTGCCAAATCTGGTAGTCATGATAAACTACATTGGTAAGCATGAACCTAACATATTTAACCATGGAAACTTGGAAAAAAGTTTTGTCATTGTCAACACCTTGAACTTTTTTGTAACCTTTTGCAACCAATCTACCATTGTAGGTTTTTATATTACCATCCATGTTTGCCTTCTTCTTGAAGACCCATTTTCACCATATGGGCTTTACCCCTTCAGGTGGATCCACCAAGGACCATACCTTGTTGGTATACATGGAGCCCATATCTGATCTCATGGTCTTAGGACATTTCTCATAATATGGTACTCAATAACCTTATTGAGTTTGTTGGATCATCATCTCTCAGTTTCAATATCTGTCATATTAAACCTTCAATGTTCTTGTGTGATAGGAATTTTAGATTCCACAACAATTTGTGATTCTTCTGGTTCCTTGTCTACCTCCATAGTTCAATGTTATCTTGTTGGATTTGAACTTCTTCAAGTTCTATTTTCCTCCCACTGGTTCCTTTAGAAAAAAAATCCTTTTTGAGCATACATCATCTTTGGAAACCAACACTTTGGTCAAATGGAATATAGAAGTAGTAACCCTTAGTTTCATTAGGGTACCCAAAAAATATAAAATTAACCAATTTGGGTCCAAGCCTTTTACAGAATTGCTTCTTGACTTTATCTTCACATACCCAATCTTTCATGAAACACATAATGGGATGTTTCTCATTCCATATATCATTTGATGATTTTTAATGGATTTAGGTGGTACTCAGTTATGTGTAAATGTGGCAATCTCAAGGGAATAACCCAAAAAGCAAATCAAAAGATAAGCTAAACTCACACTTGACCATACCATGTCCAACAAGGTGTGATTTTTTTTCTAATACACCATTATGTTGTGGTGTTCTAGGTGGAGTCCATTGTGATACAATGCCACAATCCCTTAAAAGGACCTTAAACTCTTAGCTTAAGTATTCAACATCTTAATCAGATCGAAGTGCTTTAATTATGTTGCCAACTTGATTTTTTACTTTATTTACCAATTCCTTGAACTTTTTAAAGGATTCTGATTTGTGTTCAAACACTTATATCCAAATCAATTGAAGTCATCCGTAAAGGTGAAGTAGTATTGATATCCACCACTAGAACTTGTGCTAAAGGTACACACACATTGATATGTATGAGTCCTAATAAATCACTCGCTCTCTCACTAAATATAGTAAAAGGTTCTTTTGTCGTCTTTCCTAATTAACATAATTCACGTGTCTCTATTGATTCCAATTCAAAAGAGTCTTGATAATCATCTTTATGGAGTCTATAAATGAGCTTCTCATTCATGTTCCCTAGATGATAGTGCCAAAAATAAGTTCTATTTGAGTTATTGAGTTTTAACTTCTAGGTATATATGTCATATACATGTGTCTCAATATCTAGTAAAAAAAGACCATAACATATAGGGGTACTTCCATAAAAGATATGATATTTTGAAATGGAATTTGATCATTATTTATTAGAGAAAACCATTCTCATCCAAACAAGATAAAAAAAACAATGTTTCTATTCATCACAAACACATAATAGTAGTCTCTAACTCTATGACAAGGCCACTGGATAGAGATAAATAATTGTTGACTACAACAGTGGTAGTGAATCTTACTCTATTTGCAACTTGTAATTCTGCCTCCCCCTTTTTCAAGGGTATACTTCTTTTCAGATCCAACATATTTGAGCATATTTGATATCCACATCCAGTATCCAATGACCGTGATGAATAAGTAAACTTTATTTGTATAAAAAATATACCTAAAGTGATGTTCTCTATCTCCTACTTCTTGTTCTTTAGTTCCTCAAGGTAGAGAGGACAATTTATTTTTCAATGTACAGCCTTGTGATAATGGTGAAAATTGCCTCCCTTACCTACTCCTCCTTTTGCACTAGGTGGATAAGACTTTTGGCTAGATTTAGAACATTTATTATCTTTGCATTTTCCCTCAGATTTTCCTTTTTCTTTGTTGACCATCAACATGGATTTAGACTTGTCTTTCATTTTCTCCTCAGTAGTTCTCAACATGCCAAGTATCTTAATCAGTGGATAATCTTTTTTTTCTCACTCAAAATCCTTCCTCTCTTTTTATTATTGAAAGAATGAGGACAAATTTTCATCAATGTGAGAGAGAACTAGGGAAATTCCATGTCCTAAAAATGGGTAGGCACACAGGACTGTAAAAGAGGAAAGCTAACAACTATAAAAATAAGGTGTACAGTATAGAAAAGTATAAATCAAGATCCATCCAAAGTAAAGAAAGAATAGGATCTAAAGGTAAAGCCCCCAAGTCGTGATACTCTAGAAAATGTCAAGAACATAATGAAAATCTTTTAGCCCAATAGGTAAATGTATAAACCAGAAAGAACATTATCCTTTTGTATTTGTATATGACAACATAATAAGTATAGAAGACAACTTTCATCCTTGCAACTCAAAGAAGATCATTATCCTTGTATTAGAATATGTCAACTATATAGTACGAGGAAATTCTTGGAGATATAATGTAGAGGTTCAAGAACAACGCATCCGAAGAAGAAAACATCATCCAAAAAATTGGTGATTATGCAAATATTTGCAGCAAGAGCAAATCAGAAGATCGAAAAAACAAAAAATACAACTTACACCTAGAATAGAGAAACATAAGAACTCCCGATGAGTGAAAGACTAACAAATCATTCTTAATGATGCTCCAAAGGGAAGCATAGTCTTTATAGCTAATTTTGTGCACCATTATATTCCTTTAGCCAAAAGTGGTAAAATATGTATAAGCAAACACTTTTCAATATCTTTATTCTGAGAGAAACAATGTTAGGCTATTATTTTGGCGTAACAACATAGAGACCTTCAGAGTGAGCTATCTCTCAAATATAAATAAAATAATCACAATTAAATAGAATATAATAAGTATTTTTATATCCACCTTTGCAAAGGAAACAAATGGATGAAAGCTGAAAGCCTCTTCTTCTTTGCATGATCTGAGGTTGGCCATATTCTGACTAGCTTTCCAAGCATGCAGAGCACATCTTTTTGCAACTTTAGCACTCCAAACCCATGCAAGAAAAATATTTTAGACTTAGGTTATTTAGATATAATCTCATCCTAGACATCTTTAAGTTGAATAAAATTTTTGTCACAAAAGGTCAAATGGTCATCACCATAAAAGGAAATACTATTAAAATTGAGAAAATTAGATAAAACTTCAAAATTTCTAGAAGAATGAATATACCTACTACCATCCTTAATCACATAACTTAACAAGAAATCTCTATAAAAATTAGTTTTGATGTTGATACCCTAACCAAACAAACTGAAAAGATTCTTTCCTTTAACCCAAGGATCTTTACATATATGAGTATTATCACCTTTACCAACTTTAAAATCAACGATTTGAAAGAAAGAGAGTCCCTTAATATGAGAATGTTGTTGAAAAATTAAGGAATAATTGCAATATTCTTCAATCGACAATAATGAAGCACTTCTTAAGTATATTTCACTGACCCATTTAACCCACATTGAATATTTGTTTCTCTCAATATCCCAATCATTGACTAAAGTACAAGCTTGTGCAACATCTCTACTCTTCCTCATACCTAATCCTCCTTCTTTCTTTAGAGGGGTAACTACCTCTTATTTGACCAAATGTAAGGGATTCGTGACATCAGAATGATCCCACAAAAGTTCTTATAGAGTCTATAAACAACATCAAGCACAAAGTAGGGAATGGGAAATGAAAAAAATAATGCATATGCAAGGTAGAAAGAGTGGACTTAATCAAATCAAGTCTCTCAGCCATAGATAGAAGCTTAGATTTCCAAGATTCAAGCCTCTTCTAAATCTTATCCACAATATCAAAGGAATAGTTTTTTTAAATCTTCCCTGAAAACAAAGGAACATCCATATATTAAGAAGGAGGAAGCTTCTCAGGAAAACCCAAAATTTTAGAGATATGGGCTTTACCAAAAACATTACTAAAGAAACAACACTTTTATTATGATTAACTCTAAAACCGAAAAATTTGATCAAAGAAATCCAAAGTATTTTTAATACATATAGTACTACAATCATAAGCTCTGGAGAACATCATAAGATCATCTGTGAAGATTGAATGTGAATCATCCATATTCTTCAAGGCAACCAAATGGCTCAAGACATTAGCTTTTATAGTCTATTTGAATAATTTAGATAGACCATGCACAACAATGACAAAAAAATAGGGAGCCAGGGGATTCCCTTGTCTAACATCAATTGAACGAAAGAAATAGTTTGAGGGCCTCATTAACCAAAACTTGATAGGTAGTGTTACAAACCCTCAATCCAGCCTAGATAAATAGTTGGGAAACTCATCTTGAAAAGAATATAATATAAGAATTACCCATTCACAAAATTGTATGCTTTTGAAATATAAACTTCATACACGTTTTGTCTTTAGCTTTGTTAAAATCATGAAGAGTCTCATTTGAGAGAAGGATATCATCTTTGATATTTCCCCCCTTAATGAAAGCACGTTGATTGTCATCAATAATAGAAGAAAGGATATGTTGAACATGATTGGCAATGATTTTTGAAATAACTTTATAGACCACATTGCAAAGAGAAATGGGTCACCAATTCTTAATGTCACACCATCTGAACTTCTAGGAATGAGAGTAATAAAAGTATCATTGGCTTCACTTAAAGCTTGTCATTCTTAAAAATATGCTTAATGGCGGAACTAATGTCACTTGTCCACAACAATCTGGGTTTTCTTAAGGAAAAAACATTAAAACCATCCGAACCAGGGGCCTTGTCCTCCTTCAAACCTATAATCTCATCATCAATCTCTTTTTGGGAGATGTCTACAATAATATCAATCCTTTGTTTGTTGTTAAGACAAGGACCAAACTAGATAAAAGGCCAAACAGGACCAGGGAAATCAGAATTAAAAAGGTTAGAATAAAAAACAATAACATGACCTTAATAATAATGAGATTGTGATTGAGAGACCCATTGATAAGAAAACTTATCTTTTGATATTTTTTTCTTCTAGTTTTCAACGAGGCATGGAAGAATATAGTATTGGAATCCCCTTCACTTAACCAGTAAACTCTAGATTTTTTCTCAATAGACTCCTCATGCTCGTTAGCAGTTCTTGCAATCTCCTGAAGATCTTTAGATAAAGAGATAAGCTCTGAATTCAATGGATCCAAATCAGACTCAATATGAACTTTTTAAAGCATTCATAATAGCAACTTTTGCATTATCAAAAAATTTACCAACAACCTAAAGATTCCAAACACTAAGCTTCCTTCTTAAAATAGATACTTTTATATAAACCTTGTACATTGCACACCCTTTAAATCTCAGCACAATAGGAACCTTTAAATATACCTAAGAAATTTTCATGAGCAGCCCAAGAATTAATAAATCTAAATAGGGCCTTACCATTTTAACTCTTTTGATATTGACAAAAACAATTTTATGATCACTAACAATATTAGAGATGATATTACCATACACATCCAGATTAATATTTAGAAATTTGAAATTGTAAAGGACCTTATTAATCTTAGAAGTAGAAAACTCATCACCTTCCTAGTGGTTATCCCACATGAAAAAAGGACCAATCAAGTCCACCTTGAAGTGACCACAATCCAAAACACAAGTATTGAAGCCCTTCATGGATTTAACCCACAGAGGATTCCTTTCAATTTTTTCATTAATCTTCCTAAGTGATTTAAAATCTCTTAAGATGGAGTTGGTGATTTATAGAATAGAATTCTAGAGTTAAACTCTTTAAACATCTGGGTTATGGCCATAAACAATAGAGATATGGAAAACAATTTCATTGACAAGCACTTTATCATGAATCAACTGATTTGCTTCCGATATTTTAGTGATATAACATGAGGTCCCATCCCATTACAAATATGCTCTACCTAACAAATGAGAGTCGTGATTAGAAAGCCAATTATAATGAGAAAAATTGTTACCCGTGATATTTCCAACTTATCTCTTCTAAGTTTGGTTTCATTTAGAATAATAATGCCACAACAAACTTGACTCAACTCCTCCTGGAAACCCTTCAATTTATTGCTAATACCCCTAACATTCAAGGAGGAGATATGTAGAGATTTGATCATTAGAATTTTGGGTTGTTATTTGTCATCCTCAATATGAAAATCCTCATTAATTACTTCCAGAATGCCAGAAGTGTTATGCATAGGAAAGAAAAATGAAGTACATAGACAATAATCTATACCCCTTCTAGCTTTCTTTTTTTAAAACAACAAGAGAATTCAGATTCTTGTTAGAACTATCCTGACTTTTGAAAACATTTTGATAAGAAGAAATTCTGAAAAAGTAGGGACAAAAGAAGAAAGTATGGATCTTTCACCCCCATTCCTATTTCAAAATTCTCCAACAAGTTCATCATTATGCTTGATCCCCACTTTGTTAAAATAAGGAGAGTTATCTTCACAAACTTTTGAATAACTCAAGATAGTAGTCACATGTTCATGCTGACAGACTTTGGGAGCCCATATATTCTTAGACACACCCTCATTCAATGCTTGAGTTTCCTTGGCATGCTTATCCTTATCATGTACCATACAACAGTGACAAAAATAATCATAATGCATGAAATAAGAACACCTACTATGAACGGTAGGAATCCACTCATAGACCAGATCAAACTTCTATAAGTTTCCTACATCACTCTCCATCAAGACATCTTTAGGAAACATAGACTCAACATTCATCAGTACATATATACAAACATATGCAATCCTTGGAACATAACCTGGTATTTGTATCAATACACTGAGGAACACCAAGATATGAACCAGTCCTCTCAAACATCCTTTTCTCCCATAGATATAGAGGTAGATGATAGATACAAACCCATGCCAGAACAATATTTAGACAATGTCTCTCTAGTTTCATACTAGGCTTCCACTTGAAGAAAATGAAACATCTATTTTTAACAAGCTAGGGTCCTAAATCAAGAACAAAATCCAAATCCTTTTGGTCCCAAAATCTAATAACGATAAACCATCAATGTGACCAAGAATCTCGATTCTTCCTCCTAAATTCCATAATTATAATGTAGGTATATGTGGCTTGAAGTCAATCACATATAATGCAAGGCATCTAGACCACATTTGATCATTTTCATGTGCCTTTGCCTTGGGATGGAACAATTTAACATTGTCCGCCTTGATAGTCATTGTTTCCAGAGAAAATTTCGCATCCTTCTTCCTAGAAACAGATCCTACAAACTAGTCATAAGGAATGGTAGATGGAATAGATTGAAGAGGCAAATATACTAGGCTTCTCCTCTCTTCTTCTAGATTTGAAGCTGCTCATAAGGGATAGGTCGGTGGTGCCCTATCCCCATTGCACACTCAGACATCGGTTCTATTTCAAGGCTTTCCTATAGTAATATATCAATCGCTTGACAAAGTTGTTCATCTTGTAATTCATAAAACATTTCTTACATAAACTCGGTAATGATTGCAAGATTACATCTTTGGCCAACTCTTGGCCCAAAGCAAATCCCAATCTTGCAAGACTTTCCACATACCCAACTAACTTGAGTACATGGAGTACAATCAGATCACCTTCTACCATTTTGCACTTAAATGACACCTGGAATACATCATACCTCTCTTTCCTTGCTTGTTCCTGATACATGTTCCTAATATGTGTTAACATCTCAAAAACATCCATGTTCTCATGTAGCTTCTGAAGCTCATGATTCATGGAGAAAATCATAAGGCACTTGATGTCCATGGCGTCATTGGAATGCTTCTTGTGAGTCTCCCTTTCCTCGTTAGTTGCATTTAGAATTGGTTCTTGGGTAATGTTGTGTTCATGACATAGAACTTACGCCCATGTGTCAGAACAATTCCCAACATCTTGACCCAATTCATAAACTTATTTCCATTAAGTTTCTTTTTCTCAAGGATTGCTTAAAAATCATAGTGAAGACAAATTGTTACTAGTGTTTTCCATTGGTCTACATAGACGATATTATAAACGAGTGAATAAATTGATTTGAAAATTAATTTTATTTAAAAAATCTGATTTGACATATTTAATTTGGACTTTAATTCATTACACTCCAAATATTTTATTCCAATTAATATCCCTCCCCATTAATTCAGAAGATTTCAATGAGCGATATTCTAGTGAGGCAAGGTCCAAAATACATTAAGTAATGAGTCAACTATGGCTGAACTCACAACTTAGTTACAGTTACCAATTGCATTATATGCAGTTCTTAGATACCACAGTAGGGTTTTTGGGAAGGGTTCACAACAAAATAACAATAAAAGATTACCTTTATACCCTAGTCATTAAATATGTCGTAGCTATAGAATTTCAATGAACAAAACACATAATTAGGATAAGTTTTATACATTTTCACACGCTAGTTGTCCAACAAGTAGATGCAAATTCTATCAACGAAGAACACAATCTCCTGGATCCAAATCTGAATTGGCCACCAAGGAATCCCAATAGTTTTAGAAGGAGATCGGTATTGGCTACCAAGATGTTGCAAGGTTGTCTTATTTGGAACACTTTGTTGTCATCTACTGGATTAGCTTCTCCAAGAATCCGCACGTGAGCCTTAACCTCTACTATTTCTACACAGATGATGGATAACATGGTGCGCCATAATGGTCACCAAGTTGAAGAGCAATAATAGGTTTTGGTGTGTTATTCATCTTGAAACTCCCTTTCTTATCCTATATTTGGAAGTAGTCTTTTGGGTTTCTTCCTCTATACAAGAGAGAAGTTTGGCGGCCAACTTCTCACAAATTGTCTAAAAAAAAAATCAATATTGTGTCAAACCCTTTGGGATGTTCCCCCTTTATATAGGAGAGTCATGAGCTTCAAAAACTATAATTCTAATCCCTTTCTTAAAGTATTCTAATGTTGAAAAGCTTGGATTGGATTCTAATTGTCTTATCATGCTTCATAATTGGTAGATCAAATTCATGTTGGGCACTTTGATTGCCCGATCAGGTTAGTTGAGCGGTCGGTCCAGACAATTAGATGCATGTTTAAATTGATTTCCAAATTGAAAGTTTCCTATTGCATATTGATCGCTCAACCAAGATACTTGACTAAGAGACCAAGACAATATAGTGGAAAACACAATCGACCGAGTAGCAATTGAGTAAACCAATACAATCATCCAATCAGACATTCTAGTCACTCAATCAGAGGGTTAATCAACTCCTTTATGAACTAGAACCATTGTAATCGTATGTTTGGTTGCAAACTTCAATTTCCTTGTGCTGGTTACCATGTAGGTTTATAATTATGTTAGAAGTGATGTTCAAAATAACATAAGTAGAGATTGGTGTCTAGCCACGTGTCATTGCCTCCCAAGTAATTAGAATGAGTTCGAGAAAAAACTACAACCTGTATAGTGACCAATGTTACCATGACCATATAATCCGTTTGTTACAAATATCCAAATTGAAAATGAGCCATGGAATGTCATCCTCTTAACACTAAATCTATGTAACTTGAACTAGAGCATACTATCTGAGATATTGTGACCTCAATATCATATATTTGACTTACGTGAGCATCGCTATGCATTTCATAGTCTCACGTATCAAGTGTCCAGAATATCACTCCGAAGGAGGAACAAATTCCATCTACATCAACATTCTCCATTTGTCATAGTGTACCCAATTACCACCTTTTTGGGAACTTGTATTTTAGAGCATGTTGGGATAGTGTCAAAGTACACAGAACAACATTTGTTATTGTAGTGACTTCAGGTTTAAGGATCACAGTCATCACTGCCACATCAAGATATAACTCTGAGATGTCTTTACATGACTTCCATGTGTCAATCTCAAGGTGGGTATGTCCAGTACAACTTGTTCTCTAACAAGTACCCAGGTATATGAGTTTCTATCCATTATCATGAGTAAAGAGACACAGTCACTCACCATACTAGTATTGTATATTATTGTTGTCCTATACTATCTACAATAATAGCCCAGTAGGGACATAACAAGAATGAGTACTCTCATTATACATATGATCTCATGTTCAAGTCCTCAACCCTAACAATGTGTCATTTAGATAGAACATTCTTAGTATATTTCTAAGTTTATTCATTATCACAATACTAAAATAAACATAATAAGTGGAATTGCCTTTTATTCATAGTCAAATCAAGTAAAAAATATCCCTTTTAGAATCATCACAGATTGCTTTTAGGGAATATAACCTGCAAGCCCATCTTATATTTCCTTAACTTCCTCATCTTACTCCAATTATCCTTTGTCTATTTATTTATAATTTCCTTAAGATAAAAACAACTTAGTTTTCCAAGTTATGTTATTTGTCCCACTAATACAAATACAAATTCTAAAGGCAATTCAGAAAGGTAAATTTAAATTGTCTCATTACCTTTCATTTTTGGTGATCCCTAAACATTCATTTCACGACTTGTACCCTATGTCTTTAATTAATATAATTAGTCTTTATTTAAGAATTAAGAGTCATATATTTCATTCACATTTTTACTCATCTAAATCTAGGAAGGTTCTATAGTCATTTTTAAAATAAAAATCTATTAGGTTATGAATTTGAACCTTAACTCCTTATTGAAAGTCTAAGTGATCCAATCACAACAAAGCCACCTAGGAATGGACATTTACTTTAAATGATATGCCTATACGCATCTAATCTACTCTTTTCCATCTAAGTACTATTATTACATCTATATCAAGGATAAAGGGATTAGAACCATTTCTAAAAGAAAAAGATGAAGGAGATTAGAGTTAGGGTTTATATTTAGGTTTTGGTATGTTACAACACTCCAGCCCTCAAAGAGAATTTTGTCCCAAAATTCCAAGCAACCAAAATAAATGTAAAGAGTCGCCATATCAATCCAACCATACTGTCTCCACTACTTTTCTCTCACTAGAAGTTAAAATGCAAGAGTTGTATCAAATCATAGCATTCGATTAAAATTATCTCACTTATTAGGGTTACATACTTTGTGATGGTGGCTTCATCATCATTGTCTTTTCATATTTTTTCCATTCCTGGGATTAACAGAGAAAGATTTCTCCCCCCTCTCCCACACATGTGGTGGAGGCCGAATGCCCGAGAGGGTGGTAAATCAAGGCAGAAACTATGGTTCAAACCTGAGTCCCGATATTTTTCCTATTCCTATTTAAAGATTAATTTATGGGTACTGCAAGGATATTTCATGAACTTTTTCCCTCCCAAACTAGGGACACTTTCTTGTTTGAGTTTATGCACAAACTTTACCAAGGAAAATTAAGGTTGAAGTACAAGGTTTAGGGTTTATATATCAAACACGTCTTATAGTCCAAATTTAAGCATCATAGTGGTTTATATGTAACTTATTATATAAACTACCAAAATCATGGTGTGTACATTAATCACACATATTCAGATTACAATATACTACAATCCACTTTCGTCTGTTATGGTTTCCCTGGACAAGGTTGCAAGTGCATCAATTTTGACAGTCTTAAAGTCTAGTTTATAGAGTAGATGTCTTTTACCTAGTTACCAACTTTCCTCACTTTCGATCACTAATTTACATAAGTGAAAAATAATTTGAAACACTTATTTTATTTATTCAATTAACACTCACATGGTCAACTAAGAAGATTATAGTGATTATCTTAGTTAGGTGGTAGAGTTATCCATCCAAAATTAATTGGGGGAGTTACTAAATATTTGGTTAATGTATATATTATCACACTTAAAAAACCTTAATTGACTTAATAGCCTAGTGTCAATAGGTTATATTACTCCACCCCTTAGGGGAAAGACAAAGATAGTTGGTGGCATATATTATCGCAAGCCAACTGACAAGGAAAGCATACATATGATCATCAAATCAACCTCCCTAGTTATATTAGCCATTTTGACATTCCAATCATGCAAATCATTTGTTGAACTTATCCAATATGGTACCAATATAAAACTTCTTTCAGCAAAGGGGTTTGCAAGAACATTAGGCTCACCCTCAATAGGGTCATCAAGTGCAATAATAATATGGGTATGAATTTTGCAGGTGCAATCGTGAATGTCATTTCCATCCTGAGAATGTCTTTGAGTAGTAGAAAGATATAACCAATCACACCTACTATGGTGACTTCCCATACATCGACAATCTTGACCTAATAACAACAAAAGTGGAGTGAACCCAGTAAGGTTCGTAGTACCCTCCTCCAAATTACAATTGTGGATGGAAATATTCCATTCCAATCACTAGGTAAAACATATGTATCCCACCATAATGGACCCAATTCTAACATTAATAAACCACACATTGCTAGTAGCTCCAAGGACCTCTCCAAGGGTATTATCTAACAAAGTTTTATGTAGGTTCACTCTTTTTAGTGAACCTATGCCTAAATCTTCCCCAGTATCCATTCTATGATCAAATTTGTGATGAAGTAGCTAATTCAAAACATGCTCTGGGATAACTTTGATCAAACCTTTTTTAGTATCACTATTCCCTAGGACACCTCATAGGTGGGTACCACACCTTCATGTATGTTATTCAAGATCTCATCAATGGTGGCACACTAAAAATGACTCATTGCCCCAATGTGATACAAATTATCAAGACAATCTTATAGGATATCCATCATGTCTTGATAATCAATTGGTCTCCAACTCCCCTGAAGAATTGAATCATCCAAGTTCCGCATGATGAGTGCAGGGGAAAAACATGTATACCTTCCATTTATAAGATACACGGGATACATATGATGGGCATACCAGAATTATATTAATAAAGGGAACCTCAAGGTTGTGATTTGACTTTTTAGAATAATGGGAGAAAGGTCCTTAGTCTAACTTAAGCCTAGACACAAAAAATGATAGAGATGAAGTATGGGAGCAATAACAAGTGTAGACATGTCTAATCGCACCCCCAAAAGTTCCTCCTCTGAATTAGCATCCACATCAGAATTGAAGCCAGATATTGGCCAAAAGGTTTATTAGAGACCTTCTGAACCAAAAAAAGGTTGAGGGCTACAAATCTCTATATTTTTAAAAAACCTATAATATCTAGAACCAAAGGGTCCTCCACCTCACCCATCGAATAACCACAAATATTAAGTCTTTTGTTTCTCTTAACGGCTAAATGGTCACATTGTATATAAATGAAAGGTATTATATAGGGATCTCATCTGATATAGGTAAGACAATCCATACACCTTTCATTATCTAAAAAATTCATCATTTTGTAATTCCCTTTTTTTTGGGCCATAAAAGTGCCCAATTAAACAAATGTCATCAACAAGGCATAAAGTTAAGATCCTAGTAGCACCTTCAACATGTGTCATGCATTCAGCATATGTTAAGATTCTAGAAGCTACCCCAACTAGGGTTTAGTCTTGGTTCAGGTAAACCCCACCTACGATTTCCAATAGGTGGGTTAGGGCCTTGACTTTAGGACAACAATTTATTATGGGCCATGTTAGGATCTAGGTAAATTTGAACCCAAGGACCCAAAGATCTGACCCTATATATAGTATATATAATGTGTATATATCATATTTATCACATATTATATAGCCAAGTTATCTACCATAGTTATATGCTATAAGAAAAAGAAAAATAATTCCTACACATAACTATTGACCACCATCTTTACAAGGACACAGTTCTATTATAATGATTCTTCTCAATTTCTATTACACCCATTAATTATTTTACATTGATTTCAAAATGTGCTCATTCCCATTATTTATCTCAATGTATTTTCTGTATGATTTTTGGTCAATCATGATACTTACATAAACTTTCAATTTTAAAACTACAAAAACTGGTTTACCAAATGCAAACTGAAGGGCAAGGTTTGAGCATTAATTTTCTTCTCAAGTATCAAAAATGATTACGAGATAGAGGTTTAGTAAGAGTGTCAATCAATTTGCTCTTTTGTGGGTATATAATT
The DNA here is from genome assembly GCA_963693085.1 of Alisma plantago-aquatica. Lineage (NCBI taxonomy): Eukaryota > Viridiplantae > Streptophyta > Magnoliopsida > Alismatales > Alismataceae > Alisma > Alisma plantago-aquatica. The sequence goes on from OY856412.1 coordinate 849,533,363, forward strand.
TTATATCAAATGTTATATAAAATATAGTGATTTTCCTTATTTATATTCTATTATAAAAATTTAAGTGCATATACATAAATTGATTGTCAATTCTAAAAGACAACAATGCAATGGGTGGTCATCCTCATAAATTATTTTAAGTCTTCATTAGATACACAACATTAATTTGACACCACAAGTGTGACTAATGAATGTTTATTCTTCCCAAATTTAGTTGCAATTTTAGCTTTTTTTTACATTCATATTCCCATTTTGCTTTAGAATTAGCTTCCATTTAGGTTTCCTAGGTTTTATGTAAATTGTAGGATTTTGATCCACAATTTCCTTGATTTCCATGCAAGGTTTGAGCTTTTGATACTATGCATAAGAAATTTTTAATAAAAGGACCAGATTTGCATCGATCTGCCCCTTCACCAATTGGTTCTTTGGAACAACCCATCATTCACTTGCCAGTAGCCCCCTAGAGTGACTTTTCCTTGTACTAAAGTCTCGTCATTTTGCTTAAAGTCTACATTTCCTTTGGTTGACTACCAATGGAAAGTCTGCTCAACAACTGACAATAATCCCCCTCAGCCAACAACCGATAAAATCTCTACATTGTCTACTGATGGAGGCATGTATACCTCCTACCGATGTTGGTCTTCATTTTGAAGTCATGTGTGCCTCAACCGACAAAGCTCTCACACACCTCTACTTATTATATCCCATATTCCATCAATTGATGAAATTTCTACCTCCGTCTTCAGATGGGAGTTCTACCATGAGAATTGATGAGACCATTGGCCTTTCATCTACATATGGGAACTGTGGAAGTTTTGAGAACCCTCATCTTCCTACCGGTATAGCCCCTTCATATCCATGTCGACCATCAACTTAACTAAATTAAATGGGAAGAGTTCTAAACCTACCAACCACCCATAATACATGGCAATGCCTCTGCGAAAAAGGATCCCCTCCAATGCCACTAGGCTGCCAAAACTAATTTTAGGAATCCATCTTCAGTTCCATCAAACATTTCCATCAATGGTCGACACCTACACCTCCACTTTAGTCAAGCATCCAAGGTTCAGACTCTAAAGAGGATACTCGTGTGATGCTTATTTTCATAGGTTGACGGACTCTTCCCTCAACAACCTACTGCTCCTTCCTTATAGAAGACTGATCTTAATCGTGAGAAGAAAGACGATACCACCAAGACCTTATTCGATAAATGTTAAGGAGAAATCTTGCTATTTTGCTGTTGGTCATCATCCCTAGCCTCAAATATAGGCATTTTAATTTCACATCTTTCCCTTTTTTTCTATTATTAAGATGGCTTTCTTCCCTTCTTTCATTGTTAATCTTATTACTTGTGCAATGAGTGAGTAGTCCTCTCGCTAAGGTGCAAGGAGTAGTCTTGCTAGCCATTTTTCCTCTTTTCTGCTGTTGTTATGTATGTATAAACATCACTTGTTAAGGGTCAAATATTTTATTGCTACAAATCTTGTTTGGCCAACTATTTTTCATATCTACCAGATCTTAGAGGTAGATAACTTAAAACATAATATCTGGAATATCATTTGATTCATGTTAAACCCTTTATGAGAACTTTGAGTAGGTGTTTTTAGGCAATTGGGTAAATGTTATCTAGGTAATGTGAGAACAAGATTAGTCGAATATCCATATGGTTTCAATGTTGACAATGAAAGAGGGACTAATTTGGTCAACATACGTGTGTTTGTACTTATAATTATCTAATGAGAGAGTAAATGATATGTAGCGATTGTGAAACTCAAAAACCCTTTTATTCTCATCTATTTGATATATACAACCTTAATCTAACCTTTTATTTATTAAAATCTTAGTTAAATAAAACTAAACCTAAACTTGTGTTAAACACTAATTCATGTTCAGTTACATTGATCAAATCACTTTTTAAATATATTATCATTTGGGATTGATCCTAATACTATACTATGATTTCCTCTCATGGGTGGGATTGTTGTATACTTGGTTTGGCTAAAACCTAGGGATTTCTTCCCTGGGGAATTTTTTTGCAAAATTCACTACATCAATGATGTTATCATTTTCCAATAGTCGGTAAAGGTTCTACCATTTGGAAGAACTTAATAAAATGTTAAGATCAAAGTGATGCCCATAAGAAACTACATATTACAGTATAATAAGGAAACAATGGGAAATTTCACTCTTGAAATTCTTTAATGTACAATGGTCATTCTAAATTAACTTAGCAATGTGTTCATCATATTATTCACCCAAAATTTCTAATGTTCATCAAGGATTTTCATGTTTGAACATAGAAAAGCAATGTGTATGTATATTTTGTGATGCAAACACTCGAACATAAAATTCATATTATGAAATCAATTGAAAACCCCAATATGCTAATATCTTTATTTTGTAGTAAAAATCAACATTATTTGGACCCAAATCCGGCCCAAAACCAAAGAATATAACATGGATAGAGTTAGGGTCCAAAAAGTGTTAAAACTATCAAGATGTGACCCGCCAGTAAAACCTGGGTCTGGGTTTATGCTTTAGTGAACTCACAATAACCTGACTTGATTTGCATCCCTGGTCCCAACTACACCTACAAAGGATGAAGCCGATGTTTTCATCTAGATACCATATAAGAAACCACCACCATTCACATCTCCACATGTTTTGTGTAGGACCTTCGCTCGAACTGCATACCGCTTAAAGGATTCACATTCAATGCATTACACCCACAAGGCAGACCTCAACTCCTAGAATGCATGTTGTTCAACTATAGGAAGTCATGACCCTCCCTGAAGCTCCTAACCTGAAAGCTCCACATATATAGGGCCCCATTGTTAGTTGCACCAACTAGTGACAGAGGGAAGTTGAAGATCAATGTGTTTGTAAGCATGATTTATACATTGACATCCAACTCAGATAAGGAAAGATTCTAATAAAAATATTAGGTTTATTAAATTTCAATTAGGTGCCACTACATAAATTCTTATGCTTCCATGTTAGCAAGTAAGTCTATGTCATCACACCAGCTACATTAACATAAAATATATTCACATAAAATCCATCCTATGACATAGTAGAAGACATGCACATACATATCCATGTGGGGCATGATCTAAATCTCATTGATTCACCATTCGATTATCCAAAAGATCTTGAAGGCAACATTTGTGTTGAAGGATATCCAACTAGAGAAGTTGGTCGACACCATTTCTCTAGTTTTCAAGCCAAATATCATCATCTTCTCTAAACATAACATCCAATAGATTTATTCAAATTCACCACTATATATCAGGATCAAAAATGGAATGATGAATGTGCACCTTGTGGTTGATAGTATTAGTGTCGATCTAAAAGTATGCCCACTTAATATGCTCATCACACTGGGGGGTGAATCAAGAAATACCTTGCTTACTAGTACTACGAGTTTCACAAAACTGTTCTTACCTCAATCCCAACCCCACTGCTAGATAGTGGTAAAAGAATTGAAGTGCCAGTCTCTGAGTGGCCCAAAATAATCTCACACACTGGCATATACAATAAGAAATAATAACTCATAAAACAAGAGATTTAAAGACTAACCAGCCCAAAAAATGATTTTACAAATCTATCCTTGTCATTAGAGTTTATCAAGTGCATAAGGGATCTAGTCAATTATTCATAAAGATTCATCTGGTTTGCCTAAAATCAGGTAAATTGAGACGCAATCAATGCAAATTCATTGGTATCCTTTGAAAAGAACATAGATTGAGCAATTGAAAACATTTACAGCAAAATATAGTACTTGGCAGGGATTATGTTGAAAATGTAATCAACATGAAATTTTCAAAACATCTAGTTTATTTCAAACAATTCAATTTTATTACATGTTTTCCATTATGTTGATATCGAGATGCATGCTTATATATATTTTATGGATCCATCTCCCCAATGAGATGGGGGAGGTCACCAGGCTCCTCTCCATATGAGGTAGGAGGTCAATCCACATGTACAAGTTCCACCCTCCGAATGAGGAGGTCACTTGTACTCAATATCAACATTATCATCATCATCATTCGGGAAGTCATAATGGGCAATATCATTTATGTTTTCAAGTTTATTGCAAACAATAATTTAGAAAATTGGAAGACTAACCAGTAGGGAATAGTAGCTCAAACAAATGCATAGACAAGATTTTCAATAGGTACATACAAGTATCATTCAATACAACTAGTCAGTTCAAGGAGGATTTAAATATGAAAGTGTACCTTTCACTGAAGATTAGGTAAGGATTCCAAGAAATAATAGATCAACGTCTCAAGTAGATCCTAGATCAATCAAGATGTGGATCAAGGGGCAATATCATGACATATACAAAGATCGTGTAACAATTATTACAAGATTAGGGTTTTTCAATCCTATTTAAACTTGGGGTTAGGTAATTCACTTATCATCAAAAAATCTCAAGATCACTAACATATTTTCAAGTGACAAGTATATTTTTGGGTATAAATGGCCTACTAGGTATTTTAGGAACATACATGTTAACCCTAATTATTATGATCATCGTTTAAGTCATTATCCAGCCTCCAGATCATTGTCATTAGATCAAGTTTTGATTGATGTTATGGGTGAAGTTAGAGATCAAATATTATGTCAAAATATCATGGATTTCACAAGATTTAGAAAAATAATAATATCAAGGTTAATCATTATTCATAGGAATCATATTCAAGATTGAATAAGTCAACAAATATAGATTTTGATTCTTCATTAGTCAGGTCATGATTTTAGAGTCTCAAGATAAGCATCAAAGCCAAATATTGGGGTTTTCATAAATTAATCACAAAATAGAGTCATTTAGGCAAAAGTATAAGAAAGAGATAAAAATCTAGGAATATTAATGAAATCCATAAATAATCAGGCTTCACAAGTATTTTTAGTCAATTCCTAGGGTTTAGTTTTATCAAAATGGACTATTTATTCATAATTTTTGGAGTTAGGAATCAAAAGATATCATTTTTACAAGATCAAGTAATTAATCTGAATGTTGAGCAAAGAGAGAGAGAGAGAGATGATACCAAGAAAAAGAGAGGAAATGAAAATTTTGTAGCTATCAGATACTGGTCAACCTTGATCAGCACGACAATCACACAACCGAGGGAGAGCCCAATCCTGAGATTGTGTGCGAGAGGGTGGTTTCTAGGGTGCAATCTGGCTGTCGATCTTGGGTTGTTTTCAAACTTTGACTATGATCTAGCGGTCACGATTGGTCACCTCACCCGCACAGGCCCGCACACCGTACGACGTCGTTGGGGCAGAGAGGCGACTGGAGTGAAGAGGAAACTGAGAGAGAGAGAGAGAGGGACAGTAGGATCCAGTGCTCTGACTGTGATCATGGGTGAGCGATGAAGTGAAGAGATCTTTTTTATAGCTGGATGGGTGCTAGGTTTAGTGTTTCAAATGGGTCTTATCAAGGAAAGGTAGCGGAAGATTTCATGGCTCCCAAGGAAAGATTTCAAGCAATAGAAGTGATTATAAGATCTATGAAGGTGAAGGGAAGCAAAAGGGAGAAGAATTAGGGCAAGAGGAGGGAAAAAGTGTAGTCGGCTATAGCCTGATCTCACCAGGTTCATGGGTGGATCTTCCTTTTTGGGAGAGAGATAGGAGATGAGTCCAACATCATTGGATCAAGAACCAACGGCTGTTGGGTCATTGGTTGAGCCATGCATCAGTAGGCGCTGGCCTTGGGTCTAATCTCGGTTCAAGGGTGAAATTGGGTGAAGCATATAGTTCGATTGACGTTGTGGCCAGGCCGTGTCAAGTGGCTATTCAGTTGATCCCAGCAAGAGGTAAAAAAAGGTATTTAGGGCTAAAATAAGAGAACAACTTAGAAAAATTATTTAAAAATCCTAAGAAAGTCCAAATGGACTCAAATTTGGACCAGAGATTCATGATGGAGGCTAGAACACGTGTACAAAATTTTAATCAAAATGAGAACGTTTGATTAAGAATTTAATCAAAGGATTCAAGCGTATAATAAAACTAGGGTTTCATGCATATATGTGCATCAACTTGGTTTAAAAAGTGACTTATTCTACTTTGGAGGTTATTATAGAGTCATGAAGTTATGGGAGACATCAGTAGTGAGTACTTCAAGTAATTTGAGGGTAAATGAGTATTTTAAACCATATTTATGCCAACATCCATTTTTTCACAATGAGGGTAGCTTTTGATGTATCCCATAAGGATGTCACCTGTGAGGTCCAATAATTGATAGAAGTGGGCCTGAATATATGAACAGACATGATCAACATCATGGAGGTCAATACCTCCTATAGTTTCTTATTGGGATGCCTATAGATACACAACAATAAGGTTATATCATATTCTCTACATCAACGCCTCAAATTTAGGCACAATAACATGATCATCATTGTCAATGCAGACCTCCTACTAGAAATACATTGGGTTTGTAGATCTGGACCCATTCTTCTATTTGTGGCTAGATGAAATAATTGTCTATATGACTAAGCAACTAGGATTGTTTAGTCTGATCCTACATGGTCGTGTCATCTCAAAAGTGTTGAAGCACGTGGGCCTAGAACTAGTTTGAGGTCTAGGCATAGTGAAATATGTGTCGTCTCATAGGAGCATAGCACCACAGGGCTCAACAACCAAGGGACAACTAGGTTAGAATTGAAATGTAAAGAGCATGATCTAAGAACGAATCCACTAATTATTTATTGAGGAATAAATCCATCTAAATTGAACACACTGTTATGTATGATGGAAATATGCATTTTATTTCATCATATTATGATATACAAACCAAAATGATTATGAAGAAATAGAAAATTAAACTATACATTAACAAAAAAACTATTGTTCCTCACCACAAGGGTGACGTTATATAAAGGAGAAGGTATACATATATTTTACAAAGGACGAGTGTGGAGGCCACCTGGACATCTTGATCTATCCCCAAATACCATGTTCCTATGCAAGCTCTTCCTCAATCATCTTCCTCTAAACCTCTGATTAGGTATTCTGGAGAAACATCCAAAATAGGAGATAAAAGAAAAGGTATGTAGTAACAAAATAATGAAATATGTAATAAAAACATTTGTTAGGAATTTAATGATCAAGAACAAATAGGAAGGTGTTGGTATGTATGCCCATAGAGAAAGTCATATGATGATTGTAATGGGATACTTTGTAAATGATTTGAATAATAATAAAGCCAATTTCTGATCTATATGTTTAAATTGTTTCTGAGATGATAGTATAACATGATAGATGTCTAAAAGATTGTTTTACTCAATGATGTATGCTTTTGGGTTGAGGACCTAAATGATGAGATCATACGGATGTCAAGAGTATACATTCTTGTTTGGTCCCTAGTCGGTTGTTATTGTGGAAATAACCATAGACATCAATAACACTAAACACTAGATTGTGTGTTGGTTGATGACAAAATCTCATTAGTCATGATATAGTGATATCAAACCAAGCACATAGGTACTTGTTAGAGAACAAGGTACCAGACAGACCCACCGTGAGAGTGACACATGGAACCATGACTTGGTAATCACAGTCAACACTCACAGAGATGGTGGTGAGTATGATTCTTTGACCTGAAATCACTACACTCAACACATGTCATTGGGTACACTTTTACATCATCAAACGCAGTCCTGAAACATGGGTTGTTATAAAGGTGATGATTGGGTGGCTTTGACACATGGGGCTTTTGATGGGTGAGTGATAGATATTGGATTTGTCCCTCCTGAGGGAGTTTGATGTCCTTGGCCACTTGATGAGTAGGATTGAGAAAGGCATGCACATGCACGTGTGAATCAATGTGATATTGATGTCACACACATCTCACCCAGTCTTCTCTGAGATCAAGGAAATGAATGAACGTTGATAGGATGATTGTTCCATGCCTCGAGTTCATTCAGGATATCAGTGACAAAGGAATTATACATTCACTGTAACACCATTCACGGATTGTAGGATTGAAAGTTGTTCTCCAACTTTCTATTTCACTTGGGTAGCACTGATGTGTGACTAGGCACCGCTCTTTGCTTGTCAAGTCATAAGTGTTATGAACTTTTACTGCCAACATGAAATGGACCTGTAGGGTCACACACATAGGATTTAACCTGGAATAGGAGTTTGTACACAAACATGTTTAGATTGATTACTAAAGGAGTTTAGTAGTTCAATTAAACACTCAATTAATTGATAGCTCAATATCATAGTGTTCAAGGTGTTGGACTGATTGATTAGAGTATCAGATTGATTGAAACCACAATTGACTAATTATGCACAATCTACACTCCCAACCGATCGGCTCAGCTAGGTGAACCGATCGGCTCAGGTAGTGAGTCGATCGGCTCATGGACAGGGTGAACGATTGCTTCAAGTGTTGAAACGATCGGTTCAACTGTTGCAACTGGGCAAGTTGGGAAAGTAAGATTGGTGACAAATTTCCTTTCATTTCACTTGCCCAATTTGATTGGAACAAGGATTGGTATTTGATACCAATTAGAAACAAAAGAAAGAAAGTCAACCGGGAACTGATCAGGACCACGAACCGACCGGTTCATAAGTGAACCGACCGGTTCATGGGTCCCAACCGATCGATTGAGGTGTCAACCGACCGGCTCAGATCCCCAACCGACCATTTCAGTTATGAAATGATCGGTTCAGGTTGCGAGTTGGTTGTTTTTGTGGAAAATCTCGAACCCTTCTACTCTTGCTTTAGTCCTGCATTGCCCGAGATAGAGAACCTTGTCCCATGACCCTCCTATACATATAGGGGTATTGGGGGCTTCTTAAAGTACAACCCAGTGCAACCAGTTGCTCTGTGAAGTTGTCGTTCTCTCTGGTTTTGGTAACGGAGAGAGAGCCCGAGCAAGTGCTACCCGATAAGCGAGGCACAACAAGGGAAAGACAACTACAGAAAGTGAATGGTGGCAGGAGAGTGTGTTGGTGACTAGTACGCTAACAGGAGGGTGCGACTCCTTCCGATTCCTTGTACGAGAAGGAGATCGGAGTTCTAGGCAGTCCGTGTGGACGACTGCAGAGGCGGGAGACCTCTGTCGCTTGGAGGACAACTGTCAATCCTGACAGTCCTGGTGAGACCAGGAGTCTTCAGTCCCGGTGCAACCAGGAGCTGCACAGACACCGTCCAAGACCGTAGGTGAACACCGCACAAGGTGCGAGGTACTGTTGCCGAGCAAGCCTCGGGACAAGGTATGCATCCACAAACTATCTTTCCTATTATTTAGACGTTGACGCGATTCCTTTTGTTATGGGTTTTGGGAGAAAAGTTTTGTTTCCGCTGCTTCTCTGCCTCCCCTAAAACCCAACAGTGGTATCTGAGCCACGTCAACTGCTCTATATTTTAGGATTATCGATATGATCGATTTTGGTTTGTCGCCTTTATTTATTGCATATGATGCGAATAAAATTGGCTTTATGCATGTTGACGCAAATTTACCGTGCGCAAAAATGCAAGTGAACGCGTCGAAGTAGTACAGGCCTTTGTGAGGCCCAAGTCGAACTCAGGGATATGTGAAATCGTCGGGAACTCCTACTAACTGATCGCGATTAGCTAAGTCGATTAAAAAGTTGAGAGTCGTTGTTAAAATTAAAAGAAAATAAAAACAAAACAAAATAGGCAATCGATTAAATGTTTGGTTTAATCAATTCAAAAGGAGATCTTTAGGGTTGCGGTTTTACCGTGGGTTTTCATTGTATTAAATTCCATACAGCTACTCAATTTTATCTCGCTATCTGAGTAGTGGCCTGAAATCAGAATTGACCACTGCCGTGGTACAATTCACTACCTATGCCTAGGTCGGTTCCACCGTCGTAGTAACCTATACCCTAAACTAGGTGCATTAAAAATGACCTTTCGGTATCCACCATTAATATTACACCACCTTGTTCAAGGGATTTGTCAATTAATGTAAATTCCGCTTCTTTTCAACTGTTATTTCTTCTTTCAAAGCAATTAAGAGCATTAGGTTATTATTATGGTGATCAAGCATAACAATATATTGGAGAAAATGAAATTATACCACAGATTTAAGAGATAAGATATGAATTACTATTATAAAATTGTCATACAATGAATCCCCGGGCTACTCCCGGTCCTAAAGACAAAGGGGATTAGCCCCGCATGGTCATCTCAGAGTACAATGTAGTAGAGAAAAGGGGAAACATGAGAAAAATGAGATTGAGTGGTGAAACCCCTGAACGGAGAAGGTCCAATCGATCCTTGGCGTGGAATCCGTGTTCTGCCGCCTTTTGGTGGTGGAATTCATCTTCTTCAGCGTCCGGATAAGCTGGGGCCTGCTCTCATGCTCCGTTCTTCTCTCCTTGCTCTCCGGGATGTGTGCAGCAACTAATGACGTGATGTTCCAGTCAAGGGCACCGTCATTAGGTATATCTCCCAAATTAGGTCGCCAATTAACCACGACCGTCCGATTAAGATCATTCTGAATCAAACTGATATCTGACGGTGTCGATACCATCGACGCGGGTCGATGGTATCGACCTAGCGTGGTAGCGGCAATCCTTCTTTTCTTTCGTCTGAGCGCCTGATGTCATCTCGATACAATCGACACGGGTCGATGGTATCGACAAACATGTAGCGACAATTTTGTCGTTTTGTGTCACTGTAGCTCCACCAGTCGATAGTATCGACATTTTGGTCGATAGTATCGACGCACTTCTCGCCAGCAACTTGATGGTGTCTCGATACCATCGATATCCCTGTCGATAGTATCGACTTTCTTCTGGTCCTTGCGGCTGGCAACCTGTGGTCCGGTCGATGGTATCGACCACCGTCGATGGTATCGACGGCAGTAGATACTTGTTTTTCCTGAAATTAACACACGGAACCACATAAATTCACACAAAATATATTCTTTCGATAATTAATGCTAAAAATGCTTAAATAAAGGGAAATTGACATAAAGAAATAGCATAGACCACAATGAATGAATTATGCAACTTTAACCATGAAAATGACTAATAAATGCATAAAACACATATCAAACAAGTCTATAAATGCGACTCAAAATCATCACATCAAACTCCCCTAAGATTGAACATTGCTCACCCTCGAGCAACTAATCCTTAGAATAGAATTTCCAGAGTCAACTAAAAAACAAATCATCACAACAGACATCCCATATGACTCCCACTGGACATTCACATACCGGCCCTCACTAACCACAGAATGATAATTACCCTAAAGGTGACAATAATCATCCATAAAAGATATTAACCTCAAACTGATGAACACTATCACATAAGGCAGTTAACATAATAAAATTCGTCGGTCCAGACTTAGTGCATCTTGTGATCTTCTATACTACGTTGCTCGCCCTAACTACCATCTACATGGAAGCAGTTCTCCTGATATTCATTAGTGAGGAGAAATTCACGGTGGCCTACCAATCCGAGCAACGGTTAGATGAAATAGGTGGCTCATGGAAGAAATTGAAGTATTATACGATTTCAACATGCATAAAATAGAAATGCCCTAATGCCTAAGATTAGGTGGAATGATGTATGCACTAACAATCCTATCTCAACATGAGATGGATATCTAATTAAGATACATCATGTACTCACTCATCTTGAAATTCAAGTGACATTATGTTCCTTTCTCCTTCCTATTCTTGTTTCTGAAAACAACTTCTTTTTTTTTTCTAATGTCAGATTTTTTTTCAGAATTTTTTTCTCTTTTTTTTCAAACCCTTATATCCATAATTGGCAATGAATACTTATTGGGCTTATTTTTTCTACACAACTCCTACATTTTAATTATTTGGAAGGTATGGAACAATGTGATTCACCATTAAAGAATAAATAAGGTACATGACATACTTTATGCATAAAAGTTATGAATGCACTTCCATGACATGCACCTAAGGGTAATGTGCATGTATACCTATTCTAACCTTTTTGTTTTTCCTTTTCCATGCAAAACATATCAAGATGGTTGCAGTGCAAGTCCTATCTACATGCCATGCAATCAAGAAGGTTAAAACCGTACTTTACTTCCAAATCTTGGATGGATTGTGAAAACAATGAGGTGAACAGATCACAAGACTAGTTGACTGAACCTTAGAAAAAATATTATGTGTCCCTCCTTACTGACCTGTGTAGTAGTTAAGAGGTTTTTTCTCTCTTACTTCAAATTAAAGTCTCATTATCATTTGGTCAGTTTAGGATCAAACGACCATTTCCGTCCACTTTCATGATTCATTAGGAATATACAGTTGTGATTTTCTATTTTAAAGTTGACAAAACCAATCATTTTCTAAGTTAAGTGATCAAGGTTAAAAAACACTCAAGCTTGTGAACACTCAAAAATTTTTAGTTTCCCTCAATTCCCCATGCACATGCAACTGAGATGACTCAACATTAAAGACATCCACGATTACACTAGATAGATTGTGGATCCTAAAACAAACTAAGATTGCAGAAAACAAATGACAGGAAACAAAAGCAATAAAACTAAAAATAGAGAAAATGAAAATAGAACTGTTCCAACTACCCCCCCCCCCCCAGCTTGACTTCGACTATGGCATCATAGTCAAAAACAAACTCAAAGGTTGGAACAGTGATACCAGTTTACTCATGCGGTGGAGGCAGGTACTGCGGAGTCGTAGGGTCCCAAGAAGGATACTCCCCCTGGAAGCTTGGATCAAATTGGGCCCTAGGTGGAGGTTGTGGATAGCCTCCAAAGTAATCTTGGCTCCAATAGTGGTCGTAGAAAGGTTGTTGTTGCATCTCCATCCATTGCAACCGATTATGGATTTGTTGTTGGTTGTCAAGGAGAAGATGCTCATTCTCGAACATTGCCCTTTGATTATCCAGTATCCGATTCGTAGTGTCTTGAATACCAGTATACATTGCTATGTGCTACTGCTGCGTTTGATGGATGTCTTGCAGCATAGTATACATGCCCGGCATAGAATAGACATCCTCGCTTGGCTGCGAAGGCGGTGGTGGTGGCGACGTAGGCTGTGATGAAGAAGATGAACCCGGATGCATCCGAGGATGCTTCCGTGGTGCCACTCATGCTCGAAGAGGTGTAAATGCCTCCTCTTCCTCCTCAGCCTCGTCGTCATTTCTGTCGTCGCCGCCGTCATCATCGGAGTCGGCGATGGCTATGATTGGCCATCGGAAGTGGTGCGCCCCTTCAATGTTGAAGACCGGATCAGGAAATGAGCACTCCTGATAGGCGTGGTTGATGTGGCAATGCGCATACACCAAACCATCTCGAAGAAGTATGAGATTGGACCGGTGCAGATGTTGCAAGTTCACCTTGCTCCTAGTAGATAGAGGAGTGAGGGTCTGGAAATTCAAATCGAGGTATGATGCCAGCTTGGTGATGAGCCTGTCGAAGTGAAACAGCGCTTTCCTCATACTCCTCTTCACCGCCAATACTCTGTGCAGAAAGAAGGCACCCCAATTGCATTCTTGACGCTTCAGGAGCTTATACAAAAAGAATAAGTCAGTATCCTGAAACTTGCTGAGGGCCAAATCACCCTGAGCAAACAATGTCGAACTGAGCATCCGATGCAGAACCTGGACGAAAGGGTGCTCGAAGTCAGCTACCGTAGCATTATGGTAGCTAACTGACTTCCCCGGCGGCACCGTAACCAGCTCGACGAAGATGGCGTCATAGTCGGTGCGGTTGTCCGGTCGCCGGTAGTCAGACCACGAGTGATTCCAGTTGAAGATCACGTTGAACTGCTGAAGTGTGATGGTGTAGCTATTGTTGTATAACCGGAACGACACCCGGCCTTTGATCCACTCGCGGTCGGTGGCTAATACATCGTTAGGCATGACGCAGATGTCCAAAGACGCCATGAACTCTGCCACCAACTCCTTGTATGTGGGCCACTCGCCGAAGAAAGGCTGGCCATCAGAATGATACTCCCACTCATCAGGTTGTATCTCCGTGTGTCGGGCCTGTCCTTTCAACACTTATGCAAGGTTCGTTTCGAACCCGAGGTTGCGGATTGTATCCCGATCAACATATCGGGTCGGCTCTATCTTCCTCTTCAGAATCTCCTCGTAGATCTTCTTTACTTCTGCGGATGGATGAATCAGCTGCGGGCGTGCAACGGATGCGTTCGGAGGTGGCACGAACTCCGAGATATCCATCGGATTCGTGTGTGAAGACGACGCACCAGCTGTGTGCACCATGATTGCGAGAGAAGGAGGAATCAAAAGGGAGCTCGGTGAAGATCGGAGAAGTGAATCTCCGCTTGATGAAGAACTAGCTCGATGTTGCTCGTCGTCGGGCTTAGACAGCTCTGAAACACGCTCGCACAAGTGGAGGAAGATTGCACTGAAGGTGTGATGTCATCTGACGCAACTACTCCTCATATATAGCTGTGGCCGGCGCTACTGTCCACCAGTCGATACCATCGACGTGAGTCGCTGGTATCGACTCGGGTAGCATGATCCGTACCTCCGCGAGTATCGACGGTTGTCGATGGCTGGATCTGTGGGGCCCGAATTGCTGACGCGTCGATACTATCGACGCGGGTCGATAGTATCGACCCGTCCCCCGGATCGAACTCCATGTTGCTGCGATCGCCGTTGATCTTTCCTTGCGGATCGTTGACGTGGCGCGTCGATAGTATCGACTCTCAGATTAGGGAAACTCCTCGCGAGGCCCGGCCGCCGCCTTCTTTGCTTGAATGTGTCGATACCATCGACAGGGTCGTCGATGGTATCAACTTCACTGAGCCGATTTCTTCTGAAAATCTCCAGAGATCTCGATGGTATCGAATGGCATCTCGATACCATCGACCTTGACTTTGCGATCTGCCTGTAGGTATGTCGATACCATCGACGAGGCCGTCGATGGTATCGACACAGTGCGATTCCTGTAGTCGCCAACCTGTACCACGGTCGATACCATCGACACAAGGGTCGATAGTATCGACTCTGCCTCAGCCATGCACATATAGCAAACGATCACAGTATCTTTTTTACACTAAAAACTAAGTAAAAACAAATTAAACTACGAATGGAAATGAACTAATCTAAGGTACCAATGGTTGGGTTGCCTCCCAACAAGCGCCCTTGTTTAACGTCTTAGGCTAGACGACTTGAATCACATCATGCATCCAAAAGTGAAATGAGTTTGACCTCATTCACCTTCCTTGTGCAATCTTCACCAAAATATAGCTTCAACCTCTGTCCATTCACCAAAAAGGTCGTCTCACCATCGTGCACCAAGATTGTGCCATGTGGTTTGACCTCTACCACCGTGAATGGCCCACTCCATCGGGATTTAAGCTTCCCGGGATGCAACTTCATCCTTGAATTAAATAGCAACACACGATCTCCCTTTTTGAAGGTGCGTATCTGAATGTGGCGATCGTGGATCAACTTAGTGCGCTCCTTGTATATCCGAGAGTTCTCATATGCAGTCATGCGCAACTCATCCAATTCATTTAATTCAAGAAATCTCTTTTTCCCCGCCTCATCATAACTCAAATTGAGCTTTCTTAGCGCCGAGTGTGCTTTATGCTCTAACTCCACCGGTAAGTGACAAGCCCGGCCATACGCCAACCTAAAAGGCATGGTGCCTATAGGTGTCTTGTATGCTGTCTGATATGCCCACAATGCATCCGGCAGTAAGGCACTCCAGTTCTTCCTCGTGGAAGCCACCGTACACTCCAAAATCTTCTTAATTTTGTGATTGGAGACTTCCACCTATCCTTGAGTTTGCGGGTGATACGGGGTACCTATGTTATGTTTTACCCCATATTTCTTCAACAATGCTGAGAACTTTTGATTCTTAAAGTGTGTACCCCCATCGCTGATGATCATTTGGGGTACTCCAAACCTGCAGAAGATATTTTCTTTGACAAATTTTCACACTACAGAAGAATCATTAGTCCTTGTGGGTATTGCTTCTACCCACTTCGACACATAATCAACCGCTAAAAGAATATATAAATTCGAATTTTAGGACACAAAGGGTCCCATGAAATCTATACCCCATAGGTCAAATACCTCAACCTCTTGGAAGACATTTAGGGGCATCTCCTGTCTCCTTGAAATGTTACCCACCCTTTGGCAGGATTCACATTGTCTCACGAACTCATAGGCATCTCAAAACAAGGTAGGCCAATATAGGCCACTTTCCAACACTTTGGTCGCCGTACGAGAACTCGCGTGCCGCCCGTAGGTAGAGTGTGGCAGTGATGAAGAACACTCTCATATTCCTCCTCAGGTACACACCTACGTAAAACACCATCCCTGCATTGCCTCAAAATAATAGGGTCATCCCAAAAATAATATCGTAGAGAATGGAAAAACATCTTCTTCTCTTGATATGTCCAATCATCCGGGATGATCCTGCAAGCAAGATAATTCACAATATATGAAAACCAAGGATCTTTATAATTCACTTTCAAAAGTTGTTCATCCGGAAATGTCTCAGTTATGGGTATGTGTATATCTTTTTCATCTACCCTCTCTAACCTAGACAAATGATCCGCGATAACATTTTCAATCCCCACCTTGTCTTTGATTTCGATATCAAATTCTTTTAGGAGCAAGATCCACCTAATCAATCTAGGTTTGGCATTTTTTTTCTCCATCAAATATTTAATATCGGCGTGATCAGTCCAAACAACTACTTTCGATCCAACTAAATATTGCCTAAATTTTTCAAAGGTGAAAACAACGGCAAGCAATTCTTTTTCAGTAGTTGTGTAATTTAGTTGGGCATCATTCAAAGTATTAGAGGCATAAAAAATTACGGCGGGTTTATTGTCCACCCGCTGCCCCAACATAGCTCCTACAGCAAAATCTGATGCGGCACACATGAGTTCAAACGGCTTAGTCCAATCCAGTGTTTGAACAACCGGCGCGGAAATCAATTTCTCCTTCAGGACGTTGAACGCGTGTAAACATTTGTCATTGAAATCAAAAATGGCATCTTTCTCAAGAAGCTCAGATAGAGGTTTGGCGATTTTTGAAAAATCTTTTATGAACTGACGATAAAATCCGGCATGTCCTAAGAAGCTTCTTACCCCTTTTACCTAATTTGGTGGGGGCAATTTAGAAATTACTTCAATTTTAACTGGATCTACCTCCAAACCTTTGCTAGACACTTTATGTTCTAGCACTATCCCTTCACTCACCATCATATGACATTTCTTCCAGTTGAGGACCAAATGTGTGTCCTCACATCTCTGTAACACCTTATCCAAATTATAAAGGCATTCATCAAAAGAAGCACCATAAACCGAAAAGTCATCCATAAAGACCTCTAAACAGCGTTCTACCATATCAGAAAAAATGGCGAGCATACAACGCTGAAAAGTTATTGGTGCATTGCATAATCCAAAGGGCATGCGGCGATACGCAAAAGTTCCATAGGGACAAGTGAAAGTAGATTTCTCTTGGTCCTTAGGATCGATTGAAATCTGATTGTATCCCGAATACCCGTCTAGAAAATAGAAATGAGATCGGCCGGCTAAGTGCTCTAGAATTTGATCAATAAATGGTAGAGGAAAGTGATCCTTTAGCGTAGCGGAATTAAGACGGCGGTAATCAATACAAACTCGCCACTCGTTTACCAAACGGGTGGTGACATGTTCATTTAAAATGTTTTGAGTGACAGTAATACCCCCCTTTTTAGGGACTACCTGTGTGGGACTTACCCATGTCGAGTCTGAAATCGCATATGTCATACCTGTGGAGAGAAGCTTAATCACCTCTTTCTTCACCACCTCCATCATGCTCGGATTCAGTCGACGTTGCGGTTGGATCACCGGCTTGGCTCCCTCCTCGAGCCGAATCTTATGCTGACACAAGGTAGGGGAAATCCCCTTAATATCTGGGACAGACCACCCAAATGCTCCCCGGTGGTTCTTCAGCACTTTCAACAATTGGTCTTCCTCTTCCGCACTCAGATATGCAGAAATGATCACAGGTAACTTTTCTTCCTCCGCTAGAAAGGTGTACTTAAGATGCGGTGGCAGTGGCTTTAACTCCAACTCCGGCGGGCTGATTAATGATGATTGAAGCGAAGGGGGGAGTTCACCTAAATCTTCATAATACCTCTCATAGAAACATGGAAGCATCTGAAGCATCTTGGCGCACTCCTTGAGTGATTTGCTTCTCATCCAATCATGAGTGATGTTGACTAAACAAGCCTCCAATGGTAATTCCGGATATGCATCAAAAACTAAATTTTCTATAGCATCATCCTCCATAGAGGGAGGAATGTCCTCATTCTCATCATTCGGGAATCCTACAGCCTTGCAAAGGGATACTACTTTGGTTTGCTCCATGATGTCTACAGCCAAAGTCCCTTTGTCCACCTTGGTCATTAAATGAGCCATATCTAGAAATGGCTTACCTAGACAAAGTGAAATGGTATTATCAAAATTATTCACCATGTGGCATTGCTCCTTGGATTTAGGTGAAGTAGCGTTGGAAGGCATGACCATCTCAAATCGGTCATCGACTATACCCAAGGTCAACCGACCTCTCCCCATCTCGAGTATCATATCGGCTGTAGCTTGAAATGGTCTTCCGAGTAGTAGCTCGTTACCTTGTTCATCTTGCATCTTCATAACGACAAAATCTGCAGGAAATACAAATCTATTCACTTTCACAAGCACATCTTCACAAATCCCATACGGTTTCACCACAGAGTTATCTGCCAATTGAATTGTCATGTTTCTTGGTCGTGACTCCTTTAATCCCAACTTCTTGAATGTAGAAAGGGGCATTAAATTGATGCTAGCTCCTGAGTCACATAATGCATCGCCAATTTTGACTTTCCCGATATAGCATGAAATGTTGAAACAACCTGGATCTTGTCTCTTTGGTGGCAATGTGCCCATGATGAAGGCACTCACTTGTTCCTTAAAGACAACTACTTCAGTGTCCAGAATTTTTCTTTTCTTGGTGATGATATCCTTCAGAAATTTCCCGTAAGACGGAATTTGCTCAATAGCTTCCAATAGAGGGATGTTGACTGAAAGCTTTGTAAAACTGTCTAAGAACTTTTTGAATTGGGTGTCTACCTTCCTTTCCTTAGCACTATTTGGATAAGGAACCGGGACAGCCGGCACCCTTTGATGCGGTGGCACATAGGGTGTCTTTTTCTGAGGATCCTCCTCTTCAATATGATCTTCAGTAGCATCCACAACTGTGTCATCAACTGGTTCTGTGACCGGTACAGGCAGCTCCTCAATGGCCTCAACTTCAATTTCAGCTTGGGGTTTTCTTACTTCATCAGCCCTGGGATTTAACAATTTCTTGCCACTTCTTAGCAAGATGGCCTTTGCTTGTTGGTTTCCTCCTGGAACATTAGTATTTCCCGGGAAACCTGGATGTGCCGGCTTCTTCAAACTAGCTATCTCCGTAGCCATATGTGCCATAGATGTCTCTATTGTCCTCATTTGAGCCCCATGGCTCTGCAGTGTCTGTCCGAATTGGTTCATGAACTCCCCTTGTTGCTTTATTTGTTGGCCGAAAGTAGCCATGAGTTCTTGGTTTTGCTTTATAACTTGATTGAGAAGCTCTGTGCTCTTATCCTCCGCTACTGGCTGGGGTTTAGCATCCGGATCCTGGAAGAATTTATTGGGATCCTTCCAGGAAAACTTCTTGTCTTTCCTCCATGAATAGTCGTTGTTCCTGTAACCTTGCTGCTGCCTCATGAATTTCACTTGAGCCCCGTCCTCGGACTCAGTATCCTCCTTTGCAAGCAATTTCTTTGCAAGAAGATCCATCTTCTCATTCAGCTCCTTTATTGCTTTAGATTCACCTACTACTCGAACCTGCTCCACGGCGCCTCTTTCGCTCCATGATTGTTTCTTTGCCATGTTCTTTAGGATCTCCCAGCATCTAGTGTCCGTGTTATTCAAGAAGAATCGAGAACCAGCTGAATCGAGGTTGCTTCTATCATGCTCGGAGAGAGAAAAATAGAAGATTTTGACTTGTGTCTCCTTATCCAGCCCATGATGCGGGCATCGCCTGAGCATGATCTAAAACCTTTCCCAGGTCTCAGAATAGGTCTCCCCTGCTTGTTGGGTGAAGTTGTGGATCTTCCTGATCATGTCATTAGTCTTCTCGGGCGGAAAGAACCTCTCGAAGGAAACCTCCACCATGTGGTCCCAAGACTCCACGTATTCATCGTCCAAGTTGTTTAGCCATTCGTGCACATTTCCCGCTAGAGAACTCAGGAAGAGCTTCAAGTAGAGCACATCTTGTGGAAATCTGTCGATTTTTATCATATCACAATTCTCCACAAATTGGCTTATGTGCGCAACGGGGTCTTCATTTTTTAGACCATGAAACGCATTAGACTTCACCAAGTTGATTAAAGCCGGATCAATCTTGTATGTCGGAATGTTCACCGCTTGCTTTTTGATCGGCCCCTTGGAAGCAGATGAGGAAGAAGCCTTGATCTTCTCCCATATTGTCTGTGGCTCGTCCATCTCTTCTTGTTCGGGTTCCGAAAGTATATCCTATAGATGGTCTTGATTATACTCGCCTTCATCTTCTGATCCCTGAAGCGGAACCTCTGGTGCGTGCTGCGTGTAATTTGTACTACGCGTCTGCACCATGCACAATACCTACAAATAGAGAAATTATATTTATGTACAGTGCTTTACGATTACGAATATTTAGACAATGGATTATAAATTTTTGGAATGATAAAAAAAAATAAAAATGTGGCCTAGAGTGGCCACTCGCAGCACTCGAAGTGCTGACAATTTCGCCGTATCCCCGACAACGGCGCCAAAAACTTGATGCAAATTTATTGTGCGCAAAAATGCAAGTGAATGCGTCGAAGTAGTACAAGCCTTTGTGAGGCCCAAGTCGAACTCAGGGATACGTGAAATCGTCGGGGACTCCTACTAACTGCTCACGATCAGCTAAGCCAATTAAAAAGTTGAGAGTCATTGTTAAAATTAAAATAAAATAAAAACAAAACAAAATAGGCAATCAATTAAATGTTTGGTTTAATCAATTCAAAAGGAGATCTTTAGGGTTGCAGTTTCACCTCGGGTTTTCATTGTATTAAATTCCATATAGCTACTCAATTTTATCTCTCTATCTGGGTAGTGGCCTGAAATCAGAATTGCCCACTGTCATGGTACAATTCACTACCTATGTCTAGGTCGGTTCCACCATCGTAGTAACCTATACCCTAAACTAGGTGCATTAAAAAAGACCTCTCGGTATCCACCATTAATCTTACACCACCTTGTTCAAGGGATTTGTCAATTAATGTAAATTCTGCTTCTTTTCAACCGTTAATTCTTCTTTCGAAGCAATTAAGAGCATTAGGTTATTATTATGGTGATCAAGCATAACAATATATTGGAGAAAATGAAATTATACCACGGATTTAAGAGATAAGATATGAATTACTATTATAAAATTGTCATACAATGAATCCCTGGGCTACTCCCGGTCCTAAAGACAAAGGGGATTAGCCCTGCACGGTCATCTCAGAGTACAATGTAGTAGAGAAAAGGGGAAACATGAGAAAAATGAGATTGAGTGGTGAAACCCCTGAACGGAGAAGGTCCAATCGATCCTTGGCATGGAATCCGCGTTCTGCCGCCTTTCAGTGGTGGAATTCGTCTTCTTCAGCATCCGGATTGGCTGGGGCGTGCTCTCATGCTCCGTTCTTCTCTCCTTGCTCTCTGGGATGCGTGCAACAACTAATGACGTGATGTTCCAGTCAAGGGCGCCGTCATTAGGTATATCTCCCAAATTAGGTCACCAATTAACCACGGCCGTCTGATTAAGATCATTCTGAATCAAACTGATATCTGACGGTGTCGATACCATTGACGCGGGTCGATGGTATCGACCTAGCGTGGTAGCGGCAATCCTTCTTTTCTTTCGTCTGAGCGCCTGATGTCATCTCGATACCATCGACGTGGGTCGATGGTATCGACGAACCTGTAGCGACGGTTTTGTCATTTTGTGTCGTTGTAGCTCCACCAGTCGATAGTATCGACATTTTGGTCGATAGTATCGACGCACTTCTCACCTGCAACCTGATGGTGTCTCGATACCATCGACATCCCTGTCGATAGTATCGACTTTCTTCTAGTCCTTGCGGCTGGCAACCTGTGGTCCGGTCGATGGTATCGACGACAGCAGATACTTGTTTTCCTGAAATTAAAACACGGAACCACATAAATTCACATAAAATATATTCTTTCGATAATTAATGCTAAAAATGCTTAAATAAAGGGAATTTGACATAAAGAAGTAGCATAGACCACAATGAATGAATTATGCAACATTAACCATAAAAATGACTAATAAATGCATAAAACACATATCAAACAAGTCTATAAATGCGACTCAAAATCATCGCATCACATGTCCAATCCACAAATCCCAAATATACATATATGATATGTAATATTAATGCACTCGATATGCGTCGCCCTTAAACGAGTTTGTGGTGGATGTGTAGCATGATTATGGCCTATAAACCCTATATCTGTGTGTGGTTGTATGTGGTTGCTTTCATCTCGGTCTGCGCATCGATTCCCTTTCTCTCATTCCTGATGTAACTTGAAATAATTCGAGATTTCTTTTCCTACCTTTACTCCCCCCGAATGTAACTCGGGGTTTCATAATTCAATTGTAAAAAGGAAAGATTTTATTTCTTGTTATGTCAAAGAACGGCGGACGACCTGAGACGATCGGTTCAAGGTGTGAACCGATTGGTTGGTGTTCCAAACGACCGGCTCTAGGAGCAAGTTGAGCGGGTGGCAACCTGAGGAGATGCACGACGACTGGTGAACTGATCGGCTGGAGGCACCAGTCGATCGGCTGGTGGCATCTGAACAACCAACTTGATGGTGAGCTGATCATTCATGGAGATGAGATGATCAAACCCAAAAAGGCAGGCACAAATTTCATCTTGTACAGGTTGCATGTGATGTAGACCTAGATGACCATGATTCCTCTTGGCTCGAGGAATCACAATAGGAAGGCCATAATCATTGCTTTTATCATTTTGCATGTTTTCTATGGGATATAGCATGTATATGATACGTACTATATATTGTGGTGATTGGATATGTATATGTATATAAAAACCAAATCCCTCATTAAAATATTAAGTCTTATACGCCTTCCATTAGTGACACACATGGTGAACTCGATCGACCAAGCATAGGTTACGCCAAGGCGTGGTGCGTCGTCCATCTTGTGGAAGTGTGAAGGGTCGACATGCAGGTTCTGCCAAAGCAGGGTGCATGTTTACCGTGTCAGCTTTTGGGATAGACTTAACTGGTGATTCTTAGAGCGTCTAAGCCCAGAGGTAGGGAATGTTCATGGCAAGGTGTTGTGCATGTTCATTCATCAAGAGTTGCATATGATGCAATTGGCATGATGGCCTACCTAAATAGTCAAGATTATGGGCGATTAGCCAAAGCTGACTCATGACTTGATGAAATATGGATCTTGACCCACTAGAAGATTGTGAGTTGCAATCTTCTGAATTGATGGTGAGGGCTATCAATTTGAGTCAAAATAGTGGGAGTGGTAACTAATTAAAGGCCAAATTAACTATCGTCAAATTTTATTCAAATCAAATCAAAAGGAGTTTTGACAAAATGCAATTTTCTCTTGTAGAATGGCAAAGGAATCATCTTTTAAAATGGGAAAATTAATTGAGAATAAATTCCATAACTGGTTGAGGAATGTGAGAAGTGTTCTGTACAATCCAGATATACCAGGAGCCTTTGAATCCACTCTATGTACGCTTAATGCGTTGGTGAAGAAGAAAGAAAGTTCATTGATAGAGATCAATGGAACGAAAGGTGAGGGAGAGAAGGGTTCTCTCGCCAAACCGATTTCTTCTACATGGAGAGGATGGAAGGAACGATGGAAGAAGAAGTTGGAGATAGAGATCTCTACTTCTGGTGTATACGTAATAGAGATTAACTTTACTACTTCTTCGTCCTGGGTACTTGATACCAGATGCGGATCTCACATTTGTTCAAATGTGAAGGATCTTAAGAGAAGTAGGCCTTTAGGGAAAGGTGAGGTTGAACTACGTGTTGCTAATGGGGCAAGGGTTTCTGCCAGTGCCGTAGGAACCTATGAGTTAACTCTACCAAGTGGGCTAATAATAGAGTTGAAGAATTGCTATTATGTACCTGCCATAAATAGGAATATCATTTCCGTCTCTTGTTTGGACAAAGATGGATTTGAATTTCTTATTAAGAATGGAAAATGTTCCATTTCTAAAGATGGGATCTTTTATGGCAGTGCCCCAATGTCTTATGGTCTATACTTGATATATTTGGAGACAAGTGTATAAAACGTAAACACCAAAAAGCAAAAACTCAATGACTCAAACAAAACATATCTTTGGCATTCTCGTCTAGGGCACATAAATGAGAAACGCATTTCTAGACTCCATAAAGATGGTTATCTTGACTCTTTTGATTGTGGATCAATAGAGACATGTGAAACTTGTTTATTGGGCAAGATGACCAAGACTCCCTTTTCAGGTAAAGGTGAGAGAGCTAGTGATCTATTAGGACTCATACATACTGATGTATGTGGGCCTTTTAGAACTAATGCCAGAAGTGGGTATCAGTACTTCATTACCTTTACTGACGACTTCAGTAGGTATGGCTATGTGTACCTAATGAAACATAAGTGAGAAACCGTTGAAAGGTTCAAGGATTTCATGAATGAAGTACAGAACCAACTTGGTAAATGTATTAAGGCACTTCGATCCGATCGAGGTGGAGAATACTTAAGCTAGGAGTTTGAGGACCATCTGCGAGCCCGTGGTATTGTATCACAATGGACTCCGCCTGGAACACCACATCGTAATGGTGTGTCTGAAATAAGGAATCGCACATTGTTGGATATGGTGCGATCAATGATGAGTTTTGCTGATCTTCTGATTTCCTTCTTGGGTTATTTTATTGAAACCGCCACGTTTACACTTAACCGTGTACCATCTAAATCGATTCAAAAGACACCATATGAGATATGGACCGGGAAGTGTCCCAATTTGTCTTTTATGAAGATTTGGGGTTGTGAGGCTTACGTTAGGAAAATATTTCCTGATAAGCTTGGACCCAAGTCTGGTAAATGTTCTTTTTTTGGATATCCCAAAGAGACCAAGGGATATTATCTTTACCACCCTACTGACAACAAAGTGTTTGTTGCCAGGGATGTTGTATTCCTAGAGAAGGAATTTATTTCCAAAGGAAGCAGTGGGAGGAAAATAGAGCTTGAAGAGGTTCAAGCCCAACAAGAAAACATTGAACCGGTAGATGTACGAGATGAAAATGGAGATTCACAAGGTGTTGTGGAAACTCATTCTCCTCAGGTAACACAAGGACCTCGTAGATCTAGTAGGACTCGCCTTGAACCTGAGAGGTTTGGATTCCTTGTGACTCAGGAAGGTGGAGAGTTGATCATAGATGATGATCCAACTACCTACGTAGAGGCTATGGAGGGATCAGATTCTGAGAAATGGCTTGAAGCCATGAGATCCGAGATGGAATCCATGTACTCCAACAAAGTATGGACTTTGGTGGAACCACCCAAAGGGGTAAAACCCATAGGGTGCAAGTGGGTCTTTAAGAAAAAGACTGACATGGATGGCAATGTGCAAACTTATAAAGGCAGATTGGTTGCGAAGGGATTTCGACAAGTTCAAGGTGTTGAATATGACGAAACCTTTTCTCCAGTTGCTATGATTAAGTCCATCAGGATCATGCTTGTTATTGCAGCTTATTATGACTATAAGATTTGGCATATGGATGTTAAAACCGAATTCCTTAATGGGAATATAAATGAGGATGTGTACATGACACAGCCTGAAGGTTTTGTAGATCCAAAGAATGCCAATAAAGTCTGTAAGCTACAAAGGTCAATCTATGGATTGAAGCAAGCATCTCGGAGTTGGAATCTTCGATTTGATGAGGAAGTCAAAGTGTTTGGCTTTACTCAAAATGAAGATGAACCTTGTGTGCATAAGAAGGTTGGTGGGAGCTCGACCACATTCCTCATATTGTATGTGGATGACATACTTTTGATGGGGAATGATATCTTAGCCTTAGAAAAGGTAAAGACTTGGCTTGGCAATACTTTCTCAATGAAGGACTTAGGAGAAGCATCCT
Source organism: Alisma plantago-aquatica (assembly GCA_963693085.1). Taxonomy (NCBI): domain Eukaryota; kingdom Viridiplantae; phylum Streptophyta; class Magnoliopsida; order Alismatales; family Alismataceae; genus Alisma; species Alisma plantago-aquatica. Next base: position 849,559,552 of record OY856412.1, read on the forward strand.
ACATTCTAGGAATTAAGATCTCACTAGTACATAAACGACCTTTAGTGTCGATTATTTAAGGCCTTTAGTGTCGGTTTCTAAGCGACACCTATGTGGGTGACGCTAAAAGCCCAGCTGTTACGCGTCGGTTCAAAAATCGACGCCACAACCCTTCGCGCGCCACTGAAAACGCGCCAGCAGGGCACTATACGCGTCGGTTATTAGATAAGAAACCGACACCGTATACCTTCGCGCCACAGAAAGGGCGCCATCTTGGGCACTATTAGCATCGGTTATTAGATAAAAATCGACGTCATATCACTCCCAACACGGCCGTGCTGGCCAGCACGGCCGTGGTGTCTGGTCTGCTGCCACGGCCGTGCTGCCAGCACGGCCGTGGTATGTGGTTCGCTGCCACGGCCGTGCTGACCAGCACGGCCGTGGTGTCTGGTCCTCTGCCACAGCCATGCTGGCCAGCACGGCCGTGGTGTTAAGTACATAGACATCGGCTATTAGATAAAAATCAACGCCATATACCTTCGTGCCACAGAAAGAGCGCCATCTTGGGCACTATAGGCGTCAGGTAGTATATAATAAATCGACGTCATAGCATTACCAACATGGCCGTGCTGGCCAGCACGGCCGTGGTGTTAAGGAATAGACGTCAGTTACTATTAGAAACCGACACTGTAATGATGTGGCGTCAGTTTTATACAAATAACCGACGCCTATTTTTTGTTTTTTTTTGCTGTCAGTCTGCAGACCTGCTGTATGGCTGGTCACATGATGAGAAACCTGTAGTTTAGTTATGAACTGTAGGTTTTACGACATCCATTGATATCATCCAACAACAGGCCACAAACCTGCAAAATTAACAACAAAGATATTCACACATTTAGCAATGCAACCTGCAGTTCCATTTGATTTTCACACATTTAGAAACATTCATGTAGCTAGCAATCTGTAGTTCCATTCATTTTCACATTCACATATAGAAACATTCATATAGAAACCAACAGTTTCATTCATTTTCACTCAGACACATGTAGAAACATCCAGACATGTAGAAACATTCACACATATATTATAATTCAGAAATTCATTTACAAAATATCATTCTTTAGTCATTATTCGCTATCAACATCCCAATTATATCTTAAATCCCCCACTACCTGTATGGATGTTTCCCATTCTTCTCTTACTTCATTTAATTCTCCCGTCGTATAGGGAGCATGTACATCTGGTAAGGCATTTCCTGTAGTTTGGTCAGTTGTAAACACCTGTAAAGAGAATGATGTATATATATAATTAATGAGCTATAAATAAGATTGATATATTTCATATTATCTAATGAGACTATATAATACCTCAGCAATACAATCGATGTCAATTGTGACATATTTGATAATCATGTGCATAAATCACATCACGTAGTATCCACATGCCCATCTGTTGTCTTGTGTGGCACACTATAAATTCAAACATACAAAATATTAAAAAATACAACTAATTAAGCACTGTTCACATAAATAATATATACATATATTGCAGTCGGGAACTTACTTTCACATTCTTCCAAATTATTGGTTGGTTCTTTTTCGTGGGGACCTTTCCTCCAGCCTTTTTGAACTCATCAAAACCCCTACATGTTAATGTAACACAGTACATTGCATAATTAAATAGTAATGTAATAACATATGTTAACGGATATGAAAATGAAATATTTCTCACCGCAATAATGCCATTTTCATTATGTGTCCATATTTTGTATTCAATTTTCTCCCCTTAGGATCTAGATAATAGACAGTGAACGTCTCAGGGACAATAACCAGTAACTCCCAATGCATACCACTAGAGGTAAAAAAGTTAAAAATTAATAACTCAAAATCCACAATAAAAATGTAATTTTCTTAAGTCCGAATTATAATAAGCAAAGTAAACTTACTCTACATTGAATGGAGCCATTATCATCGTCTTCTTATTTTGAGCAAAAATTGAAAAACCCTCACAGCAGTATTTTTGAACTGACGGAGGGTCTTTAGCTACTAGACTAATCAAAAATCCTACATGTTCGAATGCAAAATCTGCACATATCTTGTCTAAGTAGCTGCAAAATATGTATTAATTATGAATGCATTAATAAATAAGAAACTAGATCACCAGATCCTACACAAGGTATATGGATGTATAAAGAAGATCTCACCTTATCCATAGCTCTATCACAGATGTATTTAGCCAATCATATTGAAACAACTCCAAAATATCTTGTATAAATAGTTTGCTTTCGTATGATTGACCTGCAACATCTGAATCTATAGAAACAGTTATAGGGCAGTTTATATCATGTTTGCCTAACCATATTGACATACCCCTACAGTTAGGACCTCAGACTGAGCAGTAGCCTCAGACTGAGTAGCAGACTGAGCAGTAGCCTCAAACTGTAGTCTTTGGCGAATGCCTGCATACCCCTTTGGACCCATTGTGTGGTCATGCACATTCAGTGCACGCCTTGATCTTTGTGCCTCACTGAGGGCCTAGTTAGTATGCACATTAATGATTTGGTTAGTAACAGTAAATGTTAATCTTGAATAGGTGAATACAACATATATTAATGAGATTGGGACTGACGCCTAATACCTTGAATTCATCTGTTTGTCTTGAAGCAACAAACGCGTCCCATTCTTCTTTGTCCAGGAAGTTTCACTGTTCAGTGGTTGTCTTCTTCCTCTTGTCAGCTTCTTTTATGTATTCTCGGGTGAGATTTGTCCTATAGTTCCTTAGGACTCTCCCACAGCATTGCATCACGCATTTACGATGCAGCTTTTCATCCAATTCAAATATACTCTGCAAATTAGATTTGCTATTAACTAGTATCCAAAAAATTAGTAATCTACAAAATAGAATTGCAAATTAATAATAACTCACGCATAAATCCTTCCATATTACGTCTTTCTTCTCCTTAGAAACTTTATGCCAAGAATCTATCTTACAACCGCAATGGCTACGAGTAACATACCCAAGATATGAAACAAATGAATTGCGATTCACGCCAGATGCATTTCCTGCATCATCAAAATCCACAACAAGTTTGGGTCCATTGCCCTTTTGCGCTATTAACTTCTTCATCATAGTGATGCCCCTTCTCCTGTCAACTTTTTGGTGTTGCTGATCAAGTACCTCAAGTGCTTCAGATGGTACATGTGCATCATCAACCTAAAATTTGACAAAATAAACACATTTACAAGATATAACTATAAATGGACATATAGATATAAATATATGATATATTTTTAAAACTCACATTGTGAGGCGGCACATTGATGTCCTCACCCTCACGGTAATCATCAGCACGGTCATCAGGAGAATGCTCAGTCATCTGAAAATTCACATTCACATTGTAAAGTTCACATTGTAAAGTAATTTAAATTGTAAAGCTCATATTGTAAAGTTCACATTCACATTGTAAAGTAATTCACATTGTAAAATTCACATTGTAAAGTTCACATTCACATTGTAAAGTAATTCACATTGTAAAACATATAAAAAAACATTGTATAAACATGCCTCTAATATTGCGATTTTTTATCAATTAACAATCCTTCATTGTGATCTCCGCGCACATACAAGTCATCATTAGCTTCAATATTTTCTGGTGTTGGCAACCCAACTGAGAATGGACTGGAGTCATCATACTTATCATAGTACTATTCTTCATCTATAGGATCTTCAATGAACTGTCTTTTTCCATGAAGAACAACCGACCATTTATCATTTGCAGGATCATCGATATAAAATACTTGTTTCACGTGTGATGCCAATATGAATGGTTCATCCTTCTCGCCAATATTTTCAAAGTTCACTAAAGTGAAACCCAATTCATCCACTATAACTCCTTTGGTGTTATCAACCCAATTACATTTGAAGAATGGAATTCTGAAATCTATGTAGTCAAACTCCCATATGTCTTCAATGACACCGTAATATGACATCTTAGCTTCACGTGGACTCTTATCCTTTGCACTTGCAAAAAACATAGTTGATGCTTGAAGGGTGACCCCACTGTTTTGGACGACACTCTTATCATCTTGGCGCTTTGTGTAATATGTGAATCCATTAATGTCATACCCTTCATAAGACATAACAGTCAATTTTGGTTTAAAGGTGAGGCATTTGATAGTTTCAGTAATATCATCTGGTGTTTGAGATAGTTGATGTAAGACTTTATTTTCAAACCACTTAATAAATGTCTTGTTATGCTCTCTAGCAAGCCACATTGTATTGGCTCGAGGATATTGTCTCTTGATGAAATTGGTATGTTCCTCGATATAAACGTTCACTTCGTCCATGTTGTGTAAAATATACAAGTGATCTTGTTCCAACTGCTCACGGCTGATTACTTTCACACGTGATCCCAAAATTCCTTTGCCAAATTGTTTGTCAATATTCTTGTCATTATCAGGAGTGTCATTACCACTGAGAAAGTCATTGCAAAAATCCATAACCTCTCTCGCCACATAACCCTCGATAATACTCCCTTCAGGCCGATAACGATTTCGAACATCACTTTTAAAAACGCTCATGTATCGTTCAAAGGGATACATCCAATGCAAGAAAACTGGTCCCAACATTTTCACTTCCCTAGTCAAGTGGACAACAAGATGTACCATGATATCAAAGAACGACAGAGGAAAATACATCTCAAGCTGACATAGGGTAACAACCACTTCTCTTTGCAATTTATTGAGAGTATCAGGGTCAATAACTTTGCTGCACAGACTGTTGAAAAAGAAACAAAGTCTGGTGATTGCAAACCTTACAGGTTTCGGCAATATAGATCTAATTGCCACAGGCAAATTTTGTTGCATTAGAGTGTGACAATCATGAGATTTAAGACCTATCAACTTCAGATCTTTCATTGATACCAATCTACGGATGTTGGATGAGTAACCCTGTGGCACCTTAACATTTACCAAACATTCACAAAAAGCTTTCTTCTCCTTTCTAGACAATGTGTAACAAGCGGGAGGTAAGTATGTTCTCCGATTTCCCATTTCACGAAATTCTATTAATTCTGACCTTATTCCCATTTCACGTAGGTCCACTCTGGATTTTATCCCATCTTTAGTCTTACATGGTATATTCAACAAAGTACCAATTACACTATCACAGACATTTTTCTCAACGTGCATGACATCAATACAATGCCTGACTATCAAAGAACTCCAATAAGGAAGATCCCAAAATATTGACTTCTTATTGAATAAAGATTTGTCACTCTGTGTGGCCATAGTACATTGTGATCTCTTACCAAATTCATCGACAAAGTCTTTTACTCTTTCATAAACAACCTCCCCTGGTATAGGTTTAGGTGCACTCCGTTCCTCATTCAATCCATTGAATGCTTTGCGCTTCCTACGATACGGATGGAATTTTGGAAGAAACCTTCGATGACCGAGATATACAGTCTTACCGCCATGTTTTAGTCTTGTTGAATCAGTGTTCTCTTCACATATAGGACACACTTTAGCTCCTTTGACACAATATCCAGACAAATTCCCATATGCATGAAAGTCATTAATAGTGCAAAACAACAAAGCATGCAAACGAAATGTCTCTCTTCATGAAGCATCATAGGTCATCACGCCTTCACCCCAGAGTTTCTTTAAGTCATCAATCAGAGGTTCAAGATAAACATCGATGTCATTTCCAGGTTGTTTAGGGCCCGATATCAACAACGACAGCATTACGTACTTATTTTTCATACACAGCCAGGGAGGAAGATTGTATATAACAAGCATGACTGGCCAAGTGCTATGTTGGCTGCTCAATGTCCCGTACAGATTCATCCCGTCTGTACAAAGCCCAAGTCTTAGATTCCTGACTTCTTCACCAAATTTAGGGTACAATAGATCAATCTTCTTCCACTGTGGGGAATCAGACGCATGTCGTAGGATCCCATCATTATTTTTCTTAACATCTGCATGCCACCTCAAATTCTTCACATCTATCGGATTGGCAAACAAGCGTTGAAACCGTGATATTATAGGTAGATACCACATCACCTTGGCAGGAGAACCAGTTTTGGACTCCCCCGAAGTCGTCAATTTATACCGTGACGCACCACATTTTGGACAATCTTTCAAATCCACATAGTCCTTTTGAAATAATACACAATCATTCGAGCATGCGTGTATCTTCTTGGCATCCATTCCCATTGGGCACAACAATTTCTTTACCTGGTATGTTTAGATTGGCAACTTGTTTCCTTCAAGAAGCATTTCTTTCAACAAAGACAACAATGACGTGAAGCTTTTGTCGCTCCATCTATTGTTAGCTTTCAGCTTATACAATCTCAACACAGCGCTAAGCTTCGTAAACTTAGTACAACCTGTGTATAACGATATCTCAGCATCATGCACAATGTTTCTAAAAATGGGAGGTGGATCGGTGTTCTCTACCCCACAACTATCCAGCATCGCATCAACGATGTCTACTGGGACTGGTTCATTCACATCTACGTCATCGTAGGCAATTTCTTCTTCCACACAAGCACTACTATCGACATCCACTAGTTTCAGGTTTGAAATCTCTCCATGCCAATGCCATTCTGTATAGCCTTGTACAATCCTGTTGCACATGACATGACTTTTGATTTCGTCACAAGTGCTGACTTTCAAGTTGTTACCGCAATGCCTACATGGACAGTAGAACCTATCTCCAGGTTGTTTCCTATGTTCCTCGGCAAATCTAATAAACTGGTCAAGACCAGAAATAAACTTTGGGGTGCAGCGATTGCGAATGGACATCCATGATCTATCCATTCTATGATCAAAGAGAAAACAAGTATATATTACAACAAGATTAGGGTCTACGGTTAACAGATTAGAGTTTTTGCATGGTTAAAACTTTAGGCCAACAAATACATGTGTTGTCATTCTTATATATAATAAATGGGTATCACCTATCCCATTCTTGAACACCTAATCTCACTAGTAAGTGTATAATGTGTATTGGGTTTTCGAGAAAATTTTGGCAGCATTTCCCTGCTGTTCTCTAAGTACATATGTACTTAGAGAACAAACGGGGAAATGCTACCAAAATTTTCTCGAAAACCCAATACACATTATACACTTACATCCTAAGTGAGATTAGGTGTTCAAGAACAGTCCCAAACCGGGGACTATCCAAGATTTACTCCTAATGAGTAAATCTTGGACAGGTTTCTAGTCCAACAAATACATGTGCTATCATTCTTATATATAATAAATGTGTACCACCTATCCCATTCTTGAACACCTAATCTCACTAGTAAGTGTATAATGTGTATTGGGTTTTCGAGAAAATTTTGGCAGCATTTCCCTACTGTTCTCTAAGTACATATGTACTTAGAGAACAAACGGGGAAATGCTACCACAATTTTCTCAAAAACCCAATACACATTATACACTTACATCCTAAGTGAGATTAGGTGTTCAAGAACAGTCCCAGACCGGGGACTATCCAAGATTTACTCCTAATGAGTAAATCTTGGATGGGTTTCTAGGCCAACAAATACATGTGATGTCATTCTTATACCTACAATCCTAGTTTCATCATTCATATCCTAGTTCTTCAAGTTAGGTGATTAACATTGTCAATATACTAAAAAAGGAAACAAGTTACCAATTTCATAGTTAGGACGGTAGAGATACCCTACGATCTAGATCTAATGGTTCATAATGAGTCTGTGATAAAGTTACATCACTAGATGATTATAAAATTTCAAAAGCAGTACACAAATAAATTCAAATGAGTAGATAACTAAATAAAAAATAGTAGACAAAAAAATACAAATAAGTAGATGAAAAATACAAATAAGTAGATGAATAAATCATAAAAATATCAGTACATAAATAAACACAATCAGTAAATAACTTTAAAAAAAATTCCACTAGCTTGGTGAAATTAGTACATAAATATACACAATCAGAATATTTTTCAATGGCTTTTGGGGTGAAATCAGTTCATTTTTGGGCATCCTTTGTATAGGTTGATCTAGCATTCAATCCAGTAGATGAATCCAAACCCCAGCAGCAGCCTAGGCATGCCCTGGTGCCGCCCAAGCATCCTCCCAGAGGCCTAGCTAGGCAGGGTACCTGGGCTTGGGACCCTAGGCGTGCCCTGGCACCTGCTTAGGCTCCGCGTGGGTGAGGTCCAGGTCGGCGGCGGCAGAGAAAGCCAGCGGTGGAGGAAAAAAGGCAGACGATTGAAGGGTTAGCTTGATCGGCGGAGGAGAACAGCTAGTGGGTGACCACCAGAAGCAGAGACCGGTGGGAAGCTGGCGGTGGAAAGGAGAGCACTGAAGCAGCTACCGGCGGGGGCGGCGGCGAGGAGAGGAGAGGAGCAATGACCGGCGGCAGCACCGAGCAACGACCGGAGGAAGCAACGAGCGGCGATGAGCAAGAAATCGTCGGACCTAACTGAGAAGAATCGGGAATGAAACAGAGAAAGGGGAAGAGTGCTTGTGCTGGTGCTGTTAAGTTAAACATAAGCGTCGGTTGTTTAAATGACCGACGCTACAGCCTAACCACGTCGGTTTCCATAAAAAACCGACGTAATAAGGGTGTAAAAAAATTTGGCGGGGACGGCGCGCACACACTTATAACGTCAGTTATTATAAGACAACCAACACCCATATTAGAACTTTTGGCACAAATTTTATCTTCATTCAGCGTCGGTTATTAGCTAAAACACCGACGTTGTATCTGATACTTTGGCGTAGTTTTTTTTTCTCGAAAAAATTGGATTTCGCGGCTACTTTAGGCATCGGTTGCTTTTCTTCAACCGACACTGAATGAAAATCGATACCCGTGTCTGGCTGGTCTTCAAATATAGACGTCGGATGTCCTTATTAACCGACATTTAATGTGAGTAGCATCGGTTATACGAAAAAACAGACGCCTCTAAAAGCGACGTTGAACGCTATTTCTATACTAGTGTCTATAGAGATAGATCTAGAAGGCTTCTCAGACTAAGTCAGAGCACCTACATTGACAAAGTGCTAAAGCGGTTCAGCATGGATAACTCAAAGAGAGGCAACATCCCCATGCTACATGGAGTCACCGTCTCTAGAGCTCAATGTCCCCAATCTTGTGAAGAGAGGGAGCGTATGAATGGGATCCCATATGCATCACCCATCAGATCCATCTTGTACGCTATGTTGTGCACACGCCCAGATGTCTCGTATGCTCTCAGCATGACGAGCAGGTACCAGTCAGATCTCAGGGATGCTCACTGGACAGCCGTAAAGAACATCCTGAAGTACTTGGGAAGGACTAAGGATCAGTTTTTTATTTACGGCGGCGAGGAAGAGCTGGTTTTAAAGGGTTACACCGATGCAAGCTTCCAAACTGATAAAGATGATTACAGATCGCAGTCAGGATTTGTATTTTGCCTTAATAATGGAGTTGTGAGCTGGAAGAGTTCCAAGCAAGAAACAGTTGCCGATTCTACTACAGAGGCCGAGTATATTGCTACTTCACATGCAGCAAAGGAGGTTGTGTGGATCAGGAAGTTCATTTTTGAACTTGGTGTAGTTCCCAGTAGTTGTGATGCAATTGAGCTTTATTGTGACAATAATGGAGATATTGCACAAGCTAAGGAACTCAGATCACATCAGCAGTCCAAGCACATACTGCGGCGCTTCCATCTCATACGAGAGATCATACAACGAGGAGATGTGAAGATTTGTAGAGTACCAACTGAAGACAACATAGTTGATCCACTGACTAAGGCCCTTTCTCAGCAGAAGCATGATGGTCATGCTAGGTCACAAGGACTGAGGTTCCTTGGTGACTGGCTCTAAGAGCAAGTGGGAGTCTGTTGGTATGTATGCCCATAGAGAAAGTCATATGATGATTGTAATGGGATACTTTGTAAATGATTTGAATAATAATAAAGGCAATTTCTGATCTATATGTTTAAACTGTTTTTGAGATGATAGTGTAACATGATAGATGTCTAACAGATTGTTTTACTCAATGACATATACTTTTGGGTTGAGGACCTAAACGATGAGATCATACGGATGTCAAGAGTATACATTCTTTTTTGGTCCCTAGTCGGTTGTTATTGTGGAAATAACCATAGACATCAATAACACTAAAGACTAGATTGTGTGATGGTTGATGACAGAATCTCATTAGTCATGATATAGTGATATCAAACCAAGCACATAGGTACTTGTTAGAGAACAAGGTACTAGACAGACCCACCGTGAGAGTGACACATGGAACCATGACTTGGTAATCACAGTCAGCTCTCACTGTGATGGTGGTGAGTGTGATTCTTTGACCTAAAATCAATACACTCAACACGTGTCGTTGGGTACACTTTGACATCATCAAATGCAGTCCTGAAACATGGGTTGTTATAAAGGTGATGATTGGGTGGCTTTGACACATGGGGCTTTTGAGGGGTGAGTGATAGATATGGGATTTGTCCCTCCTGAGGGAGTTTGATGTCCTTGGCCACTTGATGAGTAGGATTGAGAAAGGCATGCGCATGCACGTGTGAATCAATATGTGATATTGATGTCACACACATCTCACCCAGTCTGCTATGAGATCAAGGAAATGAATGAATGTTGACAAGATGATTGTTCCATGCCTCAAGTTCATTTAGGATATTAGTGACAAAGGAATTATACATTCACTATAACACCATTCACGGATTGTAGGATTGAAAGTTGTTCTCCAACTTTCTATTTCACTTGGGTAGCACTGATGTGTGACTAGGCACCTCTCTTTGCTTGTGAAGTCATAAGTGTTATGGACTTTCACTGCCAACGTGAAATGGACCTGTAGGGTCACACATAGGATTTAACCTGGAATAGGAGTTTGTCCACAAACATGTTTAGATTGATTACTAAAGGAGTTTAGTCATTCAATTAAACACTCAATTAATTGATAGCTCAATATCATAGTGTTCAAGGTGTTGGACTGATTGATTAGAGTATCAGATTGATTAAAACCACAATTGACTGATTCTGCACAATCTGCACTCCCAACCGATCGGCTCATGTGATGAACCGATCAGCTTAGCTAGGTGAACCGATCGGCTCAGGTAGTGAGTCGATCGGCTCATGGACAGGGTGAACGATTGCTTCAAGTGTTGAAATGATCGGTTCAACTGTTGCAACCGGGCAAGTTGGGAAAGTAAGATTGGTGAGAAATTTCATTTCGTTTCACTTGCCCAATTTGATTGGAACAAGGATTGGTATTTTATACCAATTAGAAACAAAAGAAAGAAAGTCAATCGGGAATTGATCAGGACCACGAACCGACCGGTTCATGGGTCCCAACTGATCGGTTGAGGTGTCATCCGACCGGTTCAGATCCCCAACCGACCATTTCAGTTATGAAACAATCGGTTCAGGTTGCGAGTTGGTTGTTTTTGTGGAAAATCTGGAACCCTTCTACTCCTGCTTTAGTCCTGCATTTCCTGGGATAGAGAACCCTATCCCATGACCCTCCTATTCATATAGGGGTATTGGGGGATTCTCAAAGTACAACCCAGTGCAACCAGTTGCTCTGTGAAGTTGTCGTTCTCTCTGGTTTTGGTGACCGAGAGAGAGCCCGAGAAAGTGCTACCCGATAAGGGAGGCATAACAAGGGAAAGACAACTACATAACGCGACTGGTGGTAGGAGAGTGTGTTGGTGACTAGTACGCCGACAGGAGGGTGCGACTCCTTCTGATTCCTTATGCGACAAGGAGATCGGAGTTCCAGGCAGTCCGTGTGGACGACTGCAGAGGCGGGAGACCTCTATCGCTCGGACGACAACTGTCAATCCTGACAGTCCCGGTGAGACCAGGAGTCTTCAGTCCCGGTGCGACCAGGAGCTGCACAGACACCGTCCAAGACCGGAGGTGAAGACCGTGCAAGGCGTGAGGTACTATCGCCGAGCAAGCCTCGGGATAAGGTATGCATCCACAAACCATCTTTCCTATTATATAGACGTTGACGCGATTCCTTTTGTTTGGTGTTTTGGGAGAAAATTTTTGTTTCCGCTTCTTCTCTGCCTCCCCTAAAACCCAACAGAAGGTTGTTCCCAGTCAAAAGAGGACCATGTACATATAGGTAACGTCAAAAGGAAGTATTACAAGAAAATGAAAAACAAAATAATGAGGCATTTATATCATATGAAAAAACAAATAATGACTCATGCCATTTTCAACAAATCCAAAAATACAAACAAAATATAAATGCATGTTGATAACAGTGTAAACTACAAAACTCCAAAAAGTAGAACTAGATCCATAAATTTGAAAGAAATGGTAGGAGGACTAAAACCTTAATGCTAAATCAATATAGCATGGTAGGAGGACTAAGACCTAAGTGCCTAAATGTAAAGCAAGGAAGGAGCATTGAAACCTCGATGCCTAAAATATGATTAATCTACTTATAGACATGACTTGTCAAATCACACATGCACAAATAGGGTAGGAAAAACCATAGGTTTAATCCAAATAATATTCAAGTACAAAAAGGGATGAAACCATACAACATGTAGAAATTGGAGTGACATGATTCATATAAAAGAGAAATGTGATTTTAGGAATCAATAATACAAAAATTAGTCGATATAAATTTCCAAAACACTTTCGAGAGATTAAAAAGGGAGTGTAACTCCAAATGCACCTCATGAATAACAAATTAAGGTTCAGTCCTTGAAAATTAGAAGTTGCACATATCGGATATTAATGGCTAAACATTAACTTCATTGATATATTTTGGTCCACGAAGTCAAATTTTCACCCTTAAAATACATTAGGTATGTTACTCAAATCAAATAAAGCATTATACATTCCTAGTATATCTATACAAATTGTTTCACCTAGTTCTAATCACATAAAGGAATATTAGAGTTTTAGTCTTATCAAATGAAAACATTATTTATTAGATATTATTTTAGTTCTAGATCCATACTTAGTCCCATTACTCTAAAAATGGATAGCTTACATTTACATGTAAGTAATCATTTTCATTCCTCTAATTTAGGTCTTAAAACGTTATGTTGGTATGCATGCCCAGAGATCCAATCATATGATGATTATAATGGGGCATTAGAAACCTAATTTCATAATGATATAGGTAATTGCGTCTATTATGTTTGTCTCAATCATAAGATGATGACACAGACATAGTAGATGTCTAAAGAATGATCTTACTCAATGACATATGTCTTCAGGTTGAGGACCTAAACAATGAGATCATATGTATGATAAGAGCACATGCATTCTTGTTATGTCCCTAGTTAGATATTACTGTAAATGAAAAATAGAAAATGGTAATACATAAGGATAGAGTGTGTATTAACTGATGACAGAGTCACATTAGTCATGATATGGGATATCAAGTCAAACACATAGGTACATGTTAGAGAATAGTGTACCAGACAGACCCACCTTTAGATTGATACATGGAGACCATTGAATGGTAGTCAGAATCAACTCTCATAGTGATAGTGGTGATTTTGGTTCTTATACCTAAAGTCTCTACACTCATCACATGTCATTTGATGAATTTTAACATCATCCAACGTGACCTTGAATAAGGTTTTCCATAAAGGTGATGCTCGGGGGCATTGTGACACATGGGGGTTGAGTGTGAGTGATGTAGATGGGATTTGTCCCTCCTATAGGAGATTGATATCATGTCCACTTGATAAAAGAGACTAATAAATGTATGGTCATACTCATGTGACTCAATATGTGATATGTGAGCTCACATGCATCTCATACAATCCGCTCTAGTTCAAGGAACATGGATTGAACATTGAGAGGATGATGATTCCATGCCTCGAGTTCAATCCAGATATCAGAGATAAAGGAACTATATGATCATAGTAACACTGATCACAGATTGTAGGAGTTCTCTACCTTTCCAATTAGTTGGGTAGCAACGATGTGTTTCTAGATACCACATGTTGCTCATGATGTCATAAATTGGGTATGGACATACATTGCCAATGCAACTTGGGACCTATAGGGTCACACGCATAGGATGCACTTGGAAAAGGAGTTTACTCATGAATGTAGTTTAACTTAGTTATTTAAGTGTTTAGGTATTAAATTTAAACAACATTAGTTGTACATTGGCTGACCTAGAATTTGAAACGCCCGGTTCAGAATATGAATCACCCGGTTTAGAAATTAACAAATTGTTTCAAAATGTGAATCGACCATTTAATATGTGAAATGACTGGTTGAGTGATCAGTATGACTAGGTCAAGGATTGATGTTGACATCATATTGTGCATTAACTATCACACTTAAATACAATATGTTTGTGAATAGGAAATATAGTGAACCAAATAATTCAATTGTTGAATCAAGCAATTCACATATGAACCGACCATTTAAAATGTGAATCGATTGATTCGTGATTCACATCAGTCAAAAATTTGTGAAAATCCATCTCATCAACTCCCAATTGATCTGGGAACCTTTCCCATGACCATCCTATAAATAGGGGGTCGTCAAAGCTTTCAGAACACACGACAAGAAGCTCTGAAAATTGTTGTCCTCTCGTAGTTGTGGTAATGTGAGAGCCTGAGAAAAGTCTTATCTATAAAAGGGAGAGACGGCATAGGAGACACAACAATGGAGAGAAATTAATTTCTAGGACATTGACATTTGAAGGAACAACTCCTTCATGTTGGCTATGGTAGTGCAACATGGAGTTTATGGTGGTTCCCGTGGATTACATAGAGGCGTGGAGGCTATTGTTGCCATGCTAGGAGGACAAAAACAACCACGATCCATGGTGCTAGACCAGGAGGAGATCACCAATAGTTGTTTGTGTGCATCGTTCAAAGAGTGCACATCATCAAGCAATAGTATTCATTAGACTTTCTCCAGGACTAGGTATACCTCTTGCACCTTCTTTGCTAGATATATCATTGTTGATGTAATTTGTTGGGAAAGGAATATGGGTAAATTTTTTGTTTTTGTTGCCTTCTCTTCTGTTTATATCATTATTCTCTCTCTATAACCATATGACTCCATAGTATTCCTTTCATCATACTTAGCATGCATACTAATATGTATATACATTTTGTTATGTTGGTGCTTTTTATTGGAGTTAGGAGACCATCTCATTCATCTTGCCCTCCTCGTCTAGGTCAATTGAAACAATCTATGCTATTGAATGCATGACGAGTGTAAGAAAAGGTGTCAGTACTACTACCATTACACTTACGATCTATATATAACTATCTAATAATACACAATGGTTGGAGCACAAACATGGTATCTTCCATTGGGTTTTTGAAAAGGTGTTTAGATAAACCATCTACAATGTAGTTAGCTTTTCTAATCACTTGTTGATCATGCACGTTGTTATTAAGAAATTCTTCCAAGGACCATGGTGAGGAAACTTACTAATGGGAGACTTTAAGATCTTTAGGATAGCCTCAAATTACATTTTAACTACAACATGTATCCACTGCCTTTCTTTGACTAATTGTACATCTGAGGTGACAATATGAAGATCAACCTCAATAACACATTAAACTAATATCTTTTGAGCTTTTCCTATCAATCATTTCCATTGGGTCTCTCTAGAAACTATTTCAATGGATGTGCCATCCTTGTTGTTGGTTGTGTCTGCATGAATATTCATCCAACCATTAGGAGACTTTGTCCAGGCCTCACCGACTATATTCATGATTGTGGATGTACCTTTGTTAGTCTATTCCAAGCATACTAGATAGACTCAATTTTCCTCTCAATTTAGTTAAAGTGGTGGTCAACACTCAAGAGGATATGCTCTAGCACCCATATGTTCCTTCGTATCTAGATATACCAACAACCCACCACAATTCTCAGCTAATGATTAAGTGGAGAGTGAAAATTCAATGCAATCCAATCTTTAGTTGCACTACCCTACATACTTAACTCCTCTTCAAATTTATCTTGTCCAAAA
This sequence comes from Alisma plantago-aquatica, assembly GCA_963693085.1. Classification (NCBI taxonomy): domain Eukaryota; kingdom Viridiplantae; phylum Streptophyta; class Magnoliopsida; order Alismatales; family Alismataceae; genus Alisma; species Alisma plantago-aquatica. Next base: position 849,575,499 of record OY856412.1, read on the forward strand.
TTGGTCTAGAAAAATTTTGATCTTTGGGACATGGAAAATTCTTTCCTCATACATCTTACAACATTAGTATGATTTTTCATATGTGAAGTCTCGTTGCTTTATTTTCACATTAGTCATGGGAGCATCACGGCCAGTCAACCACAATATTTTGCAACTTGGAGGTAATTTTTAACTTCCAAACAATATTTGAGGTTCCTCAGTGGCAAGTTTCTCGTATTATTTCAAATAGTAGTAGGCAAATCATATTAAACTTCCCATTCTTAATAAGTTCCCTGAATCAACAACAACCTCTTTCAATTGTGGATGGGCAAGGAATATTATGTGCTAACCTGCCAGCATAAATTAGTTTGTTAAAAGTTCTGATCCTAGTACTTTACTAAGTTGAGTAGACAATTCACCTTCATCTCAGTGAGTTCATCTTGTATCTCCTTTATGCAAACATTTTTCAATTTTCCAATGTTCGAGACCCAATTATGTGACCAAACAGTAGTGACTTTACTACTAATGGTAATCCTTATGTGTAATCATTGACAATATCTTTTAGTCTGAACATGGTCATATACAAGGGTATCACACTAGCTATAATACTACTTTAATATATTTGTACTCAAAAAACACCTTATATTCCAATATAGTCTTCCTCTATGTTTGGGTTTCCCATGTGTTATTCATAAGAAGATCTTTGTTTCATTCTTGAATTCAATTAGTACCTAAATTGATTTTTTCAATTGTTTTGATAAAATGCCTAAGATAAGTATTAATTCTATCACATACACTAATAGTTATATAACCTATGTTCATCTAGTAGCTACGAATGGCAACCAAAATTGACTTCACAAAACATATTCTACCTTCTAAGGACATAGTTCTAGAATCACACTTATTAATCTTGCTCTCAACCTTTTGTAGTACCCCAACATAAGTGTTCTTGTTGACCATTTAATGGAGGAAGAAAAAGGAACTCACAAGTGTTTTCTCAAATCATCCATTCTAGAAAAGCTTCCACCGCAGACATGTCCTTCTGTTTCTATTTAGAAACACCATGAGAAAAGAAAACATTGGTTTATTCCACTGACATGAGTTACACAAAAGCTTTTTTAAAGGATTTAAAACAATCAACTATCACCTTCATTAAATTAGTGCTATCTCTAGAAACCTGATAATGTCATTAGCAAAACTCAAGTGAGATATCTTTGGATCACCTTTGGAAATGTTGATAGGTTTTCATTTCTGTCATGTCACCCTCCTCTCATCCATTCCATGCTTAAAATGAAAATGCAGGGTGAAAATGGATCTCCTTGCCTTATCCCCCTACTAACTTTAAACTCCTCCAACTATTCTCCATTCCAAATAAGCCTTGTACTCCCACATGCAAGAGGATTCATTATGTAATGGATAATGTACTCTATCCAACCTTTCTTTATGATAGTATCCAACATGAAGGGCCAAGCTATTCTTCCTCCTCATAATTCAATGAGTTCATATGGTAGAATGATATATCAAAATCTTCTAACCAGGTACAAAACTAATTTAATTCATTGAATTCCACCTCTACATATAGAGTTTTATTCATTCAACCATTTGTTTAGAAACTAACCTAAGACAAGTACTGTTTAGGGATATGGGGCGTTCCTAAGTATAATTATATGGATGAGGAACCTTTTGATAAGGACAATCACATAGTAAGTCATATGTTTAGGTAAAGGAAGTCAATACAACCACATGCCTCTTTAGATGAGTTAGTTTTTTATAGCTTTCCAATTTTTCTTAAGGAAGAGGCTATCAACTCCAATGGGGGCCATGACATTATAGTAGTGCATCTTCTTCAACATATTCCAAATTACCTTGTCAGTATGTATAGAACCAAAAACTCTGGCTTGTTCTCCAGTTAGATGCCTAAAGTTCCTTGAAATAGCATCCACGTTTGTTGATCCAAGGGAGAACTCTGCTCTAAATAGATGTTGGAAATACTTGTTAACATGTGCTCTCAGATCCACAAGCTCAGCGATCCAGTCTTCATTATCAAGTTTGAATTTTGGAATAAGATTCTATCTTCTACAATGATTGACATAAAAATAATTGTACTCTATATTTTAGTCTTTATTAGCATACATTCAACAAGGATATTCAACGTCTAACTGTCCTCTTTAGGTTTTATAATATTTTACAACTTTATTTGGGTTTTGATGAAATTTTCATCTAAGCTATAATCATGGTCCCTGGTAACTAGTTCACTACTACAGAAACAATGATCAACATCGCTTTTAGAGGTGTCGGTTATTTACAGAAACTGATGTTGTACACCTTCAACATCGACAATTTAAGAAATCTGACATCTATGTTTAAAGACCATCCAGACATGAGTATCGCTTTTAATTCAGCGTCGGCTAAATAAAAGAAATTGATGCCTAAAATAGGCCACAAAATCCAATTTTTTGAGCGAAAAAAATTGCCCCCAAAGTGTCACATACAGCGTCGGTGTTTTACCTAATAACTGATGCCTAAAGAAGCCAAAAATTGTATGCAAAGTTCTAATATGGGTGTATGTTTTCTTGGTGTAACTGACGCTAATAATGGTTCCCGCCAAAAAATTTAGGGTAAAGTTTTTCCAATTGAACGTCGGTTTTTAGTAGCAACCGATGCTTATTCCATTTAGGTATCAGTTTTTTAAATAACCGATGCCCATTGTTAACTTAACGCCATCTGCTCAAGCCAGACTCTCCCCTATCTCTCTGTTTCATTGCTGAGAACATAGGGCTGGTGATTTGCGATTCTCCTGCTGCTGTCATCATCGCCTGCTTGATGTGCTCCTACTGCCGTCGCATGTTGCCACGTGCACTGCAGCCGCTTTCTACCACCGCCGCCTGCTACCGCCGCTGCTCATGCTCCTGCTCTCGGTGCCATCCTGCTCCTACTCGTGCTCCTGCTCCCAGTGCCCTTTCCCGTCGGTCGTGCTCCTTCCCTGCTCCCGCTTGCCCCACGGCCGTGGTCAAGCCACCGCCACCCAATCAAGCCTCTTCCCCTTCTCCTCACACTGTCGGAGCTCGATCCTGAGGTCGCCGGAGGAGATGTTGCACCATTGGAGCTTGAGTCTGAGGTCACCGGAGCTAGCTTCTGCTTCCCATACTGCTAGGTAGGTTACATATCTTGATTTTACTGATTTCCATCAACTGATTAGTATTTACTTATCTACTGATTTGTATCTACTCATTTGTATTTACTTATCTATTGATTTGTATTTATTATCTACTGGTTTTTATGCATTTATCTACTGATTAGTAACAATGTACTGTTTTAACTTGTCTAATTCTCATGCTTGACCTAATTCAATAAATTTTGATGCATGTTGAAATTAGATTCAAAGTTGTCCATTCTAGCATCCTAATTTGATTTGATTATGTTCCTTGAACCCTTGAAACATGTGTGTTAAATATACATTGATATTGAATGTCAAAATTAACTCACATGTGGGTCTTCTAAATTATTATGTGAACTCCTAAATCAGTAACATATATTATTCTTTGTGCACCCCAATACCTTGTGAATCGTGTATGCGCCATAAGGTGATTAAATGCCTAAATCTTGACTTGAAATATGACCTAGTATGTATGTTGATATATGAAGATCTAGTTCAAACTTCAATATTGACGCCTGATTCAAATCTTTGATATATGGAATCAAGGTTTATTTACTGTTTAGTATTTACTAACAAACATGATTAATGATGTTACACAAAACTTAGGATATGAATGATGAAATTAGGTTTGTAGGTATAAGATGACAACATACATGTATTTGTTGGCCTAGAAACCCATCCAAGATTTACTCATTAGGAGTAAATCTTAGATAGTCCCCGGTTTGGGACTGTTCTTGAACACCTAATCTCACTTAGGATGTAAGTGTATAATGTGTATTGGGATTTTAAGAAAATTTCAGCAGCATTTCCCCATTTGTTCTCTAAGTACATATGTACTTGGAGAACGGTGGGGAAATGCTGCCAAAATTTTCTTGAAAACCCAATACACATTATACACTTACTAGTGAGATTAGGTGTTCAAGAATGGGATAGGTGGTACACATTTATTATATATAAGAATGACAACACATGTATTTGTTGGCCTAAAGTTTTAACCATGCATAAACTCTAATATGTTAACCCTAGACCCTAATCTTGTTGTAATATATAGCTCGTTTTCTCTTTGATCATAGAATGGATAGATCATGGATGTCCATTTGCAATTGCTGCACCCCAGAGTTTGTTTTTGTTCTTGACCAATTTATTAGATTTGTCAAGGAACATAGGAAATAACCTGGAGATAGGTTCTACTGTCCATGTAGGCATTGCGGTAACAACTTGAAAGTCAGCACTGGTGACGAAATCAAAAGTCATGTCATGTGCAACGGGATTGTACAAGGCTATACAGAATGGCACTGGCATGGACAGATTTCAAACCTGAAACCAGTGGATGTCGATAAAAGTGCTTGTGTGGAAGAAGAAATTGCCTCTGATGATATAGATGTGAATGAACCAGTTCCTGTAGACATCGTTGATGGGATGCTGGATAGTTGTGGGGTAGAGCACACTGATCCACATCCCATGTTTAGAAACATTGTGCATGATGTTGAGATACCATTATACACAGGTTGTACTAAGTTTACGAAGCTTAGCGCTGTGTTGAGATTGTATAAGCTGAAAGCTAATAATAGATGGAGCGACGAAAGCTTCATGTCATTGTTGTCTTTGTTGAAAGAAATGCTTCCTGAAGGAAACAAGCTGCCAATCTCAACATACCAGGTAAAGAAATTGTTGTACCCAATGGGAATGGATGCCAAGAAGATACATACATGCCTGAATGATTGTGTATTATTTCAAAAGGACTATGTGGATTTGAAAGATTGTCCAAAATGTTGTGTGTCACGGTATAAATTGACGACTTAGGGGGAGTCCAAAACTGGTTCTCCTGCCAAGGTGATGTGGTATCTACCTATAATATCATGGTTTCAACGCTTGTTTTCCAATACGATAGATGCGGAGAATTTGAAGTGGCATGTAGATGTTAAGAAAAATAATGATGGGATCCTATGACATGCGTCTGATTCCCCACAGTGGAAGAAGATTGATCTATTGTACCCTAAATTTGGTGAAGAAGTTAGGAATCTAAGACTTGGGCTTTGTACATATGGGATGAATCCGTACGGGACATTGAGCAGCCAACATAGCATTTAGCCAGTCATGCTTGTTATATACAATCTTTCTCCCTGGCTATGTATGAAAAATAAGTATGTAATGTTGTCATTGTTGATATCGGGCCCTAAACAACCTGGAAATGATATCGATGTTTATCTTGAACCTCTGATTGATGACTTACAGAAACTCTGGGGTGAAGGTGTGATGACCTATGATGCATCACGAAGAGAGACATTTCGTTTGCATGCTATGTTGTTTTGCACTATTAATGACTTTCCAGCATATGGGAATTTGTCTAGATATAGTGTCAAAGGAGCTAAAGTGTGTCCTATATGTGAAGAGAACATTGATTCAACAAGACTAAAACATGGCAGTAAGACTGTATATCTCAGTCGTCGAAGGTTTCTTACAAAATTCCATCTGTATTGTAGGAAGCGCAAAGCATTCAATGGATTGAACGAGGAACGGAGTGCACCTAAACCTATACCTGGGGAGGTTGTTTATGAAAGAGTAAAAGACTTTGTCAATGAATTTGGTAAGAGATCACAATGTACTATGGCCACACAGAGTGACAAATCTTTATTCAAGAAGAAGTCAATATTTTGGGATCTTCCTTATTGGAGTTCTTTGGCAGTCAGGCATTGCATCAATGTTAAGCACGTTGAGAAAAATGGTTGTGATAGTGTCATTGGTACTTTGTTGAATATACCAGGTAAGACTAAAGATGGGATAAAATCCAGACTGGACCTACGTGAAATGGGAATAAGGTCAGAATTAACAAAAATAATTTCAAATGGGAAATCAGAGAACATACTTACCTCCCGCTTGTTACACATTGCCTAGAAAGGAGAAGAAAGCTCTTTGTGAATGTTTGGTAAATGTTAAGGTGCCACAAGGTTACTCATCCAACATCCGTATATTAGTATCAATGAAAGATCTGAAGTTGATAGGTCTTAAATCTCATGATTGTCACACTCTAATGCAACAAATATTTCATGTGGCAATTCAATCTATATTGTTGAAGCATGTAAGGTTTGCAATCACCAAACTTTGTTTCTTTTTCAACAGTCTGTGTAGCAAAGTTATTGACCCTGACACTCTCAATAATTTGCAAAGAGAAGTGGTTGTCGCCCTATGTCAGCTTGAGATGTATTTCTCTCCTTCGTTCTTTGATATCCTGGTACATATTGTTGTCCACTTGACTAGGGAACTGAAAATGTTGGGGCCAGTTTTCTTGCATTGGATGTATCCCTTTGAATGATACATGAGCATTTTTAAAAGTAATGTTCGAAACCGTTATCGGCCTGAAGGGAGTATTATTGAGGGTTATGTGGCGAGAGAGGTTATGGATTTTTGCAATGACTTTCTCAGTGGTAATGACACTCCTGATAATGACAAGAATATTGAAGAGCAATTCGGCAAAGGAATTTTGGGGTCAGGGGTGTAAGTAATTAGCCGTGAACAGTTGGAACAAGGTCACTTGTATATTTTACACAAATGGATGAAGTGAGTTTTATATCGAGGAACATACCAATTTCATCAAGAGACAATATCCTCGAGCCAATACAATGTGGCATGCTAGAGAGCATAATAAGACATTTATTAAGTGGTTTTAAGATAAAGTCTTACATCAACTATCTCAAACATCATATGATATTACTGAAACTATCAAATGCCTCACCTTTAAATCAAAATTGAATGTTATGTCTTATGAAGGGTATGACATTAATGGATTTGGATATTACACAAAGTTCCAAGATGATAAGAGTGTCGTCCAAAATAGTGGGATCACCCTTCAAGCGTCGACTATGTTTTTTGCAAGTGCAAAGGATAAGAGTCCACGTGAAGCTAAAATGTCATATTACGGTGTCATTGAAGACATATGGGAGTTTGACTACATAGATTTCAGAATTCTACTCTTCAAATGTTATTGGGTTGATAACACCAAAGGAGTTATAGTGGATGAATTGGATTTCCCTTTAGTGAACTTTGAAAAGATTGGTGAGAAGGGTGAACCATTCATATTGGCATCACATGTGAAACAAGCATTTTATATCGATGATCCTGCAAATGATAAATGGTCAGTTGTTCTTCATGGTAAAAGATAGTTCATTGAAGATCCTATAGATGAAGAAGAGTACTATGATAAGTATGATTACTCCAGTCCATTCTCAGTTGGGTTGCCAACACCAGCAAATATCGAAGCTAATGATGACTTGTATGTGCGCGGAGATCACAATGAAGGATTGTTAATTGATAAAAAATTGCAATATTAGAGGCATGTTTATATTTTTTATATGTTTTATTTTTCTTAATGTGAACTTTACAATGTGAATTAGTTTACAATGTGAATGTGAACTTTACAAAGTGAATTTTACAATGTCAATTACTTTACGATGTGAACTTTACAATGTGAATTACTTTACAATGTGAACTTTACAATGTGAATGTGAACTTTCAGATGGTTGAGCATTCTCCTGATGACCGTACTGATGATTACCGTGAGGGTGAGGACATCAATGTACTGCCTCACAAAGAATGTTTTAAAAATATATCATATATTCATATCTATATGTCCATTTATAGTTATATCATGTAAGTTTGTTTATTTTGTCAAATTTTAGGTTGATGATGTACATGTACCCTCTGAAGCACATGAGCCACTTGATGAGCAGTACAAAAAAAGTTGACAAGAGAAGGGGCATCACTATGATGAAGAAGTTAACAACGCTGAGGGGTAATGGACCCAAAATTGTTGTGGATTTTGATAATGCAGGAAATGCAATTTTAGTGAATCGCAATTCATTTATTTCATATCTTGGGTATGTTACTCGTAGCCATTGTGGTTGTAAGATAGATTCTTGGCATAAAGTTCCTAAGGGGAAGAAAGACTTAATATGGAAGGATTTATGCGTGAGTTATTATTAATTTGCAATTCTATTTTGTAGATTACTAATTTTTTGGATACTAGTTAATAGCAATTCTATTTTGTAGATTACTAATTTTTTGGATACTAGTTAATAGCAATTCTATTTTGCAGAGTATATTTGCATTGGATGAAAAGCTGCATCATAAATGTGTGATGCAATGTTGTGGGAGAGTCCTAAGGAACTATAGGACAAATCTCACCTGAGAATACATAAAAGAAGGTGACAAGAGGAAGAAGACAACCACTGAATACGGGAACTTCCTGGACCCAGAAGAATGGGACGTGTTTGTTGCTTCAAGAAAAATTAAGGAATTCAAGGTATTAGGCGTCACTCCCAATTTAATTAATATACGTTGTATTCACCTATTCAAGATTAACATTTAGTGTTACTAACCAAATCAATGTGCATTCTAACTAGGCCCTCAGTGAGGCGCAAAGAGCAAGGTGTGCACTGAATGTGCATGACCACACAATGGGTCCAAAGGGCTATGCAGGCATTCACCAAAGACTATAGGTTGAGTCTACTACTCAGTCAGCTGCTACTCAGGAGTCCTCTACTATAGGTACCACACATCTTCCTCGCCATGATGTCTGGATAGCTGGGAGGCAAAATAAGAAGGGAGAAATAAGGAAGCCCACAACTGCTGAGGCGGCTGCAAAAATGGTAAAATGCAACTCTTAGAGCAATCGTTCGAATATTGATTATTTGTGGTGTTTACTTAATTACTAATTTTTGTTTTGGCAATTAGTGAGAGCTGCACGAGTTGAGGAAAAAAGGCAAGTTCATCCCTGAGGGCACAAGGGATGAATTGAAAGTTGCTCTGGGTAACCCAGAGCATCCTGGATGTGTTAGGGCTGCAGGCGCTGGTGTGGGCATCAAAGCGTTCTTTAGGCCATCCTAGCACAAACATGTCCCAAAAGAGGAAATTTCACAAGAAGAGGTAACCTATTCTTTCTTTAGAATGTTATTGTAAAAGAGAATTCAATAATCATAAGCTAACGTTTCTTTTATCCATGTATAGGTAGATAAGATAGTTGATAGGAGAGTCGATGAAGTAGTTGATAAGAGAGTCAAGGAAGCAATTGATAAGACACTCCATGAAGCAATGAGTAAGTGGAAGGCATCTCTGACTGCCACTCAGCAGACATTACCTATTGTGTCCCGCTCTATTCCTACTGTAGAGGTTGGGAGTAGTAATCTTGTAGACCCACCACCTAGAACATCCACTGTAAGTATTTTTATGACATAGTAACTAGTCTTTTCAAGATGATATGTTTTCAAGATGATATGTATATATGTATATAACATTCTTTACACAAATTTGTAGGGGTTGAAGCCATGTCGTCTAAAAAGTAAAGAATATGTCATTGCAGAGGCGTCGGCTTACCCATCCCTACCAGGGGAAATGTTTCACGGGTCTCCATTACCAGTTGGTTGGGTTTGTCTGAGCCCGCTATGTATATTCCCCAAGTGGATGGATCTCCCATTGCCATATGCCCACCCAGATTGTGAAACTCTTGGTGAGGCAGAAGGCGGAGTGATATTGTGGCCAAAAGAGGATGTCGTCTATACTAAAATTGTATGGTAAATCTACATTATGTTAAATTGTTAGTGTGTGTATATGATGTTAATTGATCTGAAAATATATATATATATATATATATATATATATAGGTTAAAAAGAAGACACCCAGAGCATCTAGGCCTCCACCTCCACCTCCTACATTACCAAGTTGGGCAATATGGTTAGGCAAACATGATATAAATTTCCCTATAACTATTTCTATAGATGCGGATGCTGCAGGTCAATCATACAAAAACAAAATATTTATACAAGATATTTTGGAGTTGTTTCGATATGATTGGCTGAATACATCTATAATAGAGCTATGGATAAGGTGAGATCTTCTTTATACATCCATATACCTTGTGTCGGATCTGGTGATCTGGTTTCTTATATATTAATGCATACGTAATACATGTTTTGCAGCTACTTAGATAAGATATGTGCAGATTTTTCATTCGAACATGTAGGATTTTTTATTCCATCTTTGATTAGTCTAGTAGCTAAAGACCCATCGTCAGTTCAACAATACTTCTATGATTATTTTACAAATTTTGCTCAAAATAACAAGATGGTGACAATAGCTCCATTCAATGTGGAGTAAGTTTACTTTGCTTATAATTTGGACTTAAGAAAATTACATTTTTATTGTGGATTTTGAGTTATTGATTTTTAACTTTTTTACCTCTAGGGGTATGCATTGGGAGTTACTAGTTATTGTCCCCGAGACATTCACTGTCTATTATCTAGATCCTAAGAGGACTAAATTGAATTCAAAATATGGATACAATGAAAATGGCATTATTCTGGTGAGAAATATTTCATTTTCATATCCATTAACATATGTTATTACATTACTATTTAATTATGCAATGTATTGTGTTACATTAACATGTAGGGGTTTAGATGAGTTCAAAAAGGCTAGAGGAAAGGTCCCCAGGAAAAAGAACCAACCAATAATTTGGAAGAACGTGGAAGTAAGTTCCTGACTCCAATGTATATATTATTTATGTGAACAGTGCTTAATTAGTTGTATTTTTTATATTTAGTATGTTTCAATTTATAGTGTGCTACACAAGACAACGGATGGGCATGTGCATACTATGTGATGCGATTTATGCACATGATTACCAAATATGCTGCAGTGGACATCGATACCATTCCTGAGGTATTATATATAGTCTCATTAGATAATATGAAATATGTCAATCTTATTTATATATTATTAATTATATATATACATCATTCTCTTTGTAGGTGTTTAAAACTGACCACACTACAGGAAAGGCCTTACTAGATGTACATGCTTCCTATATGACGGAAGAATTAAATGATGTAAGAGAAGAATGGGAAAAGGCCATACAAGTAGTGGGGGTTTTAAAATATAATTGGGATGTTGATAGCGAATAATGACTAAAAAATGATATTCTGTAAATGAATTTGTGAATTGTAATATGTGTGAATGTTTCTACATGTCTAAATGTTTCTACATGTGTCTGAATGTTTATACATGTGTGAATGTGAAAATGAATGAAACTGCTGGTTGCTACATGAATGTTTCTACATGTGTGAATGTGAAAATGAATGGAACTGCAGATTGCTACATGAAAGTTTCTACATGTGTGAAAATCGAATGGAACTGTAGATTTCTAAATGTGTGAAAATTAATGTTGTTAATTTTGTAGGTTTGTGGCCTATTGTTGGTTGATATTAATGGATGTTGTAAAACCTGCAGTTCATAACTGAACTGTAGGTTTCTCATCCTATGACCAGCCATAGCAGGCCTGCTGACTGATAAAAAAAACATACAATAGGCGTCTGTTATTTGAAAAAACTGACGACAAATTCTTACAGTGTGGGATAATAGCTAAAATCGACGCCTAATGAGTCCAGAAACCATGGTCGTTCTGGCCAGCATGGCCGTGACAATAGGTGATATGGCGTTGGTTATCAATAATAAACTGACGTTGATGGATACTTACAGCGTCAGATAATAGCTAAAACCGACACCTAATGAGGCTAGACACCACGGTCGTGCTGGCCAGCACAGTCGTGGCAGTAGGTGATATGGCATTGGTTATCAATAAAAAACTGATGGTGATGGTGTCCTAGATGGTGCCCTTTCTATAGAGCGAAGGTTTATGGCGTCGGTTTCTGTAGTAATAACCGACGCCTATATCCCCCTGCTGGCGCATTTTCGATGGCACACAAAGGTTTCTGGCGTCTATTTGGAAATCGACGCCTAACGGTTTGCTTTTAGCGGCGCCCACATAGGTATCGCATTGAAACTGACACTAAAGGACTTAAATAACTGACACTAAAGGTGGGTTATGTACTAGTGGTTGTTGCATGTTAGAGATAGTCTTTCAAAACTTATCATTAACATTAGTATTTTCCAAATAATGTTTCTAGTTCCATTTAGTAGTTAGTTTATTGATTGATTTCAAGGGATACTAACAGGTGTTTGAGAAAACCCAATGACTTTGCAGTAGTTTTTGAAACATATTTTCTTGATTCTAGGATGCTCTTGTCTTGGACTTGTATTTCCTTCTGGGATTACTATTTTTCCTAACCAAGATGGGACATTGATCTGATCTAACTCTAGATAAGTTTTTTACCACAAAATTGGTATAAGTTTTGTATCCCTTATAAGTTGTGAACAAAAATGTCAATTCTCTCATTGAGATTCCATGTTTATAAGTAATTTATGACCTATAAAATCAATATCCATGAGGCAAAATTCAATTAGAGCCCCTAAAAAAACAAACTAGCGTCAAAAGTATATAAATGTTTTCTTCCCCTCTTTTTAGATGCATTCATCTTGACATCAAAATTGCCAATGGCAATCCAAGGCTCTTGTGTGTGAACTCCTATCGTGCACAGATGCTTCCATTGGAGTCATTGTGTGGTAGGGTTAGGGTTGAGGTAGATTGAAGTGAGAAGCATATCATCATGCACTCCCATATGATTAAGTTTTCTATGTCTATATAGGATCTCCATCTTACAATCTTCTTCATTCCACAAAACATAAATATCAAGTACAAAACCCCTCTCCTTCACCACATGTGAGGGACTAAAATCTAGTCATAGAATGACTGATATAGTTACCTTAGGGATATGAGGTTAAAAAATGTTAACAATCTTTGGCTTATATTTGATGTCAAAAATTAAAAGCACTAAAAGAAGTTTGATTGGGGAAAACCTTAAGCTTCCTGGGAAGACCCTAAGCTCCAATTCCCATCTCATCCACCCTTTATCATTGCCATCTCTTCTTGTTAAGTTGTCATCACACACAACACATGGGAAGGCACATGTTGATTTTTATGATGTGTACTTCTGTTCTTCTTTCCCTCCATGTTGTTGTCCATGGACATGTGGGAGTTGTTGATGAGGTGAGCAATGCTATAGTACCACAATATACATTAATTTCAACCTACATCACCTCTTTAGGTTGATCAACTACTCATCCCATAACTACATTGTCTCCTTCTGAGTTTGAAACCATGTAATTCCCATTTGTTTTTCTCATTTTCTTCCTAGACGCCCCTCCTTCATCTTGTTTTGATTAGATAGTATTTGTCACTAGCATGAGCAAACCTCCATATGATTCATGGTGAGTTTTCTTCATTTTCCTATAGATTTGGATGTTTGAGAACCATGTCTTCCTTCCACCCCTCGTTTAGCTCTTTGTGTGCTCGTTCACCACTTAGTGTGTGTCCCTGCTTCACTTCATCTAATCTCAAAAACTTGTTTAGTGTGCCTTTTGGTTGTTATGTTTTGGATCATCATCTTTTTTACTTGGTGGATGACACATGTGAATATTCTTACATTGTATGTTTTTTACCTCTCTACTATTTGGTTGTATGTTCATAATAGCTTCTTCTCCCTTGCTTATGCAAAACTTCTCTAGGTGCCCCAGTTTTTTACAAGACACGTATATGTTTGGGATGAATTCATCTTCACCTTTTACTCAATATCATTTCTTGGAACATAAGGATGTATAAAATTTTTGGTATTTAATATGATGGATAATCCAACAAATTTACTTTTCTAGAGAGAGATTGTACAATTTTCTATCTTCAATATTATTCCAAAAGGTTTTCCAATATCCCAAAAATTATATCGATATAGTAGTGCATGCAAATATTCAAAAATTCTAACCCAAGTGACAATAGGATCCAGAATTCATTGAAGGTTGGAAAGTTGTCACCAATAGTCAAACCATCAAGCAACTCCCAAACATGGGATAGGTTCCTCGATAGAGGGCCTCTTGATAATTGACTCTATGTGAGAATGGGACCAAATAGTATTGGGAAATAAATTCATACATGTGACTTCTACCCACCATTCCCCATAAAAGCTTCAAACCCATTCTCATGGTGAATTACCCTACATCCTGACCAACTACCTTGACTATCACGATGTAGTTAAATGGCTTTTGCATAATGGTTTCTGCATGTAGCTCATGAAAATATCCAAGTAACCTTTTTTAGTGAATAGTTCAGTTATGTCATGGTTCACCACTGATGAATGCATATTCATCCTTGTTTTAATTACATTTTCAATATATTTTAGCGTTCATATAGCTTAGTTTTCCTCTAGAATAGCTTTGTTTTGATCTACTTAGTTTTTTATGTTAATCTATAGGAATTTGATACTTCTCTTGACTCACTTTGTAGGTTTTGAATTTTATCACTCTGCATCAAGTTTTCAAAATGGATCTTGATCACTTTCAGAAGGAAGATCGATACACAAAAATTGAGTCCAAGACCAAAATCGACCCATCGGTCGACATACCAATCAACCTTTAATTTTTGTCAAATATCAAGCATTGACAAACTCATCGACACTTTGGTTAATACTCAATGCTCGACAACTCCATTAAACCACCAGATCAACATTTAGAAGGCCGACATACAATCCATCGATACTCAAAGGTCATCAGCTCCTGCTCGATAAGAGATCATTCCATCAGTCGACAATCCTATCGACACGCTTATTGACGACCACAATTGCTCGATAGCCTTGTCTACTCTCAAGGCCAACAATCCCATATACTGATAGACAATTGACTGGAAGTCCAAAAGCCATCGACCAACATACCTATCGATCAAAAGCATGTGTTCGACACTGATAGCAAGAGTTTGATGGCCTTGACCCTATAAATAGGCCCCCAGCACAACTGTACAACTCATGTCATATTTTTAGGAGATAGATACACCCAGAGGCTGTCGCTTAGATTAGAGAAAGAACTACACCTATCTACCAAGCTAGTTATATTGACCTATATTATTGAAGCATATAGACCTCAAGCATAGATTGACATATCTCTTTCCGTCCACAACTCCAAAGTCATCGATCTTCCTCCTTGGGCGACCGATTTCTTCCCCAGGCTATTGTTTATCAACGTACTTCTACTACAAGTCAGGTTTAATTCTCAAAGGAGAAAGAAGGAAGGAAGTCCATCATTACACACCACACCGAGCCACTTCCTCCACCATCATGACCATGATGCCATCATCTTCCTCTTTTTGTGATATTAATCTCATCATGTTGAGGGAGTATTCTTTTCACTAGGGTGTGGGGACTAGCCCAACTACCCATTTCTTGTAATTCCATTCATGTTCCAATTCTTGTTTGAACTCATTTAATTCATAGCCAATCATTTATTGCATGTCTTGCAGATTGATCAGCCGCTTTATGTGACTATTATAATCTTTTACTATGAGAACTTCAACATTTAAGATTTGAATACCGATTAGCTTTGATTGACACCCTGATCAGAACTTCTAATGGGAAGTCTCTGGATTAGTAGATAGAGGATCTATAAGTAATGAGACATTGATCCTATAGGGATATCTACACATGCAAGTTTCTAACATTGAAAGGGGAAACTTGCATAAATTCAATAATATCTTCATACATGTTTGGATTTGAATGATTGTACATATTCGAGTAGTGGTGGTGAACCCAGTTCCACCCTAGTGTTTCCATCCATTGATAACTAGAACCTTAATTTGGCTCTTTTTATTCTTGCAATCTTAGATTAATTAAACCAATTGCAACTTTTTTGATAAATAATAGTTCTTGCTATGTTACTTTGATTAGATAATTCTTAAAAATGTTTTCCCTTGGGATTCAATCCTCAACTATTCTACAATAAGATTCGTCTGTTTGAGGGTGGCATTATTGCACTTTGTTTTTGGTAAACTCTAGGAATTATATTCCGAGTAGATTTGCAGTGCGATAATATTCCACGTCAACCACTTCCTCCAGCTCATCCTCTATGAATTCATATTCCTTAGAATCACATATACTATCTCTCATAGTCACATCTCTAAATGTTTTCATTTTCTTGTAGGCATATGCAAATTGATGCAAGGTCTTTCTCCCCTAATATAGCTTCATTAGGATGGTTTTGTCCATCCCTTTGCGGTGGGTTTCCTCATTGGTCAATATTCCACATGTCATACCATTGATAAGAAACTCAAGTCCCACTTCTTCTATAATATGGATCATGTCCCTTCTTCTGACTCTTCCCTAAGCTTAGGATTGTCTCGCCCCTTCCCTACTATTCGTTCAACACCTTCACCTTAGTCTAGGGCTTCCCCTAAAATGCTTCCAAAATCACCTATCGTGCCATCATAAGCCCCCTCACTCTCCAATAGTACTTCACAACTCCTATTATTATCTAGTTGTTCAATATTCTTTAAATACAAATATGCATTAAATGGATTATTTGTAGTAAATTCTGATATAGTCTAAGACAAAATCCGATCCTACTTATATTTATAAAAGAACCTTCTTAAGAATAGTGTTTCTCTCTTATTCCAGATTATTCACCATAAATCAAATTACATAGATGTACTTCCGATGTCCACATGTATTTCTAATTACTATTATATATATATATATATATATATATATATATATATATATATATATATATATAACAATGAAAATAATGAGATTATTCTGTTCACTTTAGTTATTCATTACTAAAATGTGAATCACCACTAAAAAACTTATTAACACACATTCATATACATCTAATAGGACAAGAATTAGGTAATAAAATGAGAAATCTATATGAATATCATTATTGACTATTATACACTAAGATCATCTAACAATTTATTAATATGTTCACATTGTCTTATACTGATTGTGAAGTTCCTATGTACTAGTATTAGTATACCAATGACCATGAATGTGTGGAGATATATGTATGTACAAACAGAAACATTTAGGAAGTAGATGAGTTTATAATATGAAATCGAACTTAGTTATACGTTTCTGAGGTTATATTCTAATATGTTTTGTTTATTTATCTTATTACTCACCTTAGAAGGACCCAAAAATCATGGAGGTTTGGGAAAAGTGTAGCTAATGATAGTAGATAGACAGAGGGTGGAGGATTTAGGTTAGTGGTAGTCAAGATTATTGAGTGGCATAGAAGAATATGTAATTTAATGGTGGTCAAACTATTTCAATGTAGCCCTTTGTTCCCTTTTGTTTATCATATCGGAGGTGATGATGGAGACGGAAATGTCAAGATAGTTCTAAGGTATGGTCGAATTTGACCATTAAGACACATGACTTTATTGAAAAAATGACAATTCTTCTCTCATGACTATTTTATGAGTGGAGAGGGATGGTTATGTATTTTTCTGTAATGGTCAACATCATCAGCGTTACAATTTAGGGATGAAAGTTTCCTTTACAACTTTAATTCCAATATTCAATGCTATCATCTTTATATTCTAATTATTTCACAATTTCATAATCCCTAAAATATAAATCCAAATGCATAACAAATGTGTACACTTTTTAGTTTTAAGTATATGAATTCCTAAAAAATTAGACCTCTATTTATAGCTCTATATTTAACTAATTTAGTTACTCCCATAAATTATCCAATGTGAATATCTAATAATATGAAATTATTACCCATTGATACCAAAACCAATTGTTTCTTAACTCAAGAATATTTGATTCATGCAAGGTCTATCTAATATTTACACTCAAATATTTTGGATTTCAATAAAGAAGGCCAACTAGGTGCATGAAAATAAATTGAGGGACTAGTTTATAGATATTTCTCAAATGAGGATATCGAACACACCTTGACACAAGATATTAAAATGGGGGCTAATTAGTTTCAAAGAACATGGTAAGTGATCAAAATAGATGACTGAGACTTAGATTGGAGGACCATTTTGTAAAGGAACTCGAGTTTGGAATACTTTTGAATTACATCTCAAACTAGATTTACTAACTGAAATCAGTATGTTATAGGAAATGATCTTACCTATTTGTTTACATACCAGCACCCAACTGCTACATAGTCAACCCATGAGTTCTTGGAGCATTAGAAGATAGAAGTGTTGGGTTTTAGGGATATAGAGAAGGCAGCAGAAACAAAAATTTTCTCCTCCCCAAACCAAGAACAAGGAAACGCATCAACGTCTATACAATAGGAAAGGATGGTTTTTGGAATCATACCTTGTCCCGAGGCTAGCTCGAAGACAATACCTCGCGGCTTGCATGGTCTTCACCTCCGGTCTTGGATGGTGTCTGTGCAGCTCCTGGTCGCACCGGGACTGACGACTCCTCGTCTCACCAGGACTATCGGGATTGACAGCTATCCTCCGAGTGGTAGAAATCTCCCACCTCTGAAGTAGTCCACACGGACCACCTGGAACTCCAATTTCCTTGTCTCACAAGGAATTGGAAGGAGTCGCACCCTCCTATTAGTGTACTAGTCACTGACACACTCTCCTGCCACCAGTCGCTTTCTATAGTTGTCTTTCCCTTGTTGTGCCTCCCTTATTGGGTAGCACTTGCTCGGGCTCTCTCAGTTACCAAAACCAGAGAGAAAGACAACTTTACAGAGCAACTGGTTGCACTGAGTTGTACTTTGAGAAACCCCCAATACCCCTCTATATATAGGAGGGTCATGGGACAGGGTTCTCTATCCCAGGCAATGTGGGAATAAAGCAGGAGTAGAAGGGTTCGAGATTTTCCACAAAAGCAACCAACTGCGCAACCTGAACTGATCGTTTCATTTCTGAAACGGTCGATTGGGGACCTGAGCCGGTTGGTTGACATCTCAACCGATCGGTTGGGACCCATGAAATGGTCGGTTCACTTCTGAACCGGTCGGTTCGTGGTCCTGGTCAGTTCTCGATTGACTTTTCCTCTTTTGTTTTGAATTGGTACCAAATACCAATCCTTGTTCCAATCAAATTGGGCAAGTGAAACGAAAAGAAATTTCTCACCAACCTGACTTTCCCAACTTGCTCAGTTGGACCAGTTGAACTGATCATTTCAATACTTGAACCGATCATTTCAATACTTGAACTGATCGTTTCAATACTTGAACCGATCATTTCACCCTGTCCATGAGCCGATCGACTCACCACTTGAGCTGATCAGTTCACCAAGATCAGCCGATTGGTTCATCACATGAGCCGATCGGTTGGAAGTGCAAATTGTGCAGAAATAGTCAATTGCAGTTTCAATCAATCTGATACTCTAATCAATCAGTCCAACACCTTGAACATTATGATATTGAGCTATCAATTGATTGAGTGTTTAATTGAACTACTAAACTCCTTTAGTAATCAATCTAAACATTGTTTGTGGACAAAACTCCTCTTCCAGGTTAAATCCTATGTGTGTGACCCTGCAGGTCCATTTCACGTTGGCAGTGAAAGTCCATAACACTTATGACTTCACAAGCAAAGAGTGATGCCTAGTCACATATCAGTGCTACCCAAGTGAAATAGAAAGTTGGAGAACAACTTTCAATCCTATAATCCGTGAATGGTGTTACAGTGAATGTATAATTCCTTTATCACTGATATCCCGAATGAACTCGAGGCATGGAACAGTCATCATGTCAACATTCATTCACTTTCTTGATTTCAGAGTAGATTGGAAGAGATATGTATGACGTCAATATCACATACTGATTCACACATGCGTGCACGCCTTTCTCAATCCTACTCATCAAGTGGCCATGGATATCATACTCCCTCAGGAGGGACAAATCCCATATCTATCACTCACCCCTCAAAAGCCCCATGTGTCAAAGCCACCCAATCATCACCTTTATAACAACCCATGTTTCAGGACTACGTTTGATGATGTCAAAGTGTACCCAACGACATGTGTTGAGTGTAGTGATTTCAGGTCAAAGAATCACACTCACCACCATCACTATGAGTACTGACTGTGACTACCATGTCATGGTTCCATGTGTCAAACTCACGGTGGGTCTGTCTGGTACACTTGTTCTCTAACAAGTACCTATGTGTTTGGTTTGATATCTCTATATCATGACTAATGAGATTTTGTCATCAACCAACACCACAATCTAGTCTTGTGTGTCTTTGTTGTCTATCTACCTTCCACAATGACATCTGACTAGGGACATAACAAGAATGTACAAACTCTTAGCATCTGTATGATCTCATCGTTCAGGTCCTTAACCTGAAAACATACGTCATTGAGTACTGTCATTCTCTAGACATTCAATTTGTTCCATCACTATCTCATATGACTGAACCAGAAAGAATTGGAAACTTGCCTTTTATGTTTATCAAATCAATCTTAATGTATCCCACCAATCATCCCATGATTGGCTCTCACGGCATACATACCAACAGACTCCCACTTGCACTGTGAGCCAATCACCCTTGAATCATATTCATAGTGATCTTCAAACATGTCCCACATTTTACTGTGCTCTTGTGCCAATAGAGTGAGTTATGGCAACACCTTGCCAAAGTCAATATAAATTGCATGTCTCTCATCTCTTCATTGTACGTCACACGTATGAGATGGAGTTGTCGTAATATGCAATCTAGTATTCCTTTGCTAACCTTTAGCCACATTGCATGATCAAGAATTCCATACTTGTTCCATACTTGAATATATATAAGTTCATCTCATGAACTTCTAGATCCATATAGTATCCACTGTTGTTCTCTAACACACGGATACTCGACATTTCCTTTTAAATGGTTTCATTGGAACACTTCCAATTATCAACAAACTTTCACTTTTATATATCCTATATATATTTTGCGATTAATTTTCCGTCCTTTCAGAAGTTCACATCAATGTAACTCTTTATATTAAACTCTTCCTTATCTCCATAGAACTAGTACTTCTCAAGTACTTATCAAGTTCTCATGGTATTCTAGTAACCCTTACTGGAAGTAGACAGACATCCACTCGTCACATACGAGTTATTAGGATGAGCACATCATATTGCCATGTCCTACATACAAGATGATGAATGCATTTTGTTCTTGCCATGTCGATACATGCAAGATAATGGGATAATTACATACATGATAGATCCATATCTATTCTTAGTGTTCTCATTCTTCATAAGAATTGGACACTTTGCCTTGGGATACTAACTCCATGTAACATGGACAAGTTTTCTCCCACTGAATCTGTGCATACTGAACCCTTCAGTACAGAATGCCAATGTATGCTTTCTCTTTTCAGGTCAAGAGGTTTTCGAGAACTATCTCTATAGATCTTTATTCCTAACACATAGGAAACATCTCTATCTTCCTTAAAGATAATTTCCACTTTTGGATATCCATTCTAGAACATTTCCATTTCACATCAACATGTGGAATGTGAACACGCTCCCACTAAATCACAGATCCCTTCTTTATCTTTGACATATCAGTCAAACCCTTTGACTATATCATCAAAGTAAAGATCCAATTCTGAGTTGTTTGTACTCAATCAATCACATTGATTAGTCCATTGTAACTTAAAGAATTCATTTGCATTAGTGGATTCATAAACCTTATATGTTGTGTCACGTACACATCCTTGTTTTATTCCTCATAGGAATGTGGTTTTAGTATCCATATGCCAAATGTCTTAGTCATTAAGTTGCAATCAACAAGCATCATCCTTCTCAAAATGTTATCCATGTGTCTTAACACTTAAGATTCATTTGCACTTATAGATTCCATCCAATGGGTGCTACCATCAAGTTCATACCTTATGGTTCATATGGAAGTCATTTAGGATGTAAGGGTCATATACCATAACTCAAAATATGGTTCCTCATATTCATCTGGATAGTTGACTCATCACATGAACAACTCATCACATAGATAATTGAGGTGTATCTGTCTAGGATATAACAACTCACAACTCCTTGTGATTCTTAATTTCCTTTGTTAGTGTGGGGTATTCTTTATTTTAAGAAGAATTCATTTATTTGATAATCATTCTCTAACTCCTTAGAGTATGATTCCTTCTTGATTTTGACATCACAATGCCTTAATCATGAGTTCACTATGATACACTATCATAATCACTCATAAGGATCTCGAACATTTGGTCCAAGTATTTCATTCATTGATCTCATCAAGAATTAACACTTTACCAAATTTGCACTTCATCTATGATAATCTTGAACACTTCAAGATATTCATATTGGTATTTCTCCAAACACCATTTGAAGTATTAGCATTTGTTCCAATAGGTATGTAAATACATCACATGTATCTTACCTAATAGGATAATCATTCTCCCACTACCTTTAGTGAAGATTGATTAATCAGGTCCAAGATATTCATGTCTCTTACTGGTTCTCTAACCAAAAGAGTCTAGATTTATCCATCACATGGAAACTATAAATGAATTTCTCATGATTGATGCTAATTTGATTGTTTGAGTTATCTATATCTTTTAGGTATTATTTTATCTTATGCATATCAAATACCACAAGATAAAAAAGGCATTGCCACAAAGATCATATCTTTAGAAATTGAAACATCTCTTTATTGATTGCCATTATTGTCATACAATATGCAAAAGTAAATTGTTTCTATGTATTGGAAAATATGAAATAGCAGTTCATAAATGTATTACATGCCTTTTAGGCTGAAAATAAACTAAAGTACTCCTATCTATGGTAGCAACACTTGCCCCATTTATTGAGTGCTTTACACTTTACATCTTGGTATCATATACCTCAAAAGTGTTACAAGTTTACTTTCATGACACCTTTAAGTGGAGACATCCGTTGCCTCCTTCTTCTTTTGTTCTTCCAGATAGAGAGGGAAATTCCTTTTCCAATGTCCTAGCTTTTGACAATGGTGGCAATTGCCTTTCTTGGTCACGCCTCCCTTGGCCTTGAGAGCTGAAGACGACTTAAGCTCCTGGCTAGCATCAGAACCTTTCTTAGCTTTTCCCTTTCCTTTGCATTTGGACTTGCCTTTCTTGCTCATGATCACCATCACAGACTTAGGCTTGTCCTTCTTCATATGCATCTCGGCTGTCCTCAACATGCCCAACAACTCTGACAGTGGCCTATCAAAGTTGTTCATGTTGTAGTTCATCACAAACTGACTGTAGGATTCTGGAAATGATTGTAGTATCACGTCAGTAGCCAACTCTTGGCTCAGTGGAAATCCCAGTCTTGTCAGGTTCTCCACATACTCAATCATTTTGAGTATGTGAGGACCAACTGGATCTCCTTCTGTCATGACATACTTGAACAATGCCCTTGAGACATCGCATCTCTCTTTCCGTGCTTGATCTTCATACATGTTCCTGAGATGCTGAATCATCTCAATGACACCCATGTTCTCATGTTGTCTCTGCAACTCGTGGTTCATAGAGAACAACACCAAGCACTTTGCATCAATGGCATCATCAGAATGCTTCTTGTAAGCATCCCTTTCTACCTTTGGTGCATTAGGAGCAGGTTCCTCTGGAATTGGAGTATCCAGGACATAGAGCTTTTGCTCTTGAGTGAGAACAATCCTCATTGTCCTATACCAATCATGGAAGTTTGTCCCATTTAGCTTGTCCTTTTCAAGGACTGATCGCAAAGTAAAGTGATTGTTGTTTGTTGTCATTTATACTACAAAAGGAAAATATGCAATTTTAGTCCAAAACTCATTTTTGACTTATTTGATTGATTTGAAAAGTTGACGATATAATTTGGCCTTTAATTAATTATCACTCCCACTATTTTAGTTCAAATTGATATCCCTCACCATCAATTCAAAAGATTGCGGCATACAATCTTCTAGTGGGCAAGATCCTGAAATCCTCTAAGTCATGGACCAGCTTGGGTTGTCACCCACAACTTAGATCTCTCAGGTAGGCAATTCTTGCCAATTGCATCATATGAAACTCTTGATAAGATGTCATATGCAACTCCTTGCCATGAGCATCTCCATGCCTCAAGGTGCTAGATCCTATCTAGGTCACCTTGTTAAGTCCGACCCAAAGCCAACACGATGAATATGCACCCTGCTTGGGTAGACCCACATATTCATCCTTCACGCTTCCACGAGATAGACGGTGCACCACGCTTGGGCGTGCCCACACTTGGTCGATCAAGGTTTTCACATGTGTCACATTTGGAAGGCATCTAAAACTTAATATTTAATGAGGGATTTGGTTTTATATACATATACATATCCAATCACCACAATATATAGTACGTATCATATACATGCTATATCCCACAAAAAACATGTGAAATGATAAAAGCGATGATTATGGCCATCCTAATGTGATTCCTCGAGCCAAGAGGAATCACGGTCATCTAGGTCTACATCACATGCAACCTGTACAAGATGAACTATGTGCTTTACCTTTCTGGGTTTGATCAACTCATCACATGACTGATCGGCTCACCATTAGGCCGATCGGCTGGGTGCCACCAGCCGATCGGTTGGCTCCTCCAACCGATCGGTTCACCCAGTCGGCGTGCATCTCATCATGGCCGCCACCCGCTCGTCTCGCTCCTTGAACCGGTCCTCAACCGATTGGTTCACTCCTTGAACTGATTGTCTCGAACTTCAACTGATCCGTTCATGCCTTGAACCGATCGTCTCAGCTGTCGTCAGGATGTCCTCCGTTCTTTGACATAATAGGAAATAAAATTCTATCCTATTTCACATTTTAAAAAAAAGAGAAACCTCGAGTTACATTCGAGGGGAGCAAAAGTAGGAAAGAAATCTCAAATTATTTCGAGTTACATCAGGAATAGGAGAAAGGGAATCGGTGCGCAGACCGAGATGCAAGCAACCACATACAACCATACACATATAGGGTTTATTAGCCATAACCACGCTATACATCCACCACAAAACTCATTTAAGGGCGACGCATATCGAGTGCATTCATATTACATATCATATATGTATATTGGGATTTGTGGATTTAGGATTGGACATGCATAAAGCCAATTTTATTCGCATCATATGCAATAAATAAAGGTGACAAACCAAAATCGATCATATCGATAATACTAATGTATAGAGCAGTTGATGTGGCTCTGATACCACTGTTGGATTTTAGGGAGGCAGAGAAGGCAGCGGAAACAAAAAATTTCTCCTCCCCAAACCCAGAATAAGGAAACGCGTCAACGTCTATACAATAGGAAAGGATGGTTTGTGGAATCATACCTTGTCCCGAGGCTTGCTCGGCGACAATACCTCGCGGCATGTGCGGTCTTCACCTCTGGTCTTGGACGGTGTCTATACAGCTCTTGGTCGCACCGGGAATGATGACTCCTGGTCTCACCAGCACTATCAGGATTGACAACTGTCCTCTGATTGGAAGAAATCTCCCGCCTCTGAAGTAGTCCACACGGACCACCAGGAACTCCAATCTCCTTGTCTCACAAGGAATTGGAAGGAGTTGCACCCTCCTGTCAGCGTACTAGTCATTGACACACTCTCCTGCCACCAGTCGCTTTCTGCAGTTGTCTTTCCCTTGTTGTGCCTCCCTTATCGGGTAGCACTTGCTCAGACTCTCTCGATTACCAAAACTAGAGAGAACGACAACTTTACAGAGAAACTGGTTGCACTGAGTTGTACTTTGAGAAACCCCCAATACCCCTATATATAGGAGGGTCATGGGACAGGGTTCTCTATCTCGGGCAATGTGGGAATAAAGCAGGAGTAGAAGGGTTTGAGATTTTCCACAAAAACAACCAACTACACAACTCAAACTGATCGTTTCATTTCTGAAACGGTCAGTTGGGGACCTCAGCCAGTCGGTTGACATCTCAACTGATCAGTTGGGACCCATGAAACGGTCGGTTCACTTCTGAAACGGTCGGTTCACTTCTGAACCAGTCGGTTCGTGGTCCTGGTCAGTTCCTGATTGACTTTTCCTCTTTTGTTTCGAATTGGTACCAAATACCAATCCTTGTTCCAATTAAATTGGGCAAGTGAAACAAAAAGAAATTTCTCACCAACCTGAATTTCTCAACTTTCTCGGTTGGACCAGTTGAACCAATCGTTTCAATACTTGAACCGATCATTTCACCCTATCCATGAGCCGATCGACTCACCACCTGAGCCGATCGGTTCACCAAGCTCAGCTGATCGGTTCATCACATGAGCCGATCGGTTGGAAGTAATAATTGTGCAGAAACAGTCAATTGCAGTTTCAATCAATCTGATACTCTAATCAATCAGTCCAACACCTTGAACATTATGATACTGAGCTATCAATTGATTGAGTGTTTAATTGAACTACTAAACTCCTTTAGTAATCAATTTAAACATTGTTTGTGGACAAAACTCCTCTTCCAGGTTAAATATTATGTGTGTGACCCTATAGGTCCATTTCACATTGGTAGTGAAAGTCCATAACACTTATGACTTCACAAGCAAAGAGTGATGCCTAGTCAGACATCAGTGCTACCCAAATGAAATAGAAAGTTGGAGAACAACTTTCAATCCTACAATCCGTGAATGGTGTTACAGTGAATGTATAATTCTATTATCACTAATATCCCGAATGAACTCGAGGCATGGAACAATCATCCTGTCAACATTCATTCACTTTCTTGATCTCGGAGTAGATTGGAAGAGATATGTATGACATCAATATCACATAATGATTCACACATGTGTGCACACCTTTCTCAATCCTACTCATCAAGTGGCCACGAATATCATACTCCCTCAGGAGGGACAAATCCCATATCTATCACTCACCCCTCAAAAGCCCCATGTGTCAAAGCCACCCAATCATCACCTTTATAACAACCCATGTTTCAGGACTGTGTTTGATGATGTCAAAGTGTTCCCAACGACATGTGTTGAGTGTAGTGATTTCAGGTCAAAGAGTCACACTCACCACCATCACTATGAGTATTGACTGTGACTACCATGTCATGGTTCCATGTGTCAAACTCACAGTGGGTCTGTCTGGTACACTTGTTCTCTAACAAGTACCTATGTGTTTGGTTTGATATCTCTATATCATGACTAATGAGATTCTATCATCAACCAACACCACAATCTAGTCTTGTGTGTCATTGTTGTCTATCTACCTTCCACAATGACATCTGACTAGGGACATAACAAGAATGTACAAACTCTTAGCATCCGTATGATTTCATCGTTCAGGTCCTTAACCTGAAAACATACGTCATTGAGTACTGTCATTCTCTAGACATTCAATCTGTTCTATCATTATCTCATATGACTGAACCAGAAAGAATTGGAAGCTTGCCTTTGATGTTTATCATATCAATATTAATGTATCCCACCAATCATCCCATGATAGGCTCTCAGGGCATACATACCAACAATAAGATCATGGAATTTTTTTATAAATTTAATGTCATGTTGTTTAGTTTATAACAGTTATACATGTTCTTCATATTCCTTTTAAAAGCATAAGATGTTCTACTGCTCAGTTGTAAATGCTTAAACTTCTCAAACAAACCTCTATTTAACTTCTCTATTATCTTACTGTGCTTATAATAGTTGGTGATGAAGAGTTATATCTCTCACTGGGACATTTGGTCTCACTCTGTGGGTTGCAAAAAATTTTAGGTGGTTTTGGATTAGGAGGTCGAGGTCATAGTGCATGTGCTGAGCAGCAACAAGAGTAGTAACTATTAGAGGTTATATATGTTGCCAAAGTTTTGTAGTAGAAGTCATATGTGTTGCTCTTGCACTCTCAGGTCTTTGGGAAGATTTTTTTGTTTTGTATATTGACACATAGATTTTGGCTTTGTGCTATGAGTGTATTGAAATGGCATGTACACATAAACAGGTTGTAATATGTAATAGTTGTGTCTTTATAGCCATTGAACATGATATGTAACATCTTTTGGCATATATAGAATACATATGTCCTTATTTGAAGGCTTGTTTATGAAATACTTCCACTTCAGATATTGCGTTGCAAAGGGTTTTAATTTGCCCTATTTTGTGGTAATATTGTTAACAGTGATAATTTTGTGCTTTATTTTCAGTAATATCACATTGTGTGGTGAAGGGCATCATAGTTTGGTTGGTATCAGAGATATAGGTTTGTTGAGTCTATAGGGACATAGGACTAGGGTTTGAGTCGGTTCTAGTGTCCTCCATTATATCTTGTGGTCACTTCTACTTTTATAGAAGAAGAAGAAGAAGAAGAAGTGAAGAAAAGATGTCTGGCAAACACAAGGAACATGTTGCCGAGTGCAGTGTTGTTGCACTAGGAGCTGGTGCAAGGAGGCAAGAAAGGGCTGATGTTGTGCCATAAGTACCTCAAGTTGACCCATCCAATGTAGCCAACACAGCATTCCAGTCCATGTTTGGACAGTTCATGGCTACAAGACACACATGTTGGATAGGATACCTACAACCCAACCTAGAGAAATTGTACCAGGTGATGAAACACGGGGTTCTAGGAAGATTTTTGAAAGAATTCGATGTGTAGGAGAATTGGAGTATGTAGGAACATCTTATGCAGCTAATGTAGTCATGTGGCTGAGTGAGATGGAAAAGACCTTCAAGATCCTCAACATCCCCGAAGAGGATAAGGTGAAACATGTGTGTACTTCTTGAAGGGGGGTGTTGGCCACGTCTATCGGGACCCACTCTTTTGATCATCACAAACACCAACCATTAGAGGTAATCCCAAAACCTAAACCCAGATTATGGAATGAACAATGAATTCTCGACACAGGCGATTTACAATATATGAAAAATACAGATAATTTTTTCCTTTTTCTTTCTTCACAAATTCATAAATCAATGTCACAACAAGGACATCACATTTAGATATCACAAATCTTATTGAACTCCATTAAAACCAAAAACAATCTTGTTCTCATATGTTGTTCAGTTTACATCAGATAGATGTACATTGATGAACAAACATAGTCTACAACCCATCCTGGGAAAGAGAGAGTATAGGGACATTCGATTCTATCTAGATTATGTTATTTATATCTTCTTTGTCGTGACCTCTCTGCTGGATAGCATTATACCTAAGAACATTTGAAACAACCTCATGAGACTCATATAGAGCCCCAGTGAGTGGATACCTCCCACTCAAGCTAGGTACATGCATCAACATCAGATTAAGTATAAAACATAAAAGAAACATGCATATATTGAAAAGTATAGCAAATAGTTCTATCATGAGTCAAATCTATCTTGCAATGGTAATCTAATCCAACAGATAAGGCAATCACTTGAACCAATTATAACTTTGAAGCATCTTTTAAAGCATGTCTATGAACAAATCAGCAGATACTTCTCAGTTCAGATTAAGAGCCCTACTGCATGTGAAATAAGATAAGTTCTAAGCATTTTTGAATCAATACATAACAATAAAATTACCATTGTGACACTCCACCAGCTGGACTAGGAACACATCCTACAATCCTGAAGCTGAAGTACACATAATACATATCTACCAAACAATACTATGAAATAGAAGGCAATCCAACTCATATTCAATATGGATATAAATCCCATCATTTATAACTTGTCAGCATGACATATCATAATGTGAAATAGAAAATATCCATATCAACATGATTACTTTCCTCAATAAGAAGCATAATCAACAATAAAAAATCATCAACTAGCAGTACAAAATATGTAACAACCATTCAAATCATGTTCTACACGATTAATCATCTTTTATTCATTTGCCCTGAAACTACTTGGCTTGTACCTCACCAAGTAGAAGTCGCCACGCCTGATTCTCATATCAATGACTCACCATCACTATCTTAGGGTTTATCCGGCCACCGTAAGATATCAACAACACACCCGGGCCACCTCAGGGTTGCCTAAAGAGGCTCACATCCTCATCCCGGGTACACGAGATAGGAACCAACAAAATAGTATATCACATATCATAGCATTTCACATATTTTTCATTTAACATATTTCATTTCAATAGAGTCTA
This sequence comes from Alisma plantago-aquatica, assembly GCA_963693085.1. Lineage (NCBI taxonomy): Eukaryota > Viridiplantae > Streptophyta > Magnoliopsida > Alismatales > Alismataceae > Alisma > Alisma plantago-aquatica. The sequence continues at coordinate 849,605,404 of OY856412.1, forward strand.
TTCCACCTGGACATAGACTTTCACAGCAAGGATTTAGGGCCAAAGCCACTCCAGATGACTCACTCCTAAATTTTGGTGGTCTAACCATTAAGGTCTCGATCCACACTCTGAAAATCCTTCTCATAATTCATCAATTACTACAAGGAGATCCGTTTTGTTTCCCCAGTGTGGTCCTCAGGGGAAACTCACGGTGTTCAGGGCACCTAACTAGATGTCCCATCACTTCACTTGTTATTAATCTCTTTTACTCATCTTACAAGAATTCAAAAGATCATATATCATATATGTGTATTCTCACATAACTATAATAACATTAAACATATTAAGTTTATCAATAAGGGCAATGATCAAAGCAAGAAGCACAATAAGTCTATAGATTGCAACAAATATGATTATTTCTATCTTCTACATCAACTCATAGCAATCATCAATAGTGGGCCTTCAGCCCAAGACATAATCTTATTGTCCATCATTTACCCCATCAGGGTTTTATCATCATCAGTGGATTTTCAGCCCTAGACATAATCTCATCATGCAACATTTACCCTTATCAGGGTATCTCAATGTAAGGAGTGCATATTAAATTCCATTTCAACATATTCCTCATCAGTTCATTGTATACCACGGTTCTTAACAAATATTAGTAGCGGCATTAGAACTAGAAATAGTAAAAGCATATAGACATCATGTATCATTACTCATACTCAGAATAGATTTATCATACAACATATGCTTGTTCCATCTAATCTCAATAGATGTAAACAAATTTCATGCACATACATGCATAACAGACTTAGTTCTCTTCTTCTTTTATTTCACATTCTTCATATGGGGTTACTAGTCAACACATGTTGATTATCATTTGAATTCCATCAAAATAGTTCATTCTCATAATACAAGTATTCTATCAAACAATCACAATACAAGAACACATTCTTGTAAGTCAATTCAAATACTTGAGTTTCATAATTTTGTTGAATTCAACTATGGTTATGTCTATCTCTTAATCACCCATTTTAGATTGTCATTCATTAGCATCATAAAACTCATCATTTTATGGTAAGAGTTACATTCTTAGAATCATCTACTAATTCCTATCTTTTTCCATCATTTTATACTCAGTAGTCTTAGCTTCTTTCATTTCATGTTCATTACATCATCTGGACCAATCTTCCTTGATTCACTTTACATATAATGCTTCTCTTCTACATAACATTTATCAAAGTACAATTCTTAGTATATTTTATTTAATTTAGGTTAATCCATATGTAATTAAATAAAAGATAAAATACTTCATCATACTATCTTCATTAGTTTCATCTTTATCTTGCAATCACCATTAAGTACATCTTGTTCATATTGTCTCTTATATTCAGATAAGTGACCATGACGTTGACTACTAATTTCATTCCCATAATCAACAATGATCATTCTTTATTATACTAAAACAAATGCATTTGATATGATTATATAGTAAGACTCATCATATTCAATTGAAGTATTAATACTTTCAACTTCAGCATTTGATCACATTTCAAACATCATATACAAGTTCTAGGTTTATCACTCATAATTGTCATAGTAATAAACTTTTAGGGTTTTCAAGAAGTCATTCCTTAGTTCAACATATCATAAGAATCATATCATTTAGTAATCCAATCATGACTCAAGGGTTCATTAGGGTTATTCACAAACATGGAAACCCTAGTTTCCATTTTCACACATTTCATTCATCAATCATAAGTATTGGTGCGCTCCCGCTAGAGGCTTGCAACAAGTGCAATCCACAAGGTCGGGAGGCACGGGAGTGATGGGATCTTTGCTTTCAAAATTTGCATGGTCCCAAACTAACAACCTACGTCTACTAAGACACTACACCCGCAAGTGCATGGGGTCGTGTCGTAGTATAGGTGAGGCGGCACGTACGGGGTCGATCTGCGGAGATAGAGGGGGCGCTAGAGTTAGACGGCGTGAGCTACATTCCTAGTGCGGAGAGTAAGGTTTTTACAGTTTTAAGATTGGTTGTTGGTTGATTAAACTAAGAGAGCGAGTAAGAAATGTGATATGGAAACTAAATTATGGAAGAGCAAGCAAATTAGTAAACTAAGTTATCAAACTAACTAAGCAGGAGCAAGAAGGGATACACTACTCTAGCAAGGCAAGAAGCAAAAAAGAACTAAACTAACCACTAGCGAGAGCAAGAGCCTAAGTTAACACTGAAGAGTAAAACTAAGCAATCGACTAAGTTAGACTAAAGCAATTGAACTAAGCTAGCATTAACAAGAAAACTAAGCGATTAGGGTTGTAAGCAAGGTGATTAAGGTGGGTGGGCTGTTTGGGGAATGTCACTTTGATTTTAGTTGGGGGAGTTCATTAAACATGCATGGTGCTCAATTCATATCTAGATTACCAAACCAAACAACAAGAGCAATGCCATTAGAACATACCCTAAACTACTAGTAGAAGACTAGGGTTAGGTGTAGTTCCAATGAGATTGGCCAAATCTAGGTTTCTAGGGTAAGTGATAGTGGACAATTGAGAGTTGAGGGTAGAGATGGGAGTGGAGATGAAGGGGTTTAACCTCATGCCACTAGCCACCCTAGCCTTTAGAAGGCCCTAGGCAATTGCATCACTCTCACTTACACTAGCTCACTTAAATCTCACACTCATTTGTAGGAGGAGGGATGTGTATGTAGGAACAAAGGGGGCTAGCTGGGGATCCACTAATTGGACCTAGGAGCCATTCCCAAGATTGCCACATACACCCCACTTCCTCCTAGAAATGAAGTGTCATCAAAAACCTCAAAACAAGCAATTCATACAAGAAGCACAAACCACATGCAATAAGATAGGAAAAGAGATAGAAGCAAGAAGTAACCATCATAGATATGAATTAAGTTCATTACAAGAATTTATCCTCCAACATGGTATCAAAGTAACATTTTAATCCCAAATAGCCCACCACAAGGGGGCTTAGCTAGACATAATCAAGAAAACAGGAAAAGAAAGAGGTAGAAGAGGAAGAAACTCCATGAAGCATGATGAAGTGGCCTTCTTCTTCACCTCCAAGCAGCTGCAGACGTCCTCCCTCCTCCAATGGTGCAGGGGTGCATGAAAGTGGTGGAATGGATGGATCGAAACCTAGAGAAACTAGGTTTCTATGGTGGAATTGAGTGGAAAGTGGGTGGAAATGGGATTAGATGCAAGGGAGTAGGTGGATGGGAGTAATGGAGGTAAGGGAGCAGCTAGATTGCATCCAGGGGTGCTCTTTCCTCGAGCCCTAGAAGCAACTAGTGCATATATAGGGGCTAGGGCTAAGTGGGGGCAAAATAGGAAAAACAGTGGAAAGTTGTATAGGGTATGTGATCACCACGGTCGTGGTGGGTGTACCACGGCCGTGGTGAGGGTAGTGGGGGATGATCGTGGGGTGGTGAACACGGTCGTGGGGTGAAGGAAGTGGTGAGATGGTGGTGGCCACGGCCGTGGCGGAGTGCCACGGTCGTGGTGGGTAGCATGCACCACGGCCGTGTTGGGTAACATGGCTGTTTTGGAGGGGTTGGAGCTGGCCGTGGGGAGGGGCCATCGGCGTCTTGATCAGCATCGGCCATGGTCGTGGCGACTTGGCCACGGTCGTGGTCAGTGAGGCCAATTCCCTGTTGCAACCTGTTGGACTTTGGCAAAAAAGCCACGACCGTGGCATTGTGGCCACGGCCGTGGTGAAGCTCGACTTCTTGATTTCTCTTCTAACTTTGTCATTTTTAGATGTCTTTGCTCGAGGATGATTCTTGGCCACTGGAGGTAGGTTGAGGGAGACTTTGGGGCCTTCTCTGGGTCCCTCCTTCTCTCTCTTCCATCTAAACATGGTCCAAGTACCTGAAAAACAGTGCAAAGACCATCCATAAGCATATTTGCAATGATAATCATATTGGGGAGAATAACATGTAATTCTAATGCATTTGAATGTGATAAAAATACAAAATGACACAAGATACAACCCTAGAATAGGGTTGGATCAAGTATAAATTGATTAATTGACTTATTTCGTTCACTTCCTCAACACAAATCCTAATAAGGATATGTGGTCATTCAATTCCATTAGCATTCAACAACACACTTGTATCATACAATCTAGTACAATTCAAATATGATTTTATCAATTCCAAGCATATCGGCCATTGGGCTGGTTTTTAGGAAAAATTCACATGAAATAGCATAGTCATATACCCATAAGAAAAACCCATGGATCCACAATCAATATATCAATAACTAATCAAGTTCTAATCAATAATAAATAATCAAAATCAGTAGAATTGGATCCCCAATATCTTTCCCAAATCAAATCCAATCACATACATATACAAACAAGGTTTTTGATTGTTTTAGCCGAATAGAATTAGGATTTCAACATGAATACAAAGCTTAGTAGGGATAAAAACACTCACCTCAGGTGACAAGTACCTTAATTTTGTAGGTCAACCCCTAAATTTTTGGAAACCCAATCAAACTCTCGCAAAAGAATCTAATTCTTTCTCCTCTCAACTCGGAAACCCTAGAAATGGGGATTAGAAGAGAAAGAGTGAGAAAAGGGGGAGATTTGATGTAATTTTGAATCAAATCAGGGGAGGGACGGAATCTTGACATGTGATAGAAGATTCACCATGAAATGCTATGCAAAGAAGCTAAACTTGATTTCATCATATCTTGGATAGAGAAACCCTAGGTCAACATCTCCACCACTTTCTCTACTCAAAACCCTAGCTCTCCTCTCTCTCAAGAATTTCATTTCTTTGACAGGAAGGACAAGTTATGAGAGCTCTTTGTGTGTTAGGTGAGTGATATAGATGAATTGAGGTGCTTAGAACATTTGCAAACAAGCCCCTCAATGTATTTTTATTTTGCTCAGACTAGTTGGTCGGTTGAGTTATCAACTCGAACAAAACCACACGTTTCCGAACCCAAAACTCATCCAAAAATTACAAAACTTTAAAAAAATGTCTAAAATATAGTTTTTAAGAGACAGTAAAAATTTTAAATCATTTTGAGTTACCAATAAATAATTAAAAATCAAACACTACACTTCTATATTGCAGTCAGCAGCATGGTCGGTCGAGTTTGTCCTTCATAGAACTCGAACGACACCCTCTTTGTAGAGATCACAATCATCCAAAAATTACTCCAATTTATCAGAGTGTCTAAATTATGTTTTTCAAGTACAGTTAAAATTTGAGATCAATTGGATATACCAATAAAAAGATAAAATTCAATTACCACACTACTATATCAATCTAAAAATATGATCAGTTGAGTTTGAAACTATACCGATAAACAGGTTAGAACATTCTTAAAAAATTCTGATATTTTTCAATGTTGTTAACATTTTATATATACAAATCATACCCAAATTTCAATTAAATCAGAGTTACACATAAAATACTAAAAATCATTTAGTGAGACACTATACTTATCAAATTCTGTATTCATATCTCATCAAAACTCTAATTTGGGCCGATTAGGGTTTCCAAACCTTAACCCTAATTATGTGAATCAAAGTATGATTAAACCTTCTCATTATATTTAAAACATCAAAAATTAAGTACCATCACTAATCAAGCTTTAAACAATGATCAACTTAGTTAAGCATACAATCATCCAAGTATACCCTAATTAGATGACTAATTTGAAAACGGATCATTACAAACTCTCCCCTCCTTTTAGGATTTCATCCCAAAATCCAAGAAAATGTATGGAATAATATCATATCATCTAATCATTCATCTCTCTTGACATCCAATTAGAAATTATTTCATTTTATATTTCTTTCATATGACATCTTTTTTTTGTATTAGATGGATATTTCATCCTATGTCATCATCATATCTCTCCTTGAGTATTATAAACATTTGAATCACTAATATTAGTAATACATCATTTATCAAGATCTGATTCACATCACCTGTCACATCCTTTTTTTTAATTTGATTGTGTATCTCATGGATTAAGGTTATGACTCATTCACATATTATCATCTGCATTCATTAATTTCCTTTATAAAGAAGATCATCTAGTGTGCATAGTTCATAGTTTTTTCTCACAATTTCAGATTTCATACTCAGACTCAAACTCATTAGAGATTATGTTCATAATCCATTAAGCTTTCATCTTTCTTATATGAAATTTTATGTTTTCCGTAGGTTCCATGTTGAATTATAAAATCGTTTTCTCTTTCACCATTTTATCGCCATTCTTCTCGTTTTCATCATGCATCTTATTATACTACCAAACTATGTTCATCTGGATACTTGGTCATGGCATCCAGAAGAAGTATAGTCGGTAGTTCCATACTAGCTTAGCTCAATACCCAGACCAGAGTATCTGGATACTAAGTTCTATCAGTATGCACATCATTCAGGTTATATTCAACATCCACATTATCATTTATTCCTAGATCCTATTGTCCTTGTAGACTCATCTAACCTAGGCTTTGATACCATGTTTTTCGAGACCCACTCTTTTGATCATAAAAAATACTAACCATTAGAGGTAATCCCAAAATCTAAACCCAGATTATGGAATGAATAATGAATTCTCGACACAGGCGATTAAACAATATATGAAAAATACAAATAAATTTTTCCTTTTTCTTTCTTCACAAATTCATAAATCAACGTAACAACACGGACATCACATTTAGATATCACAAATCTTATTGAACTCCATTAAAAGAAAAATCAATCTTGTTCTCATATATTGTTCAATTTACATCAGATATATGTACATTGATGAACAAACATAGTCTACAACCCATCCCGGGAAAGAGAGAGTACAGGGACATTCTATTCTATCTAGATTATGATATTTATATCTTCTTTGTCGTGACCTCTCTGCTAGATAACATTATACCTAAAACCATTTGAAACAACCTCATGAGACTCGTATAGAGCCCCAGTGAGTGGATACCTCCCACTCAATCTAGGTACATGCATCAGCATCAGATTAAGTATAAAACTTAAAAGAAACATGCATATATTGAAAAGTATAGAAAATAGTTCTATCATGAGTCAAATCTATCTTGCAATGGTGATCTAATCCAACAGATAAGGCAATCACTTGAACCAATTATAACTAACTGAAACATCTTTTAAAGCATGTCTATGAACAAATCAGCAGATACTTCTGAGTTCAGATTAAGAGCCCTACTGCATGTGAAATAAGATAAGTTTCGAGCATTTTTTAATCAATACATAAAAATAACATTACCCTTGTGACACTCCACCAGCCAGACCAGGAACACATCATGTAGTCCTGAAGCTGAAGTACACATAATACATATCTACCAAACAATACTATCAAATAGAAGGCAATCCAACTCATATTCAGAATGGATATAAATCCCATCATTTATAACTTGTCAACATGATATATCATAATATGAAATAGAAAATATCCATATCAACATGATTACTTTCCTCAACAAGAAGCATAATCAACAATAACAAATCATCAAGTAGTAGTACAAACAATGTAACAACCATTCAAATCATGTTCTACACGGCTTATCATCTTTTATTCATTTGCCATGAAACTATTTGGCTTGTACCTCACCAAGTAGAAGTCGCCACGCCAGATTCTCATGTCAATGACTCACTGTCACTATCTTAGGGTTTAGCCGGCCACCCTAAGATATCAACAACAGACCCTGGCCACCTCAGGGTAGCCTAAAGAGGCTCACGTCCTCATCTTGGGTACACGAGATAGGAACCAGCAAAATAGTGTATCACATATCACAACATTTCACATATTTCATTTCACATATTTCATTTCAATAGAGACTATTCCACCTGGACATAGACTTTCACAACAAGGATTTAGGGCCAGAGCCACTCTAGATGAGTCACTCCTAAATTCTGGAGGTCTAACCTTTAAGGTCTCAATCCACACTCCGGAAATCCTTCTCATAATTCATCGATTACTACAAGGAGATCCGTTTTGTTTCCCTAGTGTGGTCCTTAGAGGAAACTCACAGTGTTCAGGGCACCTAACTAGATGTTCAATCATTTCACTTATTATTAATCTCTTTTACTCATATTACAAGAATTCAAAACATCATATATCATATCTGTGTATTCTCGCATAACTATAATAACATGAAACATATTAAGTTTATCAATAAGAGTAATGATCAAAGCAAGAAGCACAATAAGTCTATAAATTGCAACAAATATGATTATTTCTATCTTCTACATCAACTCATAGCAATCATCAATAGTGGGCCTTCATACCAAGACATAATCTTATTGTCCATCATTTACCCCATTAGGGTTTTATCATCATCAGTGTGCTTTCAGCCCTAGACATAATCTCATTATGCAACATTTACCCTTATCAGGGTTTCTCAAAGTAAGGAGTGCATATTAAATTCCATTTCAACATATACCTCATCAGTTCATTGTATACCACAGTTCTTAACAAATATTAGTAGAGGCATTAGAACTAGTAATAGTAAATGCATATAGACATCGTGTATCATTCCTCATACTCAGAATAGATTTATCATACAACATATGCTTGTTCCATCTAATCTCAATAGATGTAAATAAATTACATGCATATACATGCATAACAGACTTAGTTCTCTTCTTCTTTAATTTCACATTCTTCATATGGGGTTTCTAGTCAACACATGTTGATTATCATTTTATTTCCATCAAAATAGTTCATTATCATAAAATAAGTATTCTATCAAACAATCACAATACAATAACATATTCTTGTAAGTCAATTCAAATACTTGAGTTTCATCATTTAGTTGAATTCAACTACAGTTATGTACATCTCTTAATCACCCATTTGAGATTGTCATTCATTAGAATCATTAAACTCATCATTTTAGGGTAAGAGTTACATTCTTAAAATCATCTACTAATTCCTATATTTTTCCATCATTTTATACTCAATAGTCTCAACTTCTTTCATTTCATGTTCATTACATCATCTGGACCAATCTTTCTTGATTCACTTTACATATAATGCTTCTCTTCTACATAACATTTATCAAAGTACAATTCTTAGTATATTTTATTTAATTTGGGTTAATCCATATGTAATTAAATAAAAGATAAAATACTTCATCATACTATCTTCATTAGTTTCATCTTTATCTTGCAATCACCATTAAGTACATCTTGTTCATATTGTCTCTTATATTCAGATAAGTGTACCTTGACGTTGACTACTAATTTCATTCACATAATAAAAAATGATCATTCTTTATTACACTAAAACAAATGCATTAGACTTAGATGATATAGTAAGACTCATCATATTCAATTGAAGTATTAATACTTTCAACTTCAGCATTTGATCACATTCAAACATCATATACAAGTTCTAGGTTTATCACTCATAATTGTCTTAGTAATAAACTTTTAGGGTTTTCAAGTAGTCATTCCTTAGTTCAACATATCATAAGAATCATATCATTTAGTAATCCAATCATGACTCAAGGATTCATTAGGGTTATTCACAAACATGGAAACCCTAGTTTCCATTTTCACACATTTCATTCATCAATCATAAGTATACATTGATTAATTAACTTATTTCATTCACTTCCTCAACACAAATCCTAATTAGGATATGTGGTCATTCAGTTCCATTAACATTCAACAATACACTTGTATCATACAATCTAGTACAATTCAAATATGATTTTACACATGTCAATTCAATTCCAAGCATATCGGCCATTGGGCTGGTTTTTAGGCAAAATTCACATGAAATAGCATAGTCATCTACCCATAAGAAAAACCCATGGATCCTCAATCAATATATCAGGAACTAATCAAGTTCCAATCAATGATAAATAATCAAAATCTGTAGAATTGGATCCCCAATATCTTTCCCAAATCAAATCCAATCACATACATATACAAACAAGGTTTCTGATTGTTTTAGCCGGATAGAATTAGTCTTTCAACATGAATACAAAGCTTAGGAGGGAGAAAAACACTCACCTCAGGTGATAAGCACCTTAATTTCGTAGGTCAACCTCTGAATTTTTGGAAACCCAATCAAACTCTCGCAAAAGAATCCAATTATTTCTCCTCCCAACTCGGAAACCCTAGAAATGGGGATTAGAAGAGAAAGAGTGAGAAAAGGGGGAGATTTGATGTGATTTTGAATCAAATCAGGGGAGGGACAGAATCTTGACATGTGAGAGAACATTCACCATGAAATGATATGCAAAGAAGCTAAACTTACTTGATTTCATCATATCTTGGATAGATAAACCCTAGGTCAACATCTCCACCACTTTCTCTACTCAAATCCCTAGCTCTCCTCTCTCTCAAGAATTTCATTTCTTTGATAGGAAGGACGAGTTATTTGATCTCCTTGTGTGTTAGGTTAGTGATATAGATGAATTGAGGTACTTAAAACATTTGCAAACAAGCCCCTCAATGTATTTTTATTTTGCTCAGACTGGTTGGTCGGATGAGTTATAAACTCGACCGAAACCACACGTTTCAGAACTCAAACCTCATCCTAAAATTATGAAACTTTAACGTAATGTCTGAAATTGAATTTTTAAGATACAATAAAAAATTTAAATCATTCAGAGTTACCAATAAATAAATAAATAATCAAATACTATACTGCTATATTGCAGTCAGCAGCATGGTCGGTAGAGTTTGTCCTTCACATAACTCGACCGACACCCTCTTTGTAGAGATCAAAAGTCATCCAAAAATTACACAAATTTAATAGGGTTTCTATAATTGTGTTTATGAAGTACAGTTTAACTTTGAGATCAATTGGATATACCAAAAAAAGATAAAATTTAATTACCACACTGCTATATCAATCTGAAAATATGATCAGTCGAGTTTGAAACTCGATCGATAAATAGTTCATAAGATTCTTCAAAAATTCTGATATTTTTCAATTTGTTCAAATTTAAAATATCCAAATCATATCTAAATTTGAATTAAATCATAGTTACACATAAAATAATAAAAATCATTTAGTGAGACACTATACTTATCAAATTTTGTATTCATATCTCATCAAAACCCTAATTTGGTCCGATTAGGGTTTCCAAACCTTAACCCTAATTATGTGATTCAAAGTATGATTAAACCTTCTCATTATATTTAAAACATCAAAAATTAAGTACCATCACTAATCAAGCTTTAAACAATGATCATCTTAGTTAAGCATACAATCATCCAAGTAAACCCTAATTAGATGACTAATTTGAAAACGGGTCATTACAAATTCTTCCCTCCTTTTAGGATTTCATCCCGAAATCCAAGAAAATGTATGTAAGAATATCATATCATCTAATCATTCATCTCCCTTGACATCCAATTAGAAATTATTCCATTTTATCTTTCTTTCATATGACATCTTTTTTTTGTATTAGATGTATATTTCATCCTATGTCATCATCATATCTCTCCTTGAGTATTATAAACATTTGAATCACTAATATTAGTTATACATCATTTATCATGATCTGATTCACATCACCTTTCACATCCTTTTTTTTTAATTTGATTGTGTATCTCATGGATTAAGGTTATGACTCATTCACATATTATCATCTGCATTCATCAATTTCCTTTATAAAGAAGATCATCTAGTGTGCATCTTAGTTCATAGCTTTTTCTCACAATTTCATATTTCATACTCAGACTGAAACTCATTAGAGATTATGTTCATAGTCCATTAAGCTTTCATCTTTCTTATTTGAAATTTCATGTTTTCCATAGGTTCCATATTGAATTATAAAATCCTTTTCTCTTTCACCATTTTATCGCCATTCTTCTCTTTTTCATCATGCATCTTAGTATACTACCAAACTATTTACATCTAGATACTTGGTCATGGCATCTAGAAGAAGTATAGTCGGTAGTTCCATACTAGCTTAGCTCAATACCCAAATACTTGACCAGAGTATCTGGATACTAAGTTCAGTCAGTACGCACATCATTCAGGTTATATTCAACATCCACATTATCATTTATTCCTAGATCTTGTTGTCCCTATAGACTCACCTAACCTAGGCTCTGATACCACGTCTATCGAGACCCACTCTTTTGATCAGCACAAATATCAACTATTAGAGGTAATCCCAAAACCTAAACCTAGATTATTGAATGAACAATGAATTCTCGACACAAGCGATTAAACAATATATGAAAAATACAGATAAATTTTTCCTTTTTCTTTCTTCACAAATTCATAAATGAATGCCACAACAAGGACATCACATTTAGATATCCCAAATCTTATTGAACTCCATTCAAACCAAAATCAATCTTGTTCTCATATGTTGTTCAGTTTACATCAGATAGATGTACATTGATGAACAAACATAGTCTACAACCCATCCCGGAAAGATTGCGTACATGGACATTCTATTCTATCTAGATTATGCTATTTATATCTACTTTATCATGACCTCTCTGCTGGATAGCATTATACCTAAAAACATTTGAAACCACCTCATGAGACTCATATAGAGCCCCAGTGAGTGGATACCTCCCACTCAATCTAGGTACATGCATCAGCATCTGATTAAGTATAAAACTTAAAAGAAACATGCAAATATTGAAAAGTATAGCAAATAGTTCTATCATGAGTAAAATCTATCTTGAAATGGTAATCTAATCCAACAGATAAGGCAATCACTTGAACCAATTATAACTTTGATACATCTTTTAAAGCATGTCTATGGACAAATGAGCAGATACTTCTCAGTTCAGATTAAGAGCCCTACTACTGCATGTGAAATAAGATAAGTTCTTAGCATTTTTGAATCAATACATAAAAATAACATTACCCTTGTGACACTCCACCAGCTGGACCAGGAACACATCCTGCAGTCCTGAAGCTGAAGTACACATAATACATATCTACCAAACAATACTATCAAATAGAAGGCAATCCAACTCATATTCAGAATGGATATGAATCCCATCATTTATAACTTGTCATCATGACATATCATAATATGATTTAAAAAATATCCATATCAACATGATTACTTTCCTCAACAAGAAGCATAATCAACAATAACAAATCATCAAGTAGCAGTACAAAGAATGTAAAAACCATTCAAATCATGTTCTACATGGCTTATCATCTTTTATTCATTTTTCCTAAAACTACTTGGCTTGTACCTCACCAAGTAGAAGTCACCACACCTGATTCTCATATCAATGACTCACCATCACTATCTTAGGGTTTAGCCGGCCACCCTAAGATATCAATAACAGACCCTGGCCACCTCAGGATTGCCTAAAGAGGCTCACATCCTCATCTCAAGTACACGAGATAGGAACCAGCAAAATAGTATATCACATATCACAACATTTCACATATTTTTCATTTCACATATTTCATTTCAATAGAGTCTATTCCACCTGGACATAGACTTTCACAGCAAGGATTTAGGGCCAGAGCCACTCTAGATGACTCACTCCTAAATTCTGGTGGTCTAACCTTTAAGGTCTCGATCCACACTCTGGAAATCCTTCTCATAATTCAACGATTACTACAAGGAGATCCATTTTGTTTCCCCAGTGTGGTACTCGGGGGAAACTGACGGTGTTCAGGGTACCTAACTAGATGTTCCATCATTTCACTTGTTATTAATCTCTTTTACTCATCTTTTTTTGATCGGGAAAGCGTGGGACTCCTTTTTATAGATTTTTGTAAGATATATACAAACTAGGGTTTAATCCAAAGTGGATCAAAACCAAAACAAAGCCAAAAAATAGAAAGAAATCTATACATTTACAGTTTACTCATCTTACAAGAATTCAAAACATCATATATCATATATGTGTATTCTTGCATAACTATAATAACATGAAACATATTAAGTTTATCAATATGGGCAATGATCAAAGAAAGAAGCACAATAAGTCTATAGATTGCAACAAATATGATTATTTATATCTTCTACATCAACTCATAGCAATCATCAATAGTGGGCCTTCAGCCCAAGACATAATCTTATTATCCATCATTTACCCCATTAGGGTTTTATCATCATCAGTGGGCTTTCAACCCTAGACATAATCTCATCATCCAACATTTACCCTTAATAGGGTTTCTCAACATAAGGAGTGCATATTAAATTCCATTTCAACATATTCCTCATCAGTTCATTGTATACCACAGTTCTTAACAAATATTAGTAGAGGCATTAGAACTAGCAATAGTAAAAGCATATAGACATCATGTATCATTCCTCATACTCAGAATAGATTTATCATACAACATATTCTTGTTCCATCTAATCTCAATAGATGTAAATAAATTTCATGCATATACATGCATAACAGACTTAGTTCTCTTCTTCTTTTATTTCATATTCTTCATATGGGGTTACTAGTCAACACATGTTGATTATCATTTGAATTCCATCAAAATAATTCATTCTCATAATACAAGTATTCTATCAAACAATCACAATACAAGAACACATTCTTGTAAGTCAATTCAAATACTTGAGTTTTATCATTTAGTTGAATTCAACTATGGTTATGTACATCTCTTAATCACCCATTTGAGATTGCCATTCATTAGCATCATCAAACTCATCATTTTAGGGTAAGAGTTACATTGTTAGAATCATCTAGTAATTCCTATCTTTTTCCATCATTTTATACTCAGTAGTCTCAACTTCTTTCATTTCATGTTCATTACATCATCTGGACCAATCTTTCTTGATTCACTTTACATACAATGCTTCTCTTCTACATAACATTTATCAAAGTAAAATTCTTAGTATATTTTATTTAATTTGGGTTAATCCATATGTAATTAAATAAAAGATAAAATACTTGATCATACTATCTTCATTAGTTTCATCTTTATCTTGCAATCACCATTAAGTACATCTTGTTCATATTGTCTCTTATATTCAGATAAGTGTACCTTGACGTTGACTACTAATTTCATTCCCATAATCAACAATGATCATTCTTTATTATACTAAAACAAATACATTAGATATGATGATATAGTAAGACTCATCATATTCAATTGAAGTATTAATACTTTCAACTTCAGCATTTGATCACATTTCAAACATCATATACAAGTTCTAGGTTTATCACTCATAATTGTCTTAGTAATAAACTTTTAAGGTTTTCAAGAAGTCATTCCTTAGTTCAACATATCATAAGATTCATATCATTTAGTAATCCAATCAGGACTCAAGGGTTCATTAGGGTTATTCACAAACATGGAAACCCTAGTTTCCATTTTCACACATTTCATTCATCAATCATAAGTATACATTGATTAATTAACTTATTTCATTCACTTACTCAACACAAATCCTAATCAGGATATGTGGTCATTCAATTCCATTAACATTCAACAATACACTTGTATCACACAATCTAGTACAATTCAAATATGATTTTACACATGTCAATTCAATTCTAAGCATATCAGCCATTGGGCTGGTTTTTTAGGCAAAATTCACATGAAATAGCATAGTCATCTACCCATAAGAAAAACCCATGGATCCTCAATCAATATATCAGGAACTAATCAAGTTCCAATCAATGATAAATAATCAAAATCAGTAGAATTGGATCCCCAATATCTTTCCCAAATCAAATCCAATCACATACATATACAAACAAGGTTTCTTATTATTTTAGCCCGATAGAATTAGGCTTTCAACATGAATACAAAGCTTAGGAGGGAGAAAAACACTCACCTCAGGTGGAAAGCACCTTAATTTCATCGGTCAACCTCTGAATTTTTGCAAACCCAATCAAACTCTCACAAAAGAATCCAATTCTTTCTCCTCTCAACTCAGAAACCCTAGAAATGGGGATTAGAAGAGAAAGAGTGAGAAAAGGGGGAGATTTGATGTGCTTTCGAATCAAATCAGGGGAGGGATAGAATATTGGCATGTGAGAGAAGATTCACCATGAAATGCTATGCAAAGAAGCTAAACTTACTTGATTTCATCATATCTTGGATAGAGAAACCCTAGGACAACATCTCCACCACTTTCTCTACTCAAAACACTAGCTCTCCTCTCTCTCAAGAATTTCATTTCTTTTATAGTAAGGACGAGTTATGAGAGATCCTTGTGTGTTAGGTTAGTGATATAGATGAATTGAGGTGCTTAGAACATTTGCAAACAAGCCCCTCAATGTATTTTTATTTTGCTCAGACTGGTTGGTTGGCTGAGTTATAAACTCGACTGAAACCACACGTTTCAGAACTCAAACCTCATCTAAAAATTATGAAACTTTAACAAAATGTCTAAAATTGAGTTTTTAAGATACAGTAAAAAAAATTCAAGTCATTTGGAGTTAGCAATAAATAACAAAAAACCAAATACTATACTTCTATATTGTAGTCAGCAGCATGGTCGGTCGAGTTTGTCCTTCACAGAACTCGACTGACACCCTATTTGTAGATATCAAAAGTCATTCAAAAATTACACCAATTTAACAGGGTGTCTATAATTGTGTTATCAAGTACAGTTAAAATTTTAGATCAATTGGATATACCAATAAAAAGATAAAATTCAATTACCACACTGCTATATCAATCTAAAAATATGATCAGTCAAGTTTGAAACTCGACCAATAAATAGGTCAGAACATTGTTAAAAAATTCCGATATTTTTCAATGTTGTTCAAATTTTATATATCCAAATCATATAAAAATTTGAATAAAATCATAATTACACATAAAATACTAAAAATCATTTAGTGAGACATTACACTTATCAAATTCTGTATTCATTTTTCATCAAAACCCTAATTTGGGCCGATTTGGGTTTCCAAACCTTAACCCTAATTATGTGAATAAAAGTATGATTAAACCTTCTCATTATATTTAAAACATCAAAAATTAAGTACCATCACTAATAAAGCTTTAAACAATGATCAACTTAGTTAAGCATACAATCATCCCCATAAAGGACGAAGATGTGACTCTGTAGTCAAGGTAGAGTCAGCAAGGGTTGTAGTAGCCATAAAATCATAGTGGCAGATGGCGCAATCAGGCATCACAGGTTGGCTCTTCAGGATATGCTAGTAGAGGAAGAGGCCGACAATAGGCGATGGCATGATTCTATGCAATGTGTTTGCTAGAGGGAGTCATTAAACCCCCACTTGTGACAGCTCAGATGGAATTATTTTATTCTAATTTGTCTTCATGGTTTACATCTATTTTAATTGACCCAGGTGCAATGCACTCTTTTATTACTAGAAAAGTGATAGCTAGTTGTATCTTACATGTTTGTCATATACAAGATAGTCTTCATCTAGAAACTCCTTTAGTTGGCACCGTAGAGTTGTGAGAAGTATGTCCATCATGTGTTCTTTCCTTTTTAGGATGTAGCATTCAAGTGGATCTCTTGCCACTTGATATGCACAGATTTGATGTGATCCTTGGGATGGATACTTTGGAAAAGTATCGAGTGATCTTGGACTGCAATGCTAAGGTGGCAATGTTTGTGGATATTGATGCTTCATGGGTCTTCCAAGGCGATAGGAAGATTCTTCTGACATGTCTAGTTTCAGCTATGACAGTAGAGAAGTGGATGAGATAGGGTTTTGATCCATTTTTGGCACATGTGGTGGATAACAAGGAAAAGAGTCCTAGTATTTGGGAAGTGTCAGTTGCATAGGAGTTTGAGGATGTGTTTCCTGATGAGTTTCCAAGTATACCTCCTCCTAGAGAGATTGATTTTGAGATCAATCTAGTTTTCGATACCCAACCTATAGGCAAGGCACCGTATAGGATGGCACCAACTTAGATATAGAAACTAAAGAAATAGTTGCAAGAACTACTTTAGAAAAGTTTCATTAGGTCGATCACGTCTCCTTGGGGTGCTCTCATTCTGTTTGTAATGGAAAAGGATGGATAAATGACATTGTGCATTGATTACTGATAGTTGAATAAGATGACGATTAAGAACAAGTATATGTTGCACACATAGATGATTTTTTCATCAGTTATGAGGTACCATAGTCTTATATAAGATATACTTTAGATCAACTTATCACCAGTTGCGGATTGAGGCTAATGAACATACCTAAGTGAGCTTTTAGGACAAGGTATGGTCATTATGAGTTTGTGGCCATGTCGTTTGGTCTAACAAATGCACCAATAGTGATTTTGGACCTGATGTATATGGTGTTAAGGTCCTATCTAGACTGGTTCGTGGTAGTGTTTATAGATGATATTCTGATCTACTCCAGAGACAACTAGCAACATGAGCAACACATACGTCAGACTTTGTCTTTATTGAGGCAGCACCAGTTACATGCAAAATTCATAAGTGTGAGTTCTAGTTAAAGGAAGTGGATTTCCTAAGGCATGCAATATGTACTAAAGTATTTTGTGTAGATCCAAACAAAGTAGAGTCAGTGTTCGAGTGGTATCAACCAAAGACACCTATAGAGGTTCACAGCTATCTAGGTTTGCAGGATATTATCAGAGGTTCATTAAGAAATTCAGTGCAATAGTGTTACCCCTAACAAAGTTGACAAGAAAGGATGTGTTGTTTGTCTGGGATATTAGATGTCAATGATATTTTATGATCCTAAAGGAGAGGACCAGTGCACCAATGTAAGTGTTTCTAGAACAAGGAAAGGGTTATAATGTTTTCTAGTGATGCATCCAAGAACGGTCTAGGTTGTTTGCTAATGCAAGATAAGAATGTGACTTCTTTTCCTTCAGGACAGCTTAAGAAACACGAGGAGAAATACCTAACGCATGACCTAGAGTTGGTCATTGTGGTTCATGCCTTAAAGATATGGAGACACTACTTGTATGAGGAAAAGTGTTAGATCTTCACCGACCATAAGAATCTACAATATATCTTTTCAAAGTAGGAGTTGAACATGCGACAACAATGCTAGATGGAGCTAATTAAGGACTATGATTGTACCATAGATTACCATCCAGGGAAGGCGAATGTAGTAGTAGATGCCATTAGTAGGAAGTCTTCTTCATCATCATCTGTTGAGAAGGGACAATTGAGTGCTTTGATATGTCATAAAAGAGATATGTTGGTCTCTTTACATCAGATGAATGTATAGTTAGAGGTGTCCATGTTAATAGGTCTATTGGCTCAATTACAAGTAAAGTCGATGTTGAGTCAGCATATCAAAGATGTGTAGTAGAATGATACTACAGTACAATAGATTCAGGAAGAGTTGGGTAGTGAGAAGTGTGATGGCTTTTATAAATTTGATGATGGAACAATATGTTATCATGGTAGGATAGTTGTTCCAAATGTAGATGATTTGATAACATTAGTTCAAGAAGAGGCTCACTCTTCTATGTACGCTATGCATCTAGGTAGCACCAAGATGTATTAGATTCTAAAATATATGTACTAGTGGCTAGGATTAAAGCATGATGTAGCCAAGTTTGTGGCTAAGTGTACAGTCTGTTAGTAGGTCAAAGCATAGCATCAGAAGCTTGTAGGGACTTTGTTACCATTGCCTATACCATAATGGAAGTGGGATCATATCATGATGGACTTTGTGGTTGGACTTCCAAGGAAATCCAAAAGTCATGATCCTATCTAGGTAATAGTGAACATATTGACTAAGTCAGCACACTTTCTTCCTATAAAGATGATGTATATTGTTGAGAAGCTTGCAAAGGTGTATGTAGATGAGATAGTACATTTACATTGTATTCCAGCTACTATAGCGTCAGATAGAGGCCCACAGTTCACCAGTCGCTTTTGGGAGCATTTACATGCAACGATGGGTACATAGTTTAAGTTTAGTATTGCATTCCGTCGACAGATAGATGGATAGTCTGAGAGGACAATACAGACCTTGGGGGATCTATTGAGAGCCTGTGTTTTGTAGTTTTTGGGAAGTTGGGATATACACCTTAGTCTGATAGAATTTTCCTACAACAATAGCTATCAAAGAAGCATCGACATGGCACCATATGTAGTGTTATATGGGAGACGTTGTAGATCTCCTTTGTGTTGGTACGAGACAGGAGATATCATCTTCTAGGTCCTGAGCTAGTGCAGCAAACGTCAACAAAAAAGCATATTGGATGAACCCATGCCTTATTTCTTGAAGTATTTAGTTTATAACAGTCATACATGTTCTTCATATTCCTTTTAAAAGCATAAGATGTTCTACTGCTCAGTTGTAAATTCTTAAACTGCTCATATAATTATATCTACTCTATTTAACTACTCTATTATCTTACTTTTCTTATGATAGTTGGTGGCTAAGAGTTATATCTCTCATTGAGACATTTGGTTTTACTCTATGGGTTTCATAACTTTTTAGGTGGTCGTGGACAAGGAGGTCAAAGTTGCAATGCAGGTGATGAGCAGCAATGAGAGCAGTAACTGTTAGATGTTGGATATGCTACCAAAGTTTTGTAGTACAAGTCCTATGTGTCATCCATGTACTCTCAAGTCTTTGGGAAGATTTTTTTATTTTGTATGTAGACACATAGATTTTGTCTTTGTGCCATGAGTGTATAGAAATGGTATGTACATATAAACATGTTGTAATATGTAACAGTTGTGGCCTTATAGCCTTTGAACATGATATGTAACATCTTTTGGCATATATGGAATACTTATGGACTGATTTGTAGGCTTCTTTATGAAATACTTCCTCTTAATATATTGCATTGCAAATGGTTTTAATTTACCTCATTTTGTGGTAATATTGTTATTAGTGATAATTTCACACTTTGTTATGAGTAATCTCACTTTGTGTGGTGAAGAGCGTCACACATTGACTCTCAACTCATCATGACACAAGACAACTAGGAGTTGCATATGATTCAAGAGCATCTTATCTCATACTATGAGTTCCTTACAAAGGTAGTTGAATAATTTGAAAAGTTCAAATTCATTCAGTATAATAGAGATAAGAGTGTACATGTTGATACACTAGTGACCCTAGATTCGAGAGTCAACATTCAGTTTACATAAGAATTCATGGTTGAAGTCAAAATTCTATCTCAACTGACCTACTACAATGTAGAACTATGGTTTCTCAACATCAAGTGATTCCATGAATCAAACCCCTCCCCTAAAGGCACCTCCAGTCATGATTAACAAATAATACAACACTTGACATTCAACTAAGTCTTCCAAGAAAGTATAATGTACTAGCGTATTTCTAATCAGACACTTCTATGTTGCCTCAATAATATGGAAGACAAAGATATCTTATAAGAATTCCATGAAGGAATATGGGGTAGTCAAAAGGGCCACAACCCTCACTAAGACCATCCAACTCCATAGATATTATTGGATCACAATGGAGTTGCATGCATTACCAACGTGCCTAGGGAAAACCAGGCTAAAAAATGCCTTATTTATACACACTCTTAATAATAGATCCACAAGTGTACAACTATATACGTAGTATTGAGAATGTGGCAAGTAAGAGGTTGATCCATTGAAAGTGTAGAAGAATCTTGTTATGACCCCGCCTCCCGGTAACCCCCCAATTAAGGGAGACCGAAAGGATAGAGTCGTTAACTAATAACCCAGATCAAAGGTTCGACAAATAATTATTAACAATTATTAAATTCTACCAACTATACTGAAATATGGAGAAAAATAAAAACTTTTGCATACCTTTTTAAAAACTTGGATCTCTAAACTTCTATCCAATTATGGATTGTATTCTAACTAATCCTCCTTGTATTTTACTTCATGCGTTTCACAATATGACGATTTACTATTTGTCCTTTTGGCTTGTACCTAAAATGCCGACAAACAAAACGTCGGTTAGCGGAAGATGGTATGTGGGGGAAACAATAATCATGGAAATATGTTAACAACATAATCATGTTGTTAATCATTTAGCAACCAAGATTATGTTTTAAGCCATACTACTCAATCCTTACCTATCCCCCAACTATGTGATGTCCCTGTAGTGGACTTTCATACTACCTCTCTTTAGGTAGATTCTTACCCCCATGGTCCTACCTTACAGGTAGCCGATACATAGGGTAATAGAGTCACATGGCACTACCAGAAGGTAACCCAATATCTAACTCAATGTGACTTGATAGACCTACCCCATTGGTAGCCATGTACTAAGTCATCCAATGACCTGATGGACCTACCCCATAGGTAGCCATGTACTAGGTCAATTATTAAGCCACAAAGGGGACCAAGATCTGAGCTAGTAGACACATATCTTATGTGATAGTCATATCCACATTATAGTTTGCATGAATTAAATTCACCCAACAGTTAATTCATGTCAATGATGAAAACTTTGGAAACCTCGGAAAACTAACTCGAGATATTCATAAGCGTAACCACATAACTGATTTGATGATTTCACAAGCATTAAGCAAATCCAACCAAGAATGCAATCCAAGCAAGCAATTCAATAATCACATAATTCCTGAAAAGAATATGTACTCTATTTATTACACACTTTATCAAGAATTGGCTTGGATTCACTTTCTAGGGTTTCAGTATCCATTTTAGGGTTTCATTTTGCATTTAGGGTTTCCCTTCATCTTTTACCATATTAAACCCTAATTTTATTCCATTACTCATAAACCCTAATTATCTCATCTATTCTTCAATATTAAGGTTATCTTAACAACATATAACTCTATTTCCATATTAAAGGCACATTAATCATTAATTAATTTCATCAAGCTTCTTTTCATTAAAGCTAATATTTTTATCCTTTTAATCCATGAAAAGATCATTACGTGCATCTATCATTAATTCAAAGTTCATTAGGGTCTAATTAACATATGAACTCATTTTGCCATCAATTCCATCTTTTATTCATGAAAAGACCCTAATTACTACATTTAGGGTATTTATCTAGAATTAAGGACTTTTATATACAAATAACTTAGAACCATCATTTAAAAACATATTTTCACATTTTTCAAATTAAATATGATCTTATCCTCTTTTACCCTAAATTAGGGTTTCTAAATTATTTAATCATTCTCATATGAGGTAAAAACCCTAAAGCATTCAATTTTACATATAGATCAGGTTCGAATTTAACATTATCATTCAACAAGTTATTAATACTTCAATTAACCCATTAAGAATACTAGATTCAACCTTTAATCACAAATAGGGTTTTTAACTCAAGTTTAATGCACTTTTCATCAACGTATAGTACTTTTGCAATTAGGAACGGAATCAATATTTAATATCATTTTTATTGGATTCCTCTCATTCTCTTGATCAAAATTCATATATTACTTGTCCTAATCGGAGTTACCAATATTTAATTACGAATTTTGCAATAAAACTTTACCTGGGCCAATCAGGAGACGCCACGTCGCTCCTTGCCATGCAACTCGTAAGTCAAGAAAACATAACGAAATGTCCTTCATGCCCTCGATTAAGTCAGCCTTTGGTTTAGCCCATGAAGGGCAATTCGGTCCAATGCACTCTCGTCCTTCTTCAACCTTACGCAACCGACGGCTGCTGCCCTAGCTGCTTCATGGCGCGGCTCCAGCTCCTGCCTTGGACCCCTTCAGTGACCGGCGGTGGTCCCTTTCGATCAGTTGCCCTCCGCCGCACCCACTGGTGCCTAGAACCACCGCCATGGTGGTGGAAAACAGGTCGGACAAACCTGCCACACGGCCATGTAGAGCAAGGGAACGCTCACCCAAGCGCCTTATGTCGTCGTAGAAGTGGCAGGCCTTCTTCGCTACCCCTCCCCAACCGCATATAGCTCTAGGTTAGGGCTGCGTTCCAGGTTTAGGGTTTGAAGATGAAAAGAGGAAGAAGAAGAAGAAACATAAATGTGGGATTCTTTTGGACTCGAACTTGAGGGTCTCCCCTTTATATAGGGGTGAGTAAAGAAGCCCTAGGTCGGCTATTCATGAATCCAAGAGTCCCTTTCCAAGTAGGAAGTCAATTCCTTCAAAGAGAAGTAATATTCTCTCTCTTCTTTATTCTTGATTATTCTCTATTATATGGATTTTAGGAAATTCGAAATTCCTCTTTTATTTTCTTTATTCTTGGTTTTTAATCCAATGGCACGAATTTCTATTTTCTTTTAATAGAAATTACTCCTTTTTATCACTATCATAAAATTCATTAATAATGCATTACATTATCCTCTTATTTTACTTTATTGGTATTTTCTCTTTCTTTCCTCTTTATTGGGACTCCTTGGATCCCAAGAAACTCTATTATTTCGAAATCCTTTTTATTGGACACTCATTATCCTTCTAGATGCATCTAAATGCATTATTTCACATTATTCCTCATTATCTTGTTTATTTATTATTAAAATAGTTCTTTTTGAGGCTTTCTCTTTATTTCCCTTTTATTTTCCTCATTGGTATCCCTTTTATCATTAGGAATCCTTGGGATACAAAATTCCACCAAGAATAACTCCATTACACCTCTTTTCACTTGTTTTCCACATTTTACCATTGTTTTCAATTTCTTTCTTAATAAAGGAATACTTAATTAATTTTTTTTCTTTTCTTATTACTTTCTTTTTGCAACTTTGGACTCCTTGGAACCCAAGGAACCCAAGAGGCACGAAATCCATCCTTGGATTACATCTCTTTCCCTTTTAGAGGTTTCTAGCTCTTTCTTTTCTCAAATATTCAATTATTCATTTACTAATTGAATTTTCTTGTTATTCGGGCCCAACCCATAAAGCCCATAACAAAAACATCAAGGCTATTGTAAACGAAATCCATTTATTCAAACCAAATTATATCATTATTTGTTCAAATATCTTTAATATGAGAAATTGCATTTCTCACCAAATGAATCCAAAAATTGGGGTTGTAACAAATCTATAGCTAGGTTATTTATTTAGGTTCCTAGTGCAGAGTTTAGGGTTTTCAAGGTTTAAACGAGGTTTTTATATAAACTAAGGAGGTGAGTATGCCAATAAGGAAAGAATAGAAACTAAGTTAAATCTAAAAATTAGAGATGTCACACTAAGAAAGAGATCAATACAATAATTAAGCAAGAGTAGTCCAAATTGAGACTATACAAGACAATTACACTAAACTAGGAACGAAACTACACCAACAAGGCCATAAACTAATCAAGGGAGAGTAATAATCAACTAAGAAATTTACTAATCGAAACCTAACACAAATAACTAAAGAAAGAAATAATATACTCTAGCAAGAACTAACTATCTTGGGTAAGAAAAGCAATTGAACTAAGCAAATAAAAGACAGACAACTAAAAATTATAGTTGTAGCAAGTATAGGGTAGTAGGTTGTTTGGGTGGATATACCACCATCACTCATGTAATAGAGTCCTACTTATGCACATACATCCAACAATTTTTTACCAAACCTAACAACAAGGACAATGTAGGTTATACATATCTTATTTGTTGGCCATGTATGACATGGTGGTGTATAGAAAAAATAGTCCCAATCACTTCATGTCCATTCCTGTGGGGATCTGTTGGCTAAGGAATAGGTAGACATTAGTCTATATTGCCCAAATATAATCTTTTAGATATTATTCTCCTAATAATCTTAGGACAATGAGTGGTACGTGTGTAGGAAAAGGTGTTTCTATTCAATGTATGACCTAAGAGCCATCATGTGATGATTGTTATAAGCATTCTTTGCACCAAATTTAATTATTAATAGAAGGTAATTCTAGTTATAATGTTTGTTTCAATATAGATATAATGAATAAACTAATTAGTGTCCTAAGAATGTTTAGAATTGATGACGTATGGTTTTGGTTTAGGACTTGTGAGCGTGAGATCATATGTATAGTATGATTACCCATTATTGTGATATTCCTAGTCTATTATTATCATGGATATTATAAGAAAACAATAATAAACAACACTAGCATGTATGGTGAGTGATGAATATGTATATTTTTTCATGATATTGGATATCAACTCAAATACATGGGTACTTGTTAGAGAACAAGTCACACGGGATAGACCCACGTTGAGATTGACACATGGAAGTCATGTAATGACATTTCAAAGTCATATGCCAATTTAAATATTGGTGAGTGATCCTTAGACCTGAAGTTACTATAGTAATCACAAGTTGTTTTTTGTAATTCAACACTAGCCAAACGTGACTCTGAAATAACGGTTGTCAAGAAAGTGGTGATTGGGTACATTGTGACACATGGGGATCCCTACAAGTGATATAGATGGAATTGAACCTCCTTTGCAGTGATATCCGAGCCACTTGCTAAGAGAGACTATGAAATACATGGTAATGCCCATGTGATTCAATATATGACATTCAGGTCATAATATCTCAAATAGTCTTCTCTAGTTCAAGCAACATAGATAGAATTTTAAGAGGATGACATTACATGCCCCCATTTCAATCTGGATATCTATGATAAAGGGATTATAAGGTCATAGCAACATTGATCACTTTATAGGTTGTATTTGTTCTCCAACTCATTCTTATCACTTGGGTAGCAATGACGTGTATCTAGACACCAATCTTTTCTTGTGTTGTTTTCAACATCACTACCAACATAATAAGGAACCTAATGTGTCACAAGAATAAGGAAACACATGGGAATTGATGCTCACAATCAAACAAATTATTATAATAGTTTTCAATCATTGATAGGTTGATTTTCTATATGATTGGGAGACAATAATATATGCCCAACTGATTGGGTATCTCGCTCGATAGATCAAAACTCAATAGGGAAGGTCTCAAATGAAAAAATAATTTGAATATAGATTTGAATTGACCTGATCGGTTGATTTGGTATCCTTGTTGCTCGATCGAAATATAATAAAGAAGGTATCAAATTAAAAAGCAATTAATATCTACATTTGAATTGACCTGATAGGCTAATCAGATAACCTAGTTGCTGATTGGAATGCCTTTTAAGTCCCAGCAAGACCCTGACCAACTGATCATGTAATCCAATCGACCAATTGGAATTCCAGTCTAAGTTTTCAATATTGGACTACTTTTTGGATGGTGATTAGGAAAGGGATTGGAATTAGGTTTTTCCAAGCACATGAATCTCCTATATAGATGGAGCACATCCCAAAAGGTTTGAAACATCTTTTAAGAAAACTTCTGTGACAAGTTGGCCATCATTTCTCCCATTGAGAGAGAGGAAGAAACCCTAAGGATGGCTTCTAGAGATAGGAAAAGAAAGGGACTTTTAGGATGACTAGCTTATGGAGCTAGAACTTACACCAAAAGATTACTCTTCCAATGGAAGTCCTAATATGCACCAAAAACCCTAGAGAGTTGATGTCCTCTCTAGGTTTACCTACAACTGGTGCTAGATAAATGCTCCAACCCCACAAGAGTGTGGAAGCCTTATCATAGTACAGATTTAGGATCGAACCCAAAGGACAATGTTAAGAATCTGAGTGTCTTTTTCTTGTTTCGTATCAATCTAAGTTAATCATCTAAGACCAGAAGTTTGATTTGAGTTATTTAACCTAAACATGCAAAAGTAAAGGCAAGAATAAAAACTAGTTTAATGATTTAAATCTAAGATTAGAAAATGATGATGGGTCACTGGGGTGATGCGGGTATTCGCCACCACTACACATGAATTGTACTTGTACCAAACATAGCAAGACTTGTGAGCAAGATACATGGATGTTATACAATACCGATGTCTTATAGGACAAGGGTAATGCACACATCCTTCACAGGTTGAGTAACTCTCATCCGGTACATATCTATGTGTCAATGAAGATATGTAGTCTCCGAAGAGAAAATCTTACTCAACCTCGTGAAACATGCATCGAAAAACTAACAAGCGAGTGATAATTACCAAATCGATTAGTATCCTTATAGACTATCCCTCTTTCGAGGATATAGCTACGAGAAATGTGAGAGTGTTGCAACGTCAGCCATTCCCGAACGAATGGTCAAGTACATTGCACCACTCTCTCCTCAGAGTGTGTTCCTCGACCAGTCAAGGTTGCACTTTTGTACGTCAACTGATTCCATTTCATAGTACAAAAGTACAACGATGGAGGTGAGTTTACTCCACTCCTTAGAAAGTGTTCCTAGATACCGAAATGGATGTGCGGTGGATACACACACCAGAAACCAAAACTAAATCAGTATTCGAGTCTTCAAGAGCGGTCGTAGACAAACCAGAATGAAAGACAATAGATGCATGCAAGAATGCGGCCAACATTCAAGCATGTATGAAACGATTTAGTATTGAATCGGAATGATAACATCTTTTTAGTACAAGTTACAAAACACGGGTAGCGGGGCTAGTCCCCGCACCTCAGTGAATGGAACTACTTGCTCCTCATAGAGGGAGCAACAAAGAAAGAGAAGAGAGAGAAAGAAATCATCGTCGGAGCAGAAGAGTAGATCTGTGACAGCCCGGTGTAGATCGTCGCAGTCTCCGGGACTGCTCTGTTGTGGTCGATGACGCCTGTCTCTCTTCCTCGATCGTCATGTCTACCTTCGGGATTGCACGGTAGAATGAGTTAGAACAATGGTAGAACAATGGTAGAGGTGAGATGGTGATGGAACAGCCTTCTAGATCTGTTCCTAGTCTGGCAGCTTTCCAGATCTGTGCTCAGACCGGGATCCTGGGGCTGTGGGTGAAATTTGGTCAGAATCTGTGCTCGGGCAGTCTGGCGGCATCCCGGCACTGGTCTCAGTCTGGCAGCCTTGGGCCGTCGTGAGATATATTTTTTTTCAAGACCATGCCTCTACCCTTCTATTTATAGGCTTGCCAAAATATCTTGGGCCAAGGAGTCACACCTTGTGCGTGTCCTTTCGTCCCATGCGGTTTGCTCTCCGCAATTGCTTCATGCAGTTTTGGCTTGTGTGCATGCGGTCTGCTCCGCAATTGCTCATGCGGTTTCGTGAGCATGCGGTCTTGTGCTACAATTTCTCATGCGGTTTCATATGTAATTTCCCATGCAGTCTTGCTACTGCACTTTCTCATGCCCACGTGGGGTAATGCGGTCTTCATTTCACATTGCGTGCTTCATGCAGTTTCGTGGCAAATCAGTATCCTATCTTGGCAACTTCACGTGGGCGTAATGCAATGCTCCATTCATCTTACTGAGTCATGTGGACTCATGCGGTTTCGCTTCCCAGTAGTATTCCTCACGATCAGCACTCTTAACGGTCTCAAGATAGATTGCTAAAACGATCGATAAGAACGATCTTTGCAGCAACCGGTCTCGGCGCAGGATGGTCGCTGCTGCTGTCTTCACGTGGACTTGGCCATGCGTTCTCCATGCATGCATTAGAATGAAACCACAAGCCTCCTCTCACGGTCTTTAGCTCCTGCAGTTTCATAGCAAAGCAGCAAACGGTCTCAAAAGCTCATGTGGTTTGCTTGGTTGCTCCATGCGGTTTGCATGGCAATCAGCAAACGGTCTTCACTCAGTTCTTCTCGTGGGCGCAAAAGCTGCTGGTGAAGGCGGATAAAGGCGGCGCTGATCCATTCGTGTGCAACAAGTATGAGTAGGGAGACGATGGTGATCGGGTGGCATTGCAGGTGCTCGCACAGCAGCAGCTCGTCACAGTTTGCAAGTGGAAGCATCTCCATGCATGTGTGATGGTAGTGGAGCAAGGTTGCTGCAGGTGGGTGATGAATTCAGACGGCAGCGCCGGAGATCATGTGTAGGTGGGCGCTGACGTTGTTGGTGACGGTGAGGTAAACGACATCGACACTTGTGGTAAGCAAGGCCGTCGTGGCGGCGGTGGTGTCAGCGAGTAGGTCACAGCACCGGCAGAGGTGCTAGTTGTTGCTGCGATCTTGATCCTCCACTAGCCAAATGATTTTTACAGTAGCGAAACGGTCTTCATTGCTAATTCAGTCATCACTTCTCGGACGTTCAAACGGTCTGAGACTGTTACCTCTCCAAACGGTCTTGTATTTGACTGTCCATTCAATCTTTACAATCGTAGCAAACGATCTTGAGACCGCATGGGCTCAAACGGTCTTGAGACCGTATGGGCTCAAACGGTCTTGAGACCGTATGGGCTCAAGCAGTCTTGAGACCGCATGGGTTCAAATTGTCTGGAGACCGCATGGGCTCAAATGGTCTTGAGACCGTAAGGGCTCAAACGGTCTTGAGACCGCATGGGCTCAAACGGTCTTGAGACCGCAAGGGCTGAAACGGTCTTGAGACCGCATGGGCTCAAACGGTCTTAGACCGCATGGGCTCACACAGTCTTGAGACTGCATGGGCTCAAACGGTCTTGAGACCGCATGAGTCAGTGTTGTAGGGATCATGACCATTGGTAATAGTTGAGGATGATCTGCAGAGGAGAGAGAATGTGAGTAGGGGAAATGAGATCAAATAAGCTGGAAACTAGAGTAATTAGAACTAGTAAAGCATTATTTACATGAAACTAAAAAGATACTTAAAATAAACCCAAAGCGAGGGTAGATCAGTCGATATGCGCCACAAAATCCTTAGAATTGGCGATTGAGAGGGTGAATCCGGAGGATTCATCACCACACTGAACTTAAGTGTTGCTCGTACCGAGGAATGAAAAAGCCCAAGACAGTCGCCAAAACACAACCATGTTGGTCTCGTAAATATCTCACCTTCATTCCAGTGTCAGAATTTTCATAAAAAAGAAAAAGAGAGAAGGAAAATGAGGCGAAACAAAATTAGGACAAAAACGTCAGAAATCCTTTGAATTGGTGACTGAGGATGAGTCTGGAGGATTCATCACCACACCGAACTTAAGTGTTTCTCATCCTGAGAAATAGAAAACTTAAAACAGTCGCCAACGAAATCGTTCATCTCAAGATTGCCTCATCCTATTGTCATATCGTAATTTTGTTCATGGCTCAAATTTATACAACATCAAAGCTTCCTTAGATCATGGAATACATCTTATGATATCCTCATTTCTGAGTTCATTTTAATGAAGTATTTCCTTCTCATTCTCTACCATATCAATCATGTTTACAAGTTTTATGAGACTTTGAAAAGACCCATAGAATCAACAAAATGCATATGATCTGTCAATGGTGTTGAAAAGGGAGAGATATAGGGGTATGATCAAGAGATAAGAGTCTCTCCTCTGATTAAATCAAGACTCTTAATATTAGTTGACTCATCGAGATACTGTGAATGATTTATGCACAACTCTGGTTGACTTAGCCTTACACCTGATTTTTTTTTCTTTTCTAAAGGTAACTCAGAAGTGTGTATAGGTTGGCTTAAGGCTTTTGGCTATTTTACCTCTTTGAGAGGAGGTAAGGGGTTATTTTTGGATACGGCGACGTGTTAAGGGTGAAAGTCAGGTGGAAGTACACAATTGATTGAAGAAGCGAGTTCGGGAATCACTGGAGAAGCTTCGAGGCTCCTCAGTTGTTCTGCGGGTGGCCTAGAGCTCAAGGTCAACTAGAGAGTTGAACGCGAGACTTTGCTCAGAGCGGAGGTAGACAACGAGGCGCCCACCCTCTGATCGCGGTCCACAGTGCACTCAAGTCTGACCTAACGCTCCAGCATGAGAGAGGCGATATATAAGCGTGCGTAAGAGGAACCATCCGATCCGAGAAGTGGACCATCGGTCCACAAATAAAACGGCTACCAAAATCTGGTAAAATACCTTTCTCTGAATCGAAATTGCAAATATTAGATTTTCCTTGCTAAAATCATAGTAATAGCTAGGAATCTCGAATAAAGAAACTTTATATATGAAAGTTGGGTAGAAAAATGCAAGGAATCTGATAAAAATGATTAAAGAACCTGTATCTATTTTGTTTTGCAAAAGTGCCTTGTTTTGTTAGAAAAATGTATTACAAAGTTAATTAGAAACCCTATTTGAATATAAAGGGTGATTCTTTGCAACTTAATGGGTTAAAATGAGGATTATTAACCTAGTAATTAATAATATGAAGTTTTCATTTGTTGTGAACATAAAGATGGCTAAATTAGGGTTTATGTCTATAAGTGGAGAGTGATGTATATGGAAACCCTAATTTAGGGTAAAAGAAGAAGAAAATCATGATTATTTTGCATTAAAGAAGTAAATTGCTAAATAATGATCCTAAAACTGTTAGGAATTATTAAAAGGAGAAAATTTAAAGGTTTTAAGTAAATTTGATGAATTAGGGTTCATAATAATTAAAAATGAAGGCAAAACCCTAATCTTCAAGAAAACCCTAAAATTGGATAGAAACCCTAAGGGACATGATGAAATTGGATAAATATTAATAAAAGTAAACTTGTACTTTTATTTCAGGGTTTTTTGTGCACATTGTTTGATTGCTTGGATATTCTCTCTCTTCATACTTGATTTTGTATTCGAATCTGCAATAAGAAGGTATGTGGTTACGCTTATGAATATATCAAGTTATGTTTTCCGAGGTTTACCAAGGTTTTCACTGATGACATGAATTAATTGTTGGATGATTTTAATTCATGCAAGCTATAATGTGGATATGACTATCACCTAAGTTATGTGCCTACTAGCTCGGATCCCGGTCCCCTCTGTGATTTATTAGTTGACTTAGTATATGGCTACCAATGGGGTAGGTCCATCAAGTCACTTGGAGTTAGATATTGGGCTACCTCTTGGGTAGTGACATGCGACTCTATACCCTATGTATTGGCTACCTGTAAGGTAGGACCATGGGGGTAAGGAACTACCTAAAAAGAGGTAGCATGCGAGGACAACACAGAATTAGGGGATAGGTAAGGATTGAATAGTATGGCTTAAAACGTAAAATTGGTTGTTAAATGAATAATTGAAGGATTACATTGTTAATATAGTTGCACATTATTTGTTTCCCCTACATACCAGCTTCGGCTGACCGACGTTTTGTTTGTTGGTCTTTTAGGTACAACACAAAAAGGACAAACAGTAATTCATCATATTGTGAAATACATGAATTAAAGTCCAAGGAGGATTAGTTAGTTAGTCCCAGTTCTGGATAGAAGTTAGATGTCCAAAATTTTCAAAGGTATGCAAAAATTTTATTTATTAAACCTTTTCCGTATAGTTTAGTAGAATTTATTAATTGTTATCAATTAATTGCTGAACCTTTATCTGAAAATCGGATAACGACATTGTCCTCTCGGTCTCCCTTAATTGGGGGTTACCAGAAGGCAGGGTCGTTATAGTAGCGGTGGTTCCTAATGACTCAGGTGATGTTTTGAAGTAGCCAGACTGGTGCCCATTGGTGTTGATGAATGAGAAGATGAAGGACGTCGGGGTCTGATGAAAATATGGGGATTTTTCTTGTGGGATCCTAGGAGGAATATAGTGAGGTGGAGTCAGGAGGATGGATAAATTTGTCATCATCAGTGCAGACAGTGTTCTGTTGATCCTTACTACTCTTGCAAAGTGTTATGTTGAAGGAGGGTGACACAGAGATATATAGAAGGGAGAGGGATCATTTGTGTCTAGGTTTAGGTGAAGAGGATGAGAGAAAAAGGGAAGTATGGGGAGGAGATGAAATATGGGAGGTCGAGGAAGAGAGGCGTCGACTGTTTTTGCATAAACACATTCTACATTTAGGGAAACGAACACAGCCCTAGGAAGGGATGGTAACGCCCAATGTTTCATCCATATAATGTGTTATATATTTAATGTGGTCAAATTTCCTATTAAATATACTTCTTTTAACACTCTTATTTCCTAATTTAACTAGGTGAGTAACGTTGAGGAGTCTCACATATTTCATTATTAAAAGACCATGTAACAGAGTGTTAGTAAAAGGAATTGTGTGGTCATTTAAGTGATCCATTAATTCCCTATGTTGATTATATGTTTCATTTTCAATCTAAGTATGAGAAGCATTTAACTCTAATTTGACCACCAACTCGCAAGGAAAACTAATTAAAATACAAGGAGTTTGAATTTAACATTTGTTTCATATTTTGAAAATAATAAGTATTCACTTAATGTACCAATTTCTTTTTGGTTGTTATATATAGTATTTATTTTCATGTTTAATATATTTTCTTTACTCACATACTCGTAGGATATTTTAGAGAGACAAACCTATAATTTTTATTTGTCCAACTACTTACATTTTTTATGTATATTTACTTCTAGATCCATTTATGCTTTATTAACATTTAGAAGAAGAGAGACAAGAAAAGAGTTATTCATCTCATTACTAATTTAATACCACATTATTTTTCATTTCTTATCCTAAAAATCCATAAAGACTCTAAATTAATATAATCTACTAATTATCTCTCATTAATGGTCATTTTGCATGATTAGACTCTAATTAACACATTAGTTGAGATGTTTGTGCAAAAGCCCATTCATTGAAATGAATGTGGGTCAAATACAATTCAGCATTAAGTATTTCTCAATTTCAACATTGAGGTCAAAGAGGATAGTAAAGATAGGAAAATTTAGGAAAAAGGACAGAAAGGACATGAAGGAAATAAAATCTTGAAAATGAGTTAAATTGGTCAAGCATGGTGTCCCCTAACAAAGGGCCCTGGGTTCGACTCCTAGTTGCCACCTGGATTTACCTTCCTCCCAAGAATTCGGCCCATGCCACAGGCATGAGAGAGGGGGAGAGAATGTCTCTCTTAATCCCAAGATTTAGTGTGTTACACAAATCCTCTGGAGTGTGATTTTTTCCTCTCCTTTCCTTTCTCCCGAATCTCCGCCTTCATGCAACGAACTAGAACATGATAATTAGGTCTGGACAAACTCCTCCCTAGTCACAAGAGAGACTTAGGGCATCATTAAGTCGTATCTATTGGATTAATTAGGATCTTTAATCTCTTTTGATCACACTATGTTGTATCATAGTCAATAGGGCATGAAATACATAATAAAATAGCCTGTGAAAAGTAGATAATATTTAGTGCATCAAAATCCACTAATCTTAAATGTTTATTGTCCACGAGAAACACTACCCTAGGGTCTGTTTGAGACAAGTCAGCAAAAGGAAAAATATATGACTTCATTTCTCAATTACCCCCACCTAGAGGTCCCAAACTAGCCCTTACCAACCACTTAACAAATAACTAATCTAGAGTGGCCAAAAATGTTTATTGAAGATGTCCACCCTTACATCAGCACTATCAATAGAGAATTTAATATCACATTTAATAGGGCATTTTCTTGGTGTATCATGTGATTCCCTATCTATATTGCTCCTTCCTACCTACCAAACTAATTGGAAGTAGTTCCCCTTATACAAATGGATGATAGGATCAATCATAGTCCATTGTAAAGACAAATGGCTGGAATACAGTAGGTGTCTTATGAAGAATCACGAGTAACATCTGAATCATCCGTGCAAAAATAAAACATGATGAACCTGTAATATAAAGGAAGTGAGAAATGTATGAACCCTAATGCCTACTATTTTTGGTGGAATGATGTGTGTATGGAAAGTCTCATATGATTGATGAGAATGGAGTAAAAGAATACATCATGTAGTTTATTTTCTTCTCTTCTTACAGAAAAATTAAGAATTGAATTCAAGGAATCCTTTTATCCCTCTTTATATTTTGTCTAAAAATATATTTTTCTTTCTTCTATCCTACTACTTTTTCATGGTTGAAGAGTATGTTCGGTCTTCACTACAACAACTCATTATTTTTTTTTATATAGAGGTATGGATGTGTATCCATTCACTTTATTTTTAGAGAGAAACAACATAGACACATGATGATGGAATGAATGATACATCAAATATACAATATACATGAGTGTTTTTATGCAACTAGTTGTTATGCACATTTTTCTTTCATTTTATATTTCATAACTAGTGCAATAGAAGGAAACTAGATATCATGTCACTATGAAATGCAATTAAGAGGAAATCATTTAGGTTACTTGATCATCTTAAGGTGGTGGATGAAATGTATGAAAAGAGGGAGGAATCACATGATTAAGAGATAATGCCTTTCTTAAGCTATGATATGCCCCTCTTCTATCAACTTGTGTATAGGGTAACCTTTAGAGTTCATTTCTAAATATTCCATTTAAGATCTCGCTACATGTTTGGTCGATTTGGGCTCAAACCCCATTGTCTTAAAATAGAAGGAAACTAGATATCATGAAGTGCAATAGAAGGAAACTAGATATCATGTCACCTATTATTTTATTCAATGCAATCAAGACCAAACAATTTAGGTTACTTGATCATCTTAAGGTGGTGGATGAAATGTACGAAAAGAGGGTTGATCATCTTAAGGTGGTACTAAGCTATATCTCGATCACATCTGTGAAAAGTGTTAGTGCAACCGAATTTTTGGGGTTGGTGGTACTGAGTCATTCAATTTCTTAGTGCTCTCAATCAACACCTAAATATCTTAAACCTGGAGCTTCTTCAGATGTTATTTCTACCAACAATGTGCCTATAGTACTGAGCCTACAATGTGCTTCCAGCTTCTAAATCTACAAAAAATTAGTGCCAATCCAGTGGTACAGAACGATTGGATCTCGTCTATGTGATTTTTTGGTGCAATCTTGGTGCCACCGACAGGAGTTTCGGTGGTACCAAATTGTTCATGAATTGTTAGTTGAATTTCACATCACCCTCAATGTCACCAACTGGTATGTCGGTGGTACCAAATTTTCTATTCTCGACACACCAAATATAAATAATCAAGGTACCATTTTTATATCCAAAGACTTCTAATAAATTAAATGTGAACTTTAAACAATGAAAACTCCTAGAAAGCATGTTAGAGACAAAAATTAAAATAAGATAAAATAAAGTTGGGTTGCCTCCCAACAAGCTCCCTTGTTTTACATCATATGCTCGATGATCAGATCATGTAGATCTCGATGAAGCTCAAGGAGATTCAACTCCTCTTCCTCATGGATTAACTCTCCCCTATAGTAATGTTTCAAATGCTACCCATTTACTAGAATGAGCTCCGTCAGTAATTTCCATTGCTCCATGAGTAAAAGCCTTAACTACCACGTATGGGCCACTCCATCTAGATCTTAATTTTCTAGGATGTAATTTCATCGTAGAATTGAGAAAAAAGCACCCTCTGTCTTGGAGTAAACACTCATTATGACGATCGTGCACTTTCTTAGTCTTATCTTTATATATCTTGTAGCTTTCATAGGCATCTATCCTAAGTTCATCCAATTCATTTAGCTCCAACATGTGTTTCTTCCATGCACTATCAAGATTATAATTCATCTTTTTCAAAGCCCACTTGGCTTTGTGTTCCAACTTCAGGGGTAAATGACTAGCTCTCCCATAGACCATCCTATAAGGAATTGTTCCTATAGGAGTCTTATAGGTTGTCCTATATGCCCATAGAGCATCATTCAACATAATGTTCCAATTGGTCTTGCTTGTTGAGACTATGTTCTCTAAGATTTTTTTAATCTCTCTATTAGGCACCTCAACTTCACCTTGGGTCTAGGGATGGTATGGGGTTCCTACCCTATGCCTCAATCCATACTTACTCAGAAAAAGCCCAAACTTCTTTGTGAAGAGAGATCCCCCATCACTAATCATCACACTCGACACCCCAAACCTACAGAAAATGTGGTCTTTTACAAATTTGCAAACCACATGTGCGTCTTTGGTGCAAGTTGGAATTTCTTCCACCCACTTAGACACATAGTCCAATGCAAGCAAAAAATATGGGTTAGAATTAGAAGACATGAAGGGTCCAACACAATCAATCCCCATAAGTTAAAAACCCCTCCTTCTTGAAAAATTTTCAAGGGCATTTTATGTCTCCTAGATATATTCCCTGCTTGCTGACATGCATCAAAATTTTTAGACATAATTATAAGCATCTTTAAATAGTGATGTCCAATAAAAACCAATTTCTAAGACTTTAGTCATCGACCTTGATCTAGCTTGGTGTCCCCTAGTAAGTAAGGATTCGCAATGTGCCAGTATGCTCTTAAGGTCACATTCAGCCACACACTACCTCAAAATGCCATCGGTACATTGCTTGAGTAAAATTGGGTTATCCCACACATAAAATCTCAAAGAGTGCAACATGTTTCTTCTTATCATGATACCCCCAATATTTTGGTAACTCTCCACATGCAAAATAGTTTACATTGTTTACAAATCATGTGTATTTGTTTTGGAAAACAAACAATTGTTCATCAGAGAAACTCCTCAACAATGGGTATTGCT
Organism: Alisma plantago-aquatica; assembly: GCA_963693085.1. Taxonomy (NCBI): domain Eukaryota; kingdom Viridiplantae; phylum Streptophyta; class Magnoliopsida; order Alismatales; family Alismataceae; genus Alisma; species Alisma plantago-aquatica. The sequence goes on from OY856412.1 coordinate 849,643,460, forward strand.
AAGTTTGTCTCATCCACTCTCTCCAACCTAGACAAATGATGGTCTGCCATAGTTTCTATCCCGTCCTAATCCTGGATTTCTATATCAAATTCTTTTAGCAACAAAATCCACTTTATAGTCTAGGTTTGGTATCTTTCTTTTGAAAAAGATATTTTATCATTGTGTGGTCATTCCAAACTATCACCTTAGTCCCAATCAAATATTGATGAAATTTTTCAAAGGCAAACACCACATCTAAAAGATTTTTTGAGTTGTAGTGTAATTGAGTTGAGCACCATTAAGGGTTTTCGATGTGTAATAAGTAACAACATGGGTTTTTTTGTGTTGTCCTAAAATAGCCCCTACTGCATATTCTGATGCATTGTACATTCATTCAAATGGTTGAATCCAATTTGGAGCCTGTACCATAAATGCAGAGACCAATTTCTCCTTCAGCACCACAAAAGCCTTTAAACATCACTCATCAAAATTAAATTCAACATCTTTCTATAAAAATTCAAAACGCATTTTGGCGATCTTTAAAAAATCTATTATAAAACATCGATAAAAGTCAGTGTGTCCTAAGAAACTCCTAACCCCTTCATCGATGATGGTGGGGGAATCTTAGATATCACTTCAATCTCCACAAGATCAACTTTTGTTCCTCTATTGTACACATTGTGTCCCAAAACTATCCCCTCACTCACCATCGTGTGGCATTTTTTTCAATTCCGAACGAGGTGAGTGTCCTCACACCTTTGTAAAACCTTATCTAGACTGGAAAGATAGTCATCAAAAGATTCTTCATACACCAAAAATTGTCCATAAATACCTCGAGACAACGCTCTACCATATCTAGAAAAATAGCGAGCATACATCTATTAAAATTAGCTAGTGCACTACAAAGGACAAAAGGCATCCGATGGTAAGCAAAATTCCCATAGGGGTAAGTGAAGGTGGACTTCTCTTTATCATGTGGTTCAAGGGAAATTTGATTGTACCCGGAGTACCTATCTAGGAAACAAAAATGAGAGCATCCTACAAGCCTCTCAAGGATTTCGTCAATAAAAGGAAGTGGAAAATGATCTTTTAGCATGGTGGAAATCAATCGGCAATAATCAATACACACACGCCAACCGGTCACTAGCCTAGTTGAAATCAACTCGCATGTTGAATTTGTGGTGACAATTATCCCATCTTTCTTAAGAACAACCTCGGTTTGGCTAAACTAGTTAGAATTAGATATGGCACAAATTATACTTGTAATAGAAGCTTCACTACCTCTTTCTGTACTAACTCATTCATGATTGGGTTGAGACGCCATTGAGGTTTTACTATCAGTTTCACTTCTTCTTCATTTTTAATCTTATGTTGGAAAAAGCTAGGAGATATTTCCTTGATGTATGCAAGAGACCACCTGAGTGCTACCCAGTGGTTCTTTAGCACAACAAGCAGTTACTCCTTGTGATGACCTGACCACAAATCATACTGTCACTGTAGAATTAATTGTGTAATTAAACATAAACAACGGATTAACAAAAATCACTAAAAATTAAAACCATTTGCGAAGAGATTCATTTCTAGGAAACTCTTATAACAAGAACCAAAATATTATATATACATTCTGGTCCACAAAGTACATACCATGTACCTTCTCTTCTCGAGGATTACATACAATAGTTGCTCTGTTAAATCTACACATAAGCAACATAAAACCTCGAGACATTCAAGCCAAAATCTCAGATCGATCATAAAAGCACTAATTACTTACTCCAAGGACCTAAGAGTACAGAGATGACACATTGGATTCTTATCTACAAGACACGACAGTCAATATCTCCACCTGAGATGTTACTGCTATCCCTGTTGCTGCTGTCCTTCCCCTGTTGTATGGTTTCTACCTCCTCATCCTCGTCCACCTAAAAAGGTTGGATCCCACGGGGGTGAGACAATTGAAATTGTCCCAGCGAGAGATATAACTCTCCGCCAGAAACATTATTATTGCAGATAAATAATGATAAATTGAGTAGAGTATTCTCTATTGAAAAGCATGATTTTATCAATATTAAGCAGAATTGAGCAACATCATCTTTCAAAGCATTACAGTTATAAATGATAAAGCAATAAATCATCTATCCATTATAATAAGGAATATGAAGAACATGTATTACATCTATCCAATTAGGATACAGTAAGAAATATAACATCAACCAATGATTTATGTATTTCATCCTTAAGAAAATACACTACACAATTGATTACATTTTACAATCATACTTATGCCCTGAGGAAGTGAGCCGTACCGCTCAAATCCAACCTTCGGTTACGAAACCCAAATCTGGTGCCATACAAGATCAAAGGAAGAGTCGGACTCCACGATATCATATGTCTCGGTCAGTGCGAGACCACAAGCAAGACCACAATCTCTTGCTTAAGTGACCTCAGTCACAGGGTTAGCTCCCATAGGCTACCCATTCTCTAGCCTGCCTTGGTACAGGTCTCGGTGCTTGTAAATTTGATCCACGGGCTAGTTCACCATGCTCTCTGAGCCATGAACACATTCATTCTCTATCACACTGAGCCATGGGCCGGTTCAACATGCTCTTATACATATCTTGAGTCAACAACCGAAGTTGCACTCTAATCCTCCTCATTGTCGACTAGGAGAAACCTCGCATATTCAAAAATATACGCTCCGAATTAACCCGTAGGAGAATGCGTTTCACCATCACCAGCTACTGACGATGATGGATCTATGGTCAGGGTTCTACATGATTAAATTCCACTTGATTATTTAAGTACATTATTATATTCTTTTATCATCAATCAAGTTTTCAAAAAATAATTATTATGCTACAAAGAAACATGTAATACTTCTATCAAGTTCTTTTCAAAACTTTATAAAACATTGGGATCTCAATCCCTTACCTCATTACTGGGAATTCACATCCCTCAACAATACCATCATCATGATTACTGGATCTGGTTATTCAAACCCTTAGTTCATCATTGAACATGGGTACCACTATCAGGTAACTATTACCTCCAAGTCATCTGACCAAGGTATTCATGATACTTGTTACACATGCATCTCACATAGTTCACCAGGCATATTAAACTTCTTGTCACCTTTCACTAGGCAACAAATAAAATAATGGCTCACAAGGCCCATTAACATCATAACTTATACCTAGTTATGCTCATCATCTCATGATACCTGCATAGTTAGTATACTTGATAACAACCATATCAATTACATATCAACATTATGCAATACAAGGATAACATCATTATTCCCTCATTAGGGTTAGGGCTTCCCATCTTTATCAATTAGGGTTTCACATAACATCACCCTATATTAGGGTTTCACATAACATCACCCTATATTAGGGTTTCACATAACATCACCCTATATTAGGGTTTTACATAACATCACCCTATATTAGGGTTTCACATCTTTATCAATTAGAGTTTCTCATACCATCACCCTATATTAGGGTTTCACATAACATCATCCTATATTAGGGTTTTACATAACATCACCCTATATTAGGGTTAGGGTTTCCTATTTCATTTCAATTAGGGTTTCTCAACCCATTACCCAAAATTAGGGTTAGGGTTTCTCATCCTTATCGATTAGGGTTTCATGATCACATTATCAAAGATCAACCTTAATTCAAAACTCAATGCATCTTGGAGAATGCATTGATATTACAATTAATATCCAAAACCTAACTCGTTGCTCCACATGTCTAGAATTACATAATACCTTCATAAGTATTCAATTAAACTTATGTATTGTAATTTTCCTTATTGATTAGGGTTTCCATTCTCCATTGATTAGGGTTTTATGATTACCTCATTAATCCAAACCCTAAGTCAGTGCTTCCACATATCTTGGAGCATATAGCATTATTTAAGTATTAAATCATACTTATCATTGTTCCATGTACTAGGAACACACATCACCAACATACCTTATTCAGTTGACTTAACCTTTCACTAAGGTACATGCAGCTATGCTTATCATAGTGTATTGCATTTATTACTTTCATAGGCATCACGTGATAGTCACTCTAATTATACTAATCACCTAAGTACTTTAGAGGTACTTCCATTGAAATCAACCTTGAGATACTCTTCAACCACTTATGGGGTTATTAGTACTTACATGGTTTGAATCAATTAGACCTTCGAGCGGTTTGAACCAATTGAACCTTCAAACGGTTTGGCCCTAAACCTTCAAACGATTTGAGACCGTTTAGACCTTCAAATGGTCTTGAGGTCACTTGACCTTCAAACGGTCTTGAGGCCACTTGACCTTCAAACGGTCTTGAGGTCACTTGACCTTCAAATAGTCTTGAGGTCACTTGACCTTCAAACGGTCTTGAGGTCACTTGACCTTCAAACAGTCTTGAGGTCACTTGACCTTCAAATGGTCTTGAGGTCACTTGACCTTCAAATGGTCTTGAGGTCACTTTGACCTTCAAATGGTTTGGGATCATTTAGACCTTCAAATGGTCTTGGTCTTTATATCCTTAAATAGTTTTGAGACCATTGAATCTTCAAACGGTTTGACCCCTTTGATCTTCAATCAGTTTAGAAACTGTTTGATCTTATTAGGGTTTGAAACTGTTTGACCCTTGAACAATTTGAAACCGTTTGATCAAATTAAATTTGAAATCATTTTAACCTTAAACGGTTTGAGACCGTTTGGACCTAAAATATTTTGAGACCGATTGGTCCTCAAACGGTTTGAGACCGTTTGGTCAATTCAGAGATGAAACTGTTTGAACTTAAATTAGGGTTTTGATATCAGTTGATCTAGGGTTTTGAAACCAATTGAGCTAGGGTTCTGAAATCAATTAAGCCTGATTGTTTGAAGTTATTAGGTCATGAGACCAATTGATCCTTGAATCCATTGAAGCCATTTGGTCTCTAATGGTTTGAAACCGTTTGACCTCTAATAGTTTTGAAACCATTTGGTCACCAAACGGTTTGAAACCGTTTGGTCACCAAACGGTTTGAAACCGTTTGGTCACCAAACGGTTTCAACCGTTTGGTCTCTAACGGTTTGAAACCGTTTGACCACAAAATTAAAACTATTTGTTCTTGATATTCTTGAAGTGTGTTCTAAGATGATGTCATCATCTTCAAGCTTCATACCTCTAAATTCTACTATCATACATATGATGGATTCATCAATTATTCAAGAAGAAAATAAAAGATCAACATATGATGAGAAATTGAAATCAATAATAACATTGATGGGTTCAAGTTATATAACCCACCTTCAAAGTAGCTTCAAAGCTTCAAGCTTCTCGTCTCTAATGGTGAAAGAATCTCCTTCAACTATCCAAGGTTTGTTTCCAACTCTTTGGATGCAAAAGATAACCAAGGTTGAGCACAGGATGGAAGAGAGAAGAAAATGAGTGTTGAAATCCGATTTCAACCATCAATCCAAGGTTGAAGATGATCATGGAGCTTAACTTCAGCTTGGGGAACGTTTTCCTCCTGCTCCTAAGCTCCTTGGTCGTTGGCCAAAGCAACGGAAGAAAGTGATTTGCAAAAATAGCCTTTCAAGTAAGGAGAAAATTGAGTACATATAATTGATTTTCTAGGAGAGAGAAAGTAGGACAAAATTCATCCACTTTCTTGCCACATGCCCCCTCGCTTCCTTGCCTTCGAAGCCATCTTACTTTTACCTCAATATCCTCTGAATTATCCTTGAATTAAAAGCACCCACTTAAGCACCTTAATCATTATATATTGTTATTCATTTTTAGTGGACATTACTTTTTAATTAACAAATGTGAGTGGATTTCTTCACCTACTTAGGATATTTCAGTGCCACTCAAATCATTTGGACGTCCCCCCACTATCGGATTTCAACCACAGCCTTTTTATTTGATAAGCACTTTAATTAATATATTTATTTTTGTTACAAAATAAATTAGGGTTTCATTTATGCTTATTTCTTGATTATTTTATTATTAAGATTATCTCTCCTCAAATGTGGTTCCAACAAGACGCCCCTTTATTTTTATTTTCTCTAAATGATATCAAGAAACAATAGGGACACTCTTGAAGTGGTATTTTACATATTCAACCCTAGGTTTTGGGTAATTTGCAAATTACACCAAAACTAGCATTCAATACACAAACATTATGCAAACAAGCTCCTTCTTGGAACTTAGGCTTGTGGAAGCCATACCTCAGCATCATTCTCATTCTTATGATGCTATAACACTTGAGGAACATTTCTCATGTAACATTTTCAAGGTTACCCCTTAAATTGGGTAAATTTCACATTAGTCCAAAACAAGCAAGTATTGCTTCAACATTATTCAAATAGGACCAAAATTGAAACATAAGCTCTCCTTTAGTCTGAATTACTTTTCAAAAGATAAAGACAAGAATCTAAATGACTTACTTAAGCAAAACTTCTAGGGTTAAGCCTTAACCCAGGTCAGGGATGTTACACTCCTTCTCGTGTATGCTCAATGAGGATGAAATTATGACGGGGAGCTTCTTGTCTATAGCCAAGAAAATACAATTCAACTTTGGAGGAAGTGGCTTTAGCTCAAGTTCTGGGGGACACTGCAATGACGAGATCAATGGTGGTGGAGGTGGTCCCAAATCATCATAGTGTCTGGAGTACAAACATGGTAATGCCTTCACAAAAAGAGCACACTCCTTAAGTGAATGACAACGGGTGTAATCATCCACCAAGTTCATGATGCATGCCTCAAATGGTAGTTCTAGATATGCTTGTGCGTGTGCGAGAGAGGATGATTTTGCCTCTTCAATTTTCATATGGTATGCTTCCTCTTCTATATCATCAGGATATTTCACTGCATTTATCGAAGAATTCTGCTTGGTATGCTCCATGATATCTACTGCCAATATGCCTTTTCGCACCTTTTTCATGACGCTAGACAGAAATGGTTTCCTCAAAAATAAGGACACCTCCATGTTCCATTCCTACAACATATGGCATTGTGCCTTCTCACCTGCCTTTCCTTGATATTCCATCATATTTATTTCTAAGCAGTCATCCAGAATGCCCAATGTCAATCTTCCTCTACCCATTTCCAAGATCATATCTGTTGTAGGTTGGAACAGACTCCTTATGAGTAGCTCATTGCCATGGTCATCCTTCATTTCCATGACTACAAAATATGTTGGGAAAATGATTTTGTCAACCTTGACCAACATGTCCTCGCAAATACCAATTGGCTTCACCACTAAATTGTTAGCCAATGGTATGGTCATGTTACTCTTCCTGGATTCCTTCAGCCCCAATTTTCTTGAATGTTGTCAAGGGAATGAGATTTATGCTTAGCCTAGAGTTGCATAGAGCTTTACCAAATTTAACCTTGCCGATGTAATATGGTTTAAAGAAGCCCAAATCTTGCCTCTTCTATGGAAGGCTCCTCTTTATAATTATAAGTGCACAAATTTCCTCCTTCAACATCTGAATCATCTATCCTCCTCTTCTTGTTGATTATGTCCTTCAAAAAATTTCCATATGATGGAATATGTTGTATTGCATCCACAAGAGGTATGTTGATATGAAGTTTCCTATATGTCTCTAGAAACTTCTTGAACTGTTGGTCAACCTTGTTTTCCTTCATGTTGTTGGGTAATGGTACTGGAGTCACCACCTTCCTCTGGTAAGGTGGAACATAAGACTCCTTCCTCACTTCAGTTGGCTTTTCAACTTTCTCTGTTGGTTCCTTCTCCTATGGTGTGGTGTCTGGATCAAGGGGGTCACTAGCTGACACTGATTCTGCCCTGCATCACTTGTGTTGTCATTATTTTCTGGGATTGTCTTCTGTTCTTTTAATAGTACATTGCCACTGCGGAGTAATACTTCCTTCACCTACTAGTTAGTACATGGAATGTCAATATTTGCAGGGAAGCCTTGTTGTCCTAGCTTCATCAAATATGCTACTTCTACTACTATCTAATAAATTTGGTTTTATATGCTATGAATATGTGCTCCTTGATTCTGTAGGTCCTTCTGTGTTTGACCTATGATTGTCTCATTCTGACTGACCAATTTACCTAGCATGTCTTCTACATAGCCTATCTTGTTGGGTCCCCTATCCTACTGATACTACTATTGTGCACCACCCTGTTGTGGCTTGGCCTGTTGTGCTTGAGACAGATCATGCTGAAAATTGTTGGGATCCTTCCATGAGAATTTGGGATCCTTCCTCCATGAATATTAATTTTCTCTACCCCTGTAGTTTTGCTACCGCATATACATGCATTCTTCTTCCTTGCCTCCAAATGAGCTTCTTGATTGCTAGTCTAATTTTTTGGCAAGGTTGTCCATCTTCTCTTTCAATGATGTGATCTCTATGGACTCTCCAACACTTTTTACTATTGTTGGATTTTCTCTCTCTTCACCCCATGACTATTTTTTAGCCATGTTCTTCAAGATTTCATGACACCAAGACGCCTTGTTATTGAGAAAGAATCCCCCTCTTACACTATCAAGTGTGGTTCTTTCTCCCTTATGCAGCCTATAGTAGAACTCTTTTATTGTCTGTAGAGGTTAATACCATGATGAGGGACCTTCCTCAACATAATTTGGAATCTCTCGCATGCCTCTGAGTAAGACTCTTCGACATGCTGCTTGAAATTATAGTTTCACCCAACTATATCATGTGTTTTTTGTGGAGAGAAATATATTTTAAAGAAGGCATGTATCACTCCCTCCCAAGGGGATATGGGTTTTGATGGAAGGCTTGAGAACCAATCTACCTTATTTTCCAATGAGTACGAAAAACTTCAGATGAATTCCTATCATATGTACCCTATCAATCTTCAGCAATGCATAACTCTTCACAAAATTGTTGATATGAGACATGGTATCCTCCATGATATGCCCATGAAATGCTTGTGATTTTATAATTTCCACCATCCCTAGATCAATTTTATAGATTCCCACATTTACAGCCTGCTTCACAATTGGCCCCAACTGTGTTGTAGTAGATTAAGCCTTGATCTTTTCCCAGACAGTTTGTTCCTCAACTTCCATGTTACCATCTCCCATTTCTACCTATCTGGTTGTGTCACATGTGGTGGTGGAGTTTGCAGAAGTCCTTCCATATAACTATTTTACTCCCTTGTTCTACGACGGAGATCGTCTTGGTCTATACTCTGTGGAGTTGACTCTCTGTAATCAGTGGTTCTGGTATGAACCATGCATCATCACCTTCAAATAATAGGAAAATGTGAGAATTGGATACTAGTGATTCAATGAAAATTTGAATGTTCAAATTACTAATGATGAAAAGAAAAATTAAAAGTGAGGCCTAGAGTGTCCATTCGTAAAATTCCTAATGTTGAATTTGTTGTTTCCCCAATAATGGTGCCAAAAACTTGATGTATATAAAGTGTATGTATGAAACAAAAGTGCATGTATCGTATAGTATAGGACTATGAGGCCCGAGTATTGAACATAGTGAAACATATCTAGAGACTACTACTAATAGTGATGTGATCAACTAGACCAAATGAAGAAGCGATTGGTTGATTAAATTAAATTATTGTGAGAATTACAACTAAATATTTGGATTGTTATCACAGTTGGAATGGATTCCTTAGGAGTACTATTTTACCACGGTTCACGCCACAATTAACATTATTTATTAACATTTATTTCTCCTAATCCTATACCAAAGGACATGTACCAAGAATTATCCACTCTCACAACATAATTCAAAACCTAATCTAGTATAAACCCCACTTTGGTAGCGATTTAATTATTTATTAGGTGTTTTAGCAAATCCTTTGGGCTATTCCCTTCACAATTGTAAGCCCTCTCTCAATGTGTGGTATAAATTTTGCAATAGTATGACTTTTCTAACCCCAAATCCCTCTCTCGAAGCAATTAAGGATCTGAGAAATTAGCTATATTGATCACACATAGACAATTCATTATGCAATCATAGTATCATGTCTAAAAATTTAGAAGAAACATATATATCAATTCATAATGTCAAATATAGTGCATAATCGGGATACTCTTGAGTCCTAAGGAACTCAGGAACATGATTTCTATTGTCCTACACATAGATGGAATAGGATAATATGACAAAAACAATAAATAATTAATGGAAACCCATGGAGAAGATGATCACGATAACTCCCTGTAACAAACATGATGATTTGTTGCCCTCATGTTGCAAATCCGTCCATCACAGATGGTTGAATCCTCTGAATCATGGTTTTCTCCTCTCCTTTCCTTTCTCCTGACTCTCTACCATCGTGCAACTAATTAAAACATGATAATTAGGTCCGACTGAACTCCTCCCTAGTCATAAGAGAGACTTAGGGTAGCATTAAGTTGTGGTCATTGGATTAATCAAGATCTTTAATCTCATCTAATCATGCCAAGTCGTCACCACTGCTGTGGTTTTTACTGTACTAACAAATTCTCCTAGGAATAAAATCCCTAAGTTTTACCAAAACCTTGTGAAATAGTACCACCCACAAGCAAATGAGTTTTATCATAGTATAGATAAGTATTAAATCCCAAGGGGGTCAACTTTTTTTAGAATCTTTCTAGTTGTATCTAGTTGAAATAAGACTAATATATATAACCAATAATTGATTTGAGTTTAGTTAAATTGAGTGCAAGAGAAAGTAAAGGTAGGTTGGGTTTGGATTAGTGATCAGAGTCACTGAGGTGGAATCGGGTTCCACCACTACTTTCCATGTAAACATGTCCCTACCATATCCAAGCAAGACATAACTATTCAAAAGGAGTAAAGAAAAAACCATCTATTAGGAAAAAGAGATTGTGTAAGCATCTCCATGGGCTTGATGTCTCGTTACCTACGGATCATCACTAGTACATAACCGGCCTTTAGTGTCAGTTTTTAAGTGACACCTATGTGGACGCCGCTAAAAGCCCAACGGTTACGCGTCGGTTCTCAAACCGACGGCACAACCCTTCGCGCGCAACCGAAAACACGCCAGTAGGGGGGTATAGGCGTCAGTTATTAGCTTTGAAATTGATGACATATACCTTCGTGCCACCGAAAGGGCTCCATCTGGGGCACTATCGGCATCGGTTTATTAGTGATAACCGACACCATCTCACCCGCTGCCACGGCCGTGTTGGCCAACACAGCCGTGGTGTCTGGCCCGCTGCCACGACTGTGCTGGCCAACACAAGCCGTGGTGTCTGGCCTCATTAGGGAAATTGACGTCAGTTACTAGTAGGGCAACCGACACTGTAACCATTTGTCATCAGTTTTATACAAATAACCGACGCTGATTTTATGTTTTTTTTTTCTGTCAGTCTGCAGACCTGCTGTGGCTGGTCGCAGGACGAGAAACCTGCAGTTCAGTTATGAACTGCAGGTTTTATGACATCCATTGATATCAGCCAACAACAGGCCACAAACTTGCAAAATTAACATAAATGTTCACACCTTTAGCAACTTGCAGTTCCATTCAATTTTCACACATGTAGAAACATTCATGTAGCAATCTGTAGTTCCATTCATTTTCACATTCACACATGTAGAAACATTCATATAGCAACCAGCAGTTTCATTCATTTTCACTCAGACACATGTAGAAACATTCACACATATTATAATTCAGAAATTCATTTACAAAATATTATTCTTTAGTCATTATTCGCTATCAACATCCCAATTATATGTTAAAACCCCCACTACTTGTATGGTTGTTGCCCATTCTTCTCTTACTTCATTTAATTCTCCCGTCGTATAGGGAGCATGTACATTTGGTAAGGCCTTTCCTGTAGTGTGGTCAGTTTTAAACACCTGCAAAGAGAATGATATATATATATAATTAATGAGTTATAAATAAGAGTGATATATTTCATATTATCTAATGAGACTATATATAATACCTCAGGAATGGTATCGATGTCCACTGCGGCATATTTGATAATCATGTGCATAAATCACATCACATAGTATGCACATGCCCATCCATTGTCTTGTGTAGCACACTATAAATTGAATCATACAAAATATTAAAAAATACAACTAATTAAGCAATGTTCACATAAATAATATATACATTGCAGTCGGGAACTTACTTCCACGTTTGTCCAAATTATTTGTTGGTTCTTTTTCCTGGGGACCTTTTCTCCAGCCTTTTTGAACTCATCTAAACCCCTACATGTTAATGTAACACAGTACATTGCATAATTAAATAGTAATGTAATAACATATGTTAACGGATATGAAAATGAAATATTTCTCACCGGAATAATACCATTTTCATTTTGTGTCCATATCTTGAATTCAATTTAGTCCCCTTAGGATCTAGATAATAGACAGTGAACGTCTCGGGGACAATAACTAGTAACTCCCAATGCATACCACTAGAGGTAAAAAAGTTAAAAATTAATAACTCAAAATCCACAATAAAAATGTAATTTTCTTAAGTTCAAATTATAAGAAAAGTAAACTTACTCCACATTGAATGGAGGTATTATCAACGTCTTCTTATTTTGAGAAAAACTTGTAAAAGCATCACAGCAGTATTGTTGAACTGACTGAGGGTCTTTAGCTACTAGACTAATCAAAGATGGAATCAAAAATCTTACATGTTCGAATGAAAAATCTGCACATATCTTAGCTAAGTAGTTGCAAAACATGTATTACGTATGCATTAATAAATAAGAAACCAGATCACCAGATCCTACACAAGGTATATGGATGTATAAAGAAGATCTCACCTTATCCATAGCTCTATCATAGATGTATTCAGCCAATCATATCGAAACAACTCCAAAATATCTTATATAAATAGGTTTCTTTCGTATGATTGACCTGCAGCATACACATCTATATAAACAGTTATAGGGAAATTTATATCATGTTCGCCTAACCATATTTCCATACCCCTATAATCAGGACCTAATGGGACAGGTAGGTCCTGTGGAACCCAACTTGGTAATGTAGGAGGTGGAGGTGGAGGCCTAAATGTTGTGGGTGTCTTCTTTTTAACCTGTATATATATATATATAATTTCAGATCAACTGACATCATATACACACACTAACAATTTAATGTAATGTAAATTTACTATACAGTTTCAGTATAGAGGACAGTCGCTTTTGGCCACAATATCACTCCACCTTCTGCCTCACCAAGTGTTTCACAATCTGGGTGGGCATATGGCAATGGAAGATCCATCCGGTTGGGGAATATACGTAGCGGGCTCACACGAACCCAACCAGCTAGTAATGGAGACCCATGAAACAGTTCCCCTGGTAGGGATGGGTAAGACGACGCCTCTGCAATGATAAATTCTTTACTTTTTAGACGGCATGGCTTCAACCCCTGCAAATTTTTGTGTAAAGAATGTTATATACATATATACATATCATCTTGAAAACATATCATCTTGAAAAGACTAGTTATTATGTAATAAAAATACTTGCATTGGATGTGCTAGGTGGTGGGTCTACAGGATTACTCCCAACCTATACAGTAGGAGTAGAGCAGGACGCCATAGGTACTGTCTGCTGAGTGGCAGTCTGAGATTCCTGCCACTTGCTCAGTGCTTCTTCGAGTTTCCTATCAACTAGCTTATCTACCTATACATGGATAAAAGAAACATTAGCTTCTGATTATTGAATTCTCTTTTACAGTAACATTATAAAGAAAGAATAGGTTACCTCTTCTTGTGAAAGTCCCGCTTTTGGGACATGTTTGTGCTGGGATGGCCCAAAGAACGATTTGATGCCCACACCAGCGCCTGCAGCCCTAACACATACAGGATGCTCTAGGTTACCCAGAGCAACTGTCAATTCATCCCTTGTGCCCTCAGGGATGAACTTTCCTTGTTTCCTCAGCTCGTGCAGCTCCCGCTAATCACCAAAACAAAAATTTGTAATTAAGTAAACACCACAAATAATCAATATTCAAATGATTGTGGTAAGAGTTGTATTTTACCATTCTTGCATCTGCCTCAGCAGTTGTGGGTTTCCTTATTTCTCCCTTCTTATTTTGCCTCCCATCTATCCAGACATCATTGTGAGGCAGAGGTGTGCTACCTATAGTAGAGGACTCCTGAGTAGTAGCAGACTGAGAATTAGCCTCAGACTGTAGTCTTTGGCGAATGCCTGCATACCCCTTTGGGCCCATTGTGTGGTCATGCACATTCAGTACACGCCTTGCTTTTTGCGCCTCACTGAGGGCCTAGTTAGTATGCACATTAATGATTTGGTTAGTAACACTAAATGTTAATCTTGAATAGGTGAATGCAACGTATATTAATTAAATTGGGGGTGACGTATAATACGTTGAATTCATCAGTTTGTCTTGAAGCAACAATTGCGTCCCATTCTTCTTGCTCCAGGAAGTTCCACTGTTCTGTGGCTTTCTTCTTCCTCTTGTCACCTTCTTTTATGTATTCTCGGGTTAGATTTGTCATATAGTTCCTTAGGACTCTCCCACAGCATTGCATCACACATTTACGATGCAACTTTTCATCCAATTCAAATATACTCTACAAAATAGAATTGGTATTAACTAGTATCCAAAAAAATAGTAATCTAACAAATAGAATTGCTATTAACTAGAAATGGACATATAGATATAAATATATGATATATATTTTTAAAACTTACATTGTGAGGCAGCGCATTGATGCCCTCATCCTCACGGTAATCATCAGCACGGTCATCAGGAGAATGCTCAGCCATCTGAAAGTTCACATTCACATTGTAAAGTTCACATTGTAAAGTAATTCATATTGTAAAGCTCACATTGTAAAGTTCACATTCACATTGTAAAGTAATTCACATTGTAAAATTCACATTGTAAAGTTCACATTCACATTGTAAAGTAATTAACATTGTAAAGTTCACATTCAGAAAAATAAAACATATAAAAAAATATAAACATGCCTCTAATATTGCGATTTTTTATCAATTAACAATCCTTCATTGTGATCTCCGCGCACATACAAGTCATCGTTAGCTTCAACATTTGCTAGTGTTGGCAACCCAACTGAGAATGGACTGGAGTCATCATACTTATCATAGTACTCTTCTTCATCTATAGGATCTTCAATGAACTGTATTTTACCATGAAGAACAACTGACCATTTATCATTTGTAGGATCATCGATATAAAATACTTGTTTTGTTTGTGATGCCAATACGAATGGTTCACCCTTCTCGCCAATCTTTTCAAAGTTCACTAATGTGAAACCCAATTCATCCACTATAACTGATTTGGTGTTATCAACCCAATTACATTTGAAGAGCGGAATTCTGAAATCTATGTAGTCAAACTCCCATATGTCTTCAATGACACCGCAATATGACATTTTAGCTTCACGTGAACTCTTATCCTTTGCACTTGCAAAAAACATAGTCGACACTTGAAGGGTGACCCCACTATTTTAGATGACACTCTTATCATCTTGGCGCTTTGTGTAATATGTGAATCCATTAATGTCATACCCTTCATAAGACATAACAGTCAATTTCAGTTTAAAGGCGAGGCATTTGATAGTTTAAGTAATATCATCTAGTGTTTGAGATAGTTGATGTAAGACTTTCTCTTTGAACCACTTAATAAATGTCTTGTTATGCTCTCTAGCAAGCCACATTGTATTGGCTCGAGGATATAGTCTCTTGATGCAATTGGTATGTTGCTCGATATAAACACTCACTTCGTCCATGTTGTGTAAAATATACAAGTGACCTTGTTCCAACTGCTCACGGCTGATTACTTTCACCCGTGATCCCAAAATTCCTTTGCCAAATTGCTCCTCAATATTCTTGTCATTACCAGGAGTGTCATTATCACTGAGAAAGTCATTGCAAAAATCCATAACCTCTCTCGCCACATAACCCTCAATAATACTCCCTTCAGGCCGATAACTGTTTCGAACATCACTTTTAAAAATGCTCATGTATCGTTCAAAGGGATACATCCAATGCAAGAAAACTGGTCCCAACATTTTCACTTCCCTAGTCAAGTGGACAACAAGATGTACCATGATATCAAAGAATGAAGGACGAAAATACATTTCAAGCTAACAAAGGGTAACAACCACTTCTCTTTGCAAATTATCCAGAGTTTCACGGTCAATAACTTTGCTGCATAGACTGTTGAAAAAGAAACAAAGTCTGGTGATTGCAAACCGTACATGCTTCAACAATATAGATCGAATTGCCACAGGAAATATTTGTTCCATTAGAGTGTGACAATCATGAGATTTAAGACCTATCAACTTTAGATATTTCATTGATACCAATCTACGGATGTTGGATGAGTAACCCTGTGGCACCTTAACATTTACCAAACATTCACAAAAATCTTTCTTCTCCTTTCTAGAAAATGTGTAACAAGCGGGAGGTAAGTATGTTCTCCGATTTCCCATTTCATGTAGGTCCAGTCTGGATTTTAGCCCATCTTTAGTCTTACCTGGTATATTCAACAAAGTACCAATGACACTATCACAGACATTTTTCTCAACGTGCATGACATCGATACAATGTCTGACTGTCAAAGAACTCCAATAAGGAAGATCCCAAAATATTGACTTCTTCTTGAATAAAGATTTGTCACTCTGTGTGGCCATAGTACATTGTGATCTCTTACCAAATTCATTGTCAAAGTCTTTTACTCTTTCATAAACAACCTCCCCTAGTATATGTTTAGGTGCACTCCGTTCTTCATTCAATCCATTGAATGCTATGCGCTTCCTATGATATGGATGGAATTTTGTAAGAAACCTTCGATGACCGAGATATACAGTCTTACCGCCATGTTTTAGTCTTGTTGAATCAGTGTTCTCTTCACATATAGGACACGCTTTAGCTCCTTTGACACTATATCCAGACAAATTCCCATATGCTGGAAAGTCATTTATAGTGCAAAACAACATAGCATGCAAATGAAATGTCTCTCTTTGTGAAGCATCATAGGTCATCACACCTTCACCCCAGAGTTTCTTTAAGTCATCAATCAGAGGTTCAAGATAAACATCGTTATCATTTCCAGGTTGTTTAGGGCCCGATATCAACAACAACAGCATTACGTACTTATTTTTCATACACAGCCAGGGAGGAATATTGTATATAACAAGCATGACTGGCCAAGTGCTATGTTGGCTGCTCAATGTCCCGTACAGATTCATCCCATCTGTACAAAGGCCAAGTCTTAGATTCCTGACTTCTTCACCAAAATCAATCTTCTTCCACTGTGGGGAATCGGACACATGTCGTAGGATTCCATCATTATTTTTCTTAACATCTGCATGCCACCTCAAATTCTTCGCATCTATCAGATTGGCAAACAAGCGTTGAAACTGTGATATTATAGGTAGATACCACATCACCTTGGCAGGAGAACCAGTTTTGGACTCCCCCAAAGTCGTCAATTTATACTGTGACGCACCACATTTTGGACAATCTTTCAAATCCACATAGTCCTTTTAAAATAATACATAATCATTCGGGCATGCGTGTATCTTCTTGGAATCCATTTGCATTGGGCACAACAATTTCTTTACCTGGTATGTTGAGATTGGCAGCTCGTTTCCTTCAGGAAGCATTTCTTTCAACAAAGACAATAATGACGTGAAGCTTTTGTCACTCCATCTATTGTTAGCTTTCAGCTTATACAATCTCACACAGCGCTAAGCTTCGTAAACTTAGTACAACCTGTGTATAACGATATCTCAGCATCATGCACAATGCTTCTAAAAATGGGAGGTGGATCAGTGTGCTCTACCCCTCAACTATCCAGCATCGCATCAACGATGTCTACTGGAACTGGTTCATTCACATCTACATCATCGGAGGAAATTTCTTCTTCCACACAAGCACTGCTATCGACATTCACTGGTTTCGAGTTTGAAATCTCTCCATGCCAGTGCCATTCTGTATAGCCTTGTATAATCTCGTTGCACATGACATGACTTTTGATTTCATCACCAGTGCTGACTTTCAAGTTGTTACTACAATGCCTACATGGACAGTAGAACCTATCTCCAGGTTGCTTCCTATGTTCCTCAGCAAATCTAATAAATTGGTCAAGACCAGATATAAACTCTGGGATGCAGCGATTACGAATGGACATCCATGATTTATCCATTCTATGATCAAAGAGAAAACAAGTATATATTACAACAAGATTAGGGTCTAGGGACATGTGTTGTCATTCTTATATATAATAAATGTGTACCACCTATCCCATTCTTGAACACCTAATCTCACTAGTAAGTGTATAATGTGTATTGGGTTTTCAAGAAAATTTCGACAGCATTTCCCCACTATTCTCTAAGTACATATGTACTTAGAGAACAAACGGGGAAATGCTGCCGAAATTTTCTTGAAAACCAAATACACATTATACACTTACATCCTACGTGAGATTATGTAACGACCCCGCCTCCCGGTAACCCCCAATTAAGGGAGACCCGAAGGTCAGAGCCGTTATTCAATTAATAGGATCAAAGGTTCGACAAATAATCAATAATAATTATGAAATTCTACTACTAAACTAAAAAATTGTATAAAATAAAAGTTTGCTTACCTTTTCAAAACTGGGATTTCTAAACTTCTAACCATGAAGGTACTGATCTAACTAATCCTCCTGTATACGTTAATTCTCATTTAATTCCACATATGTCACTTTACTATTTATTCTTTTCATTGTACCTAAAACACCGACAAACAAAACGTCAGTCAGTAAGAAGCTGGTATGTGGGGGAAACAATAATCATGCAAATATGTTAATAATGTAATCATTCAATTAATCATTTAACAACCAAGATTACGTTTTATGCCACACTACTCAATCCTTACCTATCCCCTAACTCTATGCTATCCTTGCAGTGGACTTGTATGCTACCTCTCTTTAGGTAGATTCTTACTGTGATAACCGGACCTTTTCTCTATCTTCAAGTGATATGTTCCTCTCTCATAAAGTGGCCCATTACTGAATTTGATGTCAATTTCATAATTGGAGAGTTGAGAATTTTCTAATTTGGCCACTATAATGATCAATTTCACAACGTGTACATTTGATTTGCTCTCTTGATTTTAATTTCACTATTTAATGATTCACTACTTTGTAAAATATCTTGAACCTGATTAGTATGATCACCTTGCTCTACAATATGTTTCAAAATATCGAGTGTTCTTTTATCTTCCCAACGGTACAAAAAATTCCTCGTTTGGACCATCCTAGCCCAAGATATGGGTATTTGAAAATTGACCAAAATTGTACATGTTTTACTTACTTTTGTGAGTTTGGGCCTTAATGGGCCTAGTTAGGCACGCGATCCATGCTTTACCCTTATGCCTCGCTAATCCCCTTTCCCCTTCAGGAAAGTAGCGAAGAGCAGTAATTGCTCTTCTTTGTCCCTTCCAAATCGAACATTGGAGGCGGCTGAGGAAGGATGCCCTCTGTTTTTCCCCTCATCTAAACCCTAGATCTCTGGCTATATTTTAAAACCCTCTCTTTCAACCCTGCATCCTTCTCCTTCCTGCTAGGTCTGGCCGCCAAACACCATCTCCCTCCTTCATCTCTGTTTGACAGTAGTGTGACAGCCGAAAGTGGTTTGGGCATCCACGACAGAGGGCTGCACCACCGTCAGCCTCACAATGGTAGGAAGAGCGTGCTCGTCCGTCTCCACACCCTCCTTCCCCGCCGATATCGCCCAGCCTCCCTCCTTCCTCCATGATTGGTTCTACCCGAAACTTCCATGGAGAAGTGTTGGCAGCCAAAGATGGGTCCTCAGGCCCCACCTTAGTGGCTAGCGTCCGTGGAGCACCGACCTAGCTCTCGACCTGCTCCTTGGTGGGATATTCTGGGCGAGCTGACCACTGAGTAGGCGGGGGCGCCATCCTTTGCCTCTCCCCTGTTCCGCACAGGAAACAGAGGGTGCACGCGCAGGGGTGTTGTCGGGCGAAGGGGATGAGTCAGACGATGCGTTGAGGGCGCTCGTGTGAGAACGGCCCAACAAGCACCTCGGCCCAAGACCAAAGGCCCAGATCAGATACAAGAGAGCGGCCATCGGATCAAGGGTGAAAGGCTGAGATCCTTCACATAATTTCAGGGTATGTTGGTATACTATGGTTTTGAGTTTAAAACTTTAAGAAATGATAACTCTCTTTTCCCTTGGCCAAATATAACGAACCTATATACCAAATTGATCAGCTCGACAAGACCTACCAATTGGGCATAGTTCCAGGTCCTAATTCTAATGTTTACTCCCTTGATTTCTGGAAAATGATAACTTTTGCCATGTTCAGTACATTCAATGCATCTAGGTGATAAAACTTGAACCTTTAATGATCATATATCTGTATAATCATGAAATCAGAATCTTTAGTACATCTTTGATCTAAAGGAGGGTCCTTATCACCACTATTTCTTAAGAATTACTCCCTTTTTGCACGATGTGACCTATCCTTGGAATTTAATGTACGATCTTGATCAAAGTTTCTATGTTTCTTGAATATGATTCATGTATCTATATCTTGCTTCTAATGGACATCCACCTAATCTTGTTATATATTTCTTATGACCTTATGTTGCTGATCTAAACCATCCCTTATGCTTGGCTCTTATTCATTGATGATCTTTGACTTGATTACTCTATTATGAGTCTTTGACCCTTTAATATACTTAAGGAACCTGAACCTTGAAATGGCCATATGTAATCTGTGGAACCTTAGAATGATATGAAACTTGAACCACACCATCATGTTGACCTCTAGATCATCACAATATCATATAATGACCGAATAAGCAACTTGGAACCCACCTTGGCCAAAACCCTAAAATGCATCTAATTGGGGTTAATGATGAGAATCTAATGCATATATGTAATCTTGTTGTTAATCAGGTTGGCTTATGATCTAGATGGTAATGGACGTGTTAAGTTAAGAATCTTTGAATCAGGTATGGGCCTTATCTAGTTATATGACTACCGCTTTCTTGCTTGAAAAGACATATATTATATGCTTGTTTGTCTATCTCCTCAAATATTGCCATGTAGTATTGCTATGTCATACTCGATGTTTTCTTCGTCTGTTTTATAACTTGAACACATATATATATGGAACTCCATTATAATATTGTTGATAAAGGGCTCTTGGTTACGACCTTGAGGTCCCTCTCGTATAAAAGGGTTAGCTAAGCTTGAGCACCCTTACGGACCCTTCCGACGGGAAGATGGTCAAAGGCCTTAAACATGTTTGATATTGTTGGTATAATGGAGTGAAATGACATAAAATATGGTTTCGCATTTGTTAAACAATTAACATGTTTATTCTTGTTCGTTTAATCTTGAAATCTTTTCAAAATTATGCAAAGCTTATATATATGTGTATCTTTCGGCCCCATACTCAACACCTCGTGTGTTGACCCATTTCTCGTATGTTGTTTTTAGGTTCAGAGATGGCTAGAAGGTTGATGGGCTTAGTGAGCTATGCTAGGTGTACTTGTTGTAAGAGCTAGATATAGTATACATGAGCAGACTTGTACAAAGTGACTCTTGAACATGTAATTCAAATCATGTAATATAATGATGTTTCTTAATATATCTTGCTTATTGTTGAGATTATGTTGGTGCATTTGTCTTGTTATTTGTTTATGTGTGCTAAGTTTTACGCTTCTGCATTTCGCCTTTGGTATACGTTTGGTTCATGGGACTGGGATTCTAGTTCCGTGATAGATGGTATCAGAGCATGAACAATAACTACACCAAACATTGCTCACATGAAACACAAGTTAAACTCACCTTACATATCAACCCTAGAAACTTAATAAGATATCCTTGTGGATTAGGTTGACTTAGCCTCTAGGTTAGAACCTATATGTTCTAGAACTAGGTGTAGACTTGTGTAAGTTACCTCCCTAGACATGATTCGCGACATGTGCTTAGGATGTCTACACAAGTGTGCACCCTATTCTTGCTAGTTCTCTAGGTGTCATGATACTAGGCTGCCTAATGAATGTGATAACTCGTTTTGGTTTTGGTTTTATTCGGATGGAGTATGGTGGTTTTCATCGCCTGTTTAAACGTTGGAGAAAAACATATTTCAAGTATTATTATATGTACATGTGAAAAATGTTACCACACTCAGAAAGGCAGTGAGTTTCCATGCAACCTAGAAGAATGAGATGTAACATCAAGTCTAGATGAGAGAGTTTAGATGATAGTGATAGTCTCTAGAGTTGTCTAGAGCCATGATATAGGTTAGGCAAGTGAACAACCTAGAAACCTAAGATGATGATTATGATATTGATGATGATGTTGATGTTTTATAGGACCCAAGATGTTTGAGGAAGGTTAAGTATGTTTGACGATATGAGATGAGTTTGACGATGCAACCCTAGCTAAATCTAGCACCTTGTATGATACATATCACTTGGTTGATGTGCTAAACATAGCTAGTGGGTGGACATGCTTGCTTGTACCTAGTCTTGTATGTGTGAAGATATGACATGGGCCTCAATCTCTTTATAAAGGAAGACCTCTAACATGGGACATATGAATAGGGTGACATGTTGATATGAGTTGACCCGTATCGGGAAAAGGTTAGAGTACCTAAACTCCAGAATATTTGAAATGTTGAATATTATGAATGATGAAATACTTGATGACGAGTCCCTAGCTAGAATACTTCTAAGTATATGAGTTGAGTGACCTAGTGGACGGTTTCCTTGAAAATTTTGGACCCTAGATGTCCTATGAAAATATCTAACCCTAGAGAAAGAGGCAATTGAAAATTCGATGTTTCATATATATATATATATATATAGGTGAGGGAAATGTCCCAAGACCTAAGATGATGTATATGATGTTTGATATCCATGATAAGCCTCATACTCGGTTTAGTAGTTGTATATAAAGGAATCTAGTGGTTACCATTAAGATGGGTAGAAATTTATGTTACGGGTAGAAAATTGTGGCGAACATGTCTGGACAGACACATATATGGATTAGCTTGAGTGGCTTGAGCTTGTAGAACTCTTTCTAGATACAAGTGAGAAAGCTTCATTACCTTGAAGTTGATGATAATGTTGTTCTTCATATGGTTCTTGATATATTAAATACCTCACGTACAATAAAAAGTTAACATATGCAGGATAAGCCACTCTCATAAGCTAGACCTAATATGAAATCATACTATACATAAAAGATGTAGCCTTGAAATCATGAAAATAATATGATGATGTCATGAAAACTTAGCTTGAATAATCAGGGGTAACATGCCTAATCTCATACTCAAACGATCAACTTGATATGATGATACTCTTGGAGTCATAACTCAGATGAACATGATGAATAAATTGTTTAATTTTAGATTTAAAAGGAAAAAAAATGAACATAATTGATTAGAGTTGGTGGAAATCTTGGGGAAAACAAAAACATGCATGAAATCTATTGTAAAGATGAGATACACACTTGATGATAGTCTTGTTTGAAGCCATGACCATGCATATATTCATTCCAGAATTGATAAAATATATTTTGATGATACCCCTTGGTCTCATATAAAGATATGAACAAAAACCCTAATGTGGTGATGATGTCATAATACAATATTAGAGTACAAAGTAATATGTACATAGATAAGATGAGTACACCTTTAATGATGATAACCTAAGTGTACACCATATGGTGGGGAATGCCTTGACAACCATGGTTCAATAGCTAGACCTGATGGATCCTGACTTGACTCTTAACTTAAATCATGGATGAATTTCAAGGACGAAATTCCTTTTAAGGAGGGAAGGATGTGATAACCTAACCTTTTCTCTATCTTCAAGTGATATGTTCCTCTCTCATAAAGTGGCCCATTACTGAATTTGATGTCAATTTCATAATTGGAGAGTTGAGATTTTTCTAATTTGGCCACTATAATGATCAATTTCACAACGTGTACATTTGATTTGCTCTCTTGATTTTAATTTCACTATTTAATGATTCACTACTTTGTAAAATATCTTGAACCTGATTAGTATGATCATCTTGCTCTACAATATGTTTCAAAATATCGAGTGTTCTTTTATCTTCCCAATAGTACAAAAATTTCCTCGTTTGGACCATCCTAGCCCAAGATATGGGTATTTGAAAATTGACCAAAATTGTACATGTTTTACTTACTTTTGTGAGTTTGGGCCTTAATGGGCCTAGTTAGGCACGCGACCCATGCTTTACCCTTGTGCCTCGCTAATCCCCTTTCCCCATCAGGAAAGTAGCGAAGAGCAGTAATTGCTCTGCTTTGTCCCTTCCAAATCGAACATTGGAGGCGGTTGAGGAAGGATGCCCTCTGTTTTTTCCCTCATCTAAACCCTAGATCTATGGCTATATTTTAAAACCCTCTCTTTCAACCCTGCATCCTTCTCCTTCCTGCTAGGTCTGGCCGCCAAACACCATCTCCCTCCTTCGTCTCTGTTTGACAATAGTGTGACAACCGAAAGTGGTTTGGGAATCCTCGACGGAGGGTTGCACCACCGTCATCCTCACAATGGCAGGAAGAGCATGCTCGGCCGTCTCCACACCCTCCTTCCCCGCCGATATCGCCCAGCCTCCCTCCTTCCTCCATGATTGGTTCTGCCCGAAACTGCCATGGAGAAGTGGCGGTAGCCAAAGATGGGTCCTCAGGCCCCACCTTAGTGACTAGCGTCCGTGGAGCACCGACCTAGCTCTCGACCTGCTCCTTGGTGGGTTATTCTGGGTAGGCTGACCACTGAGGAGGCGGGGGCACCATCATTTGCCTCTCCCCTGTTCCACACGGGAAACAGAGGGTGCACGCGCATGGGTGTTGTCGGGCGAAGGGGATGAGCCAGACGATGCGTTGAGGGTGCTCGGGTGAGAACGGCCCAACAAGCACCTCGGCCCAAGACCAAAGGCCCAGATCAGATACAAGAGAGAGGCCATCGGATCAAGGGTGAAAGGCTGAGATCCTTTACATAATTTCAGGGTATGTTGGTATACTATGGTTTTGAGTTTAAAACTTTAAGAAATGATAACTCTCTTTTCCCTTGGCCAAATATAACGAAC
Source organism: Alisma plantago-aquatica (assembly GCA_963693085.1). Classification (NCBI taxonomy): domain Eukaryota; kingdom Viridiplantae; phylum Streptophyta; class Magnoliopsida; order Alismatales; family Alismataceae; genus Alisma; species Alisma plantago-aquatica. The sequence goes on from OY856412.1 coordinate 849,668,495, forward strand.
CTATATACCAAATTGATCAGATCGACGAGACCTACCAATTGGGCATGGTTCCAAGTCCTAATTCTAATGTTTACTCCCTTGATTTCGGGAAAATGATAACTTAATCCATGTTCAGTACATTCAATGCATCTAGGTGATAAACCTTGAACCTTTAATGATCATATATCTGCCTAATCAAGAAATCAGAATCTTTATTACATCTTTGATCTAAAGGAGGGTCCTTATCACCATTATTGCTTAATAATTACTCCCTTTTTGCACGATGTGACCTATCCTTGGACTTTAATGTACGATCTTGATCAAAGTTTCTATGTTTCTTGAATATGATTCATGTATCTATATCTTGCTTCTAATGGACATCCACCTAATCTTGTTATATATTTCTTATCACCTTATGTTGCTGATCTAAACCATCCCTTATGCTTGGCTCTTATTCATTGATGATCTTTGACTTGATTACTCTATTATGAGTCTTTGACCCTTTAATATACTTAAGGAACCTGAACCTTGAAATGGTCATATGTAATCCGTGGAACCTTAGAATGATATGAAACTTGAACCACACCATCATGTTGACCTCTAGATCATCACAATATCATATAATGACCGAATAAGCAACTTGGAACCCACCTTGGCCAAAACCCTAAAATGCATCTAATTGGGGTTAATGATGAGAATTTAATGCATATATGTAATCTTATTTTTAATCAGGTTGGCTTATGATCTAGATGGTAATGGACGTGTTAAGTTAAGAATCTCTGAATCAGGTATGGGCCTTATCTAGTTATATTACTACCGCTTTCTTGCTTGAAAAGATATATATTATATGCTTGTTTGTCTATCTCCTCAAATATTGCCATGTAGTATTGCTATGTCATACTCGATGTTTTCTTCGTCTGTTTTATAACTTGAACATATATATATATATATATATATATATATATATATATATATATATATGGAACTCCATTATAATATTGTTGATAAAGGGCTCTTGGTTATGACCTTGAGGTCCCTCTCGTATAAAAGGGTTAGCTAAGCTTGAGCACCCTTACGGACCCTTCCGACGGGAAGATGGTCAAAGGCCTTAAACATGTTTGATATTGTTGGTATAATGGAGTGAAATGACATAAAATATGGTTTCACATTTGTTAAACAATTAACATGTTTATTCTTGTTCGTTTAATCTTGAAATCTTTTCAAAATTATGCAAAGCTTATATATATGTGTATCTTTCGGCCCCATACTTAACACCTCGTGTGTTGACCCATTTCTCGTATGTTGTTTTTAGGTTCAGAGATGGCTAGAAGGTTGATGGGCTTGGTGAGCTATGCTAGGTGTACTTGTTGTAAGATCCAGATATAGTATACATGAGCAGACTTGTACAAAGTGATTCTTGAACATGTAATTCAAATCATGTAATATAATGATGTTTTTTAATATATCTTGCTGATTGTTGAGATTATGTTGGTGCATTTATCTTGTTATTTGTTCATGTGTGCTAAGCTTTATGCTTCCACATTTCGCCTTTGGTATACGTTTGGTTCATGGGACTGGGATTCCGGTTTCGTGACACTTACCCCCATGGACGTACCTTACTGGTAGCCAATACCTAGGGTAATAGAGTCGCATGGCACTACCCAAAGGTAGCCCAATATCTAACTCATGATGACTTGATGGTCCTACCCCATTGGTAGCCATTTACTAAGTCATTTAATGACCTGATGGACCTACCCCATTGGTAGCCATTTACTAGGTAAATCTATAAAGCTACAGAGGGGACTAGGATCTGAGCTAGTAGGCACATCTCTTATGTGATAGTCATACTCACATTATAATTTTCATGAATTAAATGCAACCAACAGTTTAATTTAAGTCATCGATAAAACCTCAAAAATCCTCGAGAAACTAATTTGAGATATTCAAAGGCGTAACCACATACCTGATTTGATGATTTCATAAGCATTAAGCAAATCCAACCAAGCATGCAATCCAAGTAATTCAACAATCACATAGTTCCTGAAAAGAATATGTACTCTATTTGTTACACACTTTATCAAGAACCTACTTTATTAACTTGGATTTACTTTCTAGGGTTTCTGTATCCATTTTAGGGTTTCATTTTGCAATTAGGGTTTCCCTTCATCTTTTACCATATTAAACCCTAATTTTATGCCATTACTCATAAACCCTAATTATCTCGTCTATTCTTCAACATTAAGGTTATCTTAACAACATATAACCCTATTTTCATATTACAGGCAGATTAATCATCAATTAAGCTTCTTTTTCATTAAAGCTACTATTTTTATCCCTTTAATCCATGACAAGATCATTATACGCATTTATCATCAATTCATAGTTCATTATGGTCTAAATCACATATGAACTCGATTTGCTATTAATTCCACCTTTTATTCATGAGAAAACCCTAATTACTACTTTTAGGGTATTTATCCACAAATTAAAAATTTTAATGCTCGAAATAGCTTAGATTCAGCATATTCCAACTTTAATCATGAAATTAATCAATTAAAGCCATTAATAGTCGAATTAGTCAACATTAGGGTTTCAAGGCCCATTAAAGTACATTCATGCATATGAAACTCTAAATTAACTAATTATATGCAAAGTTCATCCTTTTTCTTCCTAATGTTCCTTTTTATCATTAACATGCTAATATCAACTTTAATCATCTATTAAACCCTTATAAATATATTATTCATCTCAAAATAGGGTTCTTTAAACATTAAAGTATTAAAGTTTCTATCTTCCATTGCTTTTCGAATTACAAGAGTAATTAGCTTGTAACTATATTTTTATTAGATTCCCCTCGTTATTCTGAGCAAGATTCATGTATTATATGTCCCCAACCGAGCTACCATTAAAAAGTTATGAATTTAATGAAATTCACTTACTTTGGACCAATCGGAGAGTGCCATGTCGCCTCCCTGCCATGCAATGAACTCGCTTGACTTGAGGACATAACCAAATGTCTCTTTTACCCCTCACTTAAGTTGTCGGTCCTTTTTTACTATGTGGGCATAACCGTCCAATGCACATCAATCCTTCTTCAACCTCGAGCAACAGATTCGCAGCCGCCCTAGCCGCCGATCTGCGGCCTTGGCATGCTCTTCCCTGCCTCTCTTGGCCTCGACGGCCATCGGAGAGGGTGTTGTTGCCCCCGCCGTACACTGGCGCAAGCAAAGCACTTGGAAGATGTGGCCATGGAGGTCGTGTGCAAGCCCAGATCATCCGTAACGCACTGCCACGATGCAGTCGTGTTGTAGTTGATTACAGGATCTCTTTCCACCTTTCCAAGGCACTAACCTCCTCGGGAACCCTTTCCCTGCCTTTGCCGCATCCCCACGCGTCTAGCCACACCTCGACCCACGGTCGAGACATCCGATCTAAGGAGGGCCAATGTTGCGATCTGCAGCTAGGTTGCAGCCCCTTTGCAGGTATTGTGTGGGTTTCGAGCAGGAAGACAAGGGTAGAGCTTCCTTAGATCACTCGTGGTAGCATCAAGCCACCATCCAGGACCCTCCTTGATCCTCCATTTACACCAGGGTTCTCCCTACCTTCTTGGTTAGGGTTTGCTCAAAGAAGAACAAGAAGAATATGGGGGGATAGAGAGAAACGTGCAGGATATCCCCTTGGGGTCGACCCTGGGCTATTCCCTTATATAGGGGTGAGTAGCAATTCCCTAGGACGTTCCTCCAAGAGAAATCAAGTTCTCTCCCATAAGGAATCCTATTCCTTCATGGAGAAGTAGTTCTTGTCTCTCCTATTTACTTCCTTGATATTCCTTATCTCATGGACACTTTGAAATACGAGAATTATTTCTTTTACTCTCTTTATACTTGCCTCTTAATCATTGGTCACCAAATTCTATTTTTATTTAATAGAAAATACTTCCCTTTTTATCAATATCACAAAATTCCTTAATAATGTATCACATTATCCTTTTATTTTGCAGATATGGTATTTTCTCTTTCCTCTTTCTTCATTGGGACTCCTTGGATCCCAAGAAACTCAAATAATTCGAAATTCCTTTTTAAGGAATACTCATTATCCTTAAATGCATCAAAATGCATTATTTCACATTATCTTGTTTATTTCTCATTAAAATAGCTCTTTTTGAGGTTTTCTCTTTATTTCTCTTTTATTTTCCTCATTGGTATTCCTTTCAACATTAGGAATCCTTGGGATACGAAATTCCACCAAGGATTACTCAATTATACCCCTTTTCACTTATTTTCCATATTTCATCAATATTTTCAATTTCTTTCTTACTAAAGAAATACCTAATTAATCTTTTCTTTTCTTATTGCTTTTCTTTGCAACTTTGGACTCCTTGGAGCCCAAGTAACCCATGTGTCCCAAAATCCACCTTTGGATTAAGTTCTTTTTCCTTCTAGAGGTTTCCACACCCTTCTTTTCTCAAAAACTCAATTATTCATTTATTAATTGGATTTCCTTGTTATTAGGCCCAATAGCCAATATAGCCCACAACACAATCATCAAAGCTATTTTAAACGAAATCCATTTATTCAAAACAAATTATATCATTATTTTTTTCAATATCTTTAATGTGAGAAATTACATTCCTCACCAAAGGAACCCAAAAATTGGGGTTGTAACAGATTAGGTGTTCAAGAACAGTCCCAAACCGGGGACTATCCAAGATTTACTCCTACTGAGTAAATCTTGGATGGGTTTCTAGGCCAACAAATACATGTGTTGTCATTCTATAACATTGATTTCAACATTTCGAGTGTCCATGCATGTTCATCATCAAGATAAAGATTACACAAAAATTATTATGACCTAGTGAAGGAGATATTCATAATTGATTTCAAAATTTCAAACTAGCTCATGCATTATCATAAATCTACATCATAAAATAGGGATTCATGTAGATTTTAGGGTGACACATCACTACAAAATTAGAGATTTAACATTAGGGTTTTAATATCTTAAATAGATTGATCACAAGATTTTATAAATATAGTTAATTCAAGATTATGGTGAAATGTGTATTAGGGTTTTAATATCTTAATTCAACATGCATCAAAATTTACTGAATTAGGTCAAGCATTAGTATTCAATTGCAAATGTATCTTCTTCCTCCGACTCCCTCTCCTTACCAAATGGCCATAAAATCAAGGCCACAACCGTGTGGGCTGGCCACGGCCATGGCTGTGTTGGCCTACCACGGTTGTGCTGGCCAGTAGGGCCGTGGTAGGCCAACACAGCCACGGCCGTGGCCAGCCCACACGGTCGTGGCCTTGCTTTTATGGCCATTTGTTAAGGAGAGGGAGCAGGAGGAAGAAGAGGTGGAGGAATAAGAAGGGAAGCGGCCTACTTGGGCAAGAGAGCAGCGGCTTATAGAGCAGGGCGAGAAGAAGAGAGCAGGGGCAGGTGCCAGAGCAACGAAGCACGGCGCAGGAGAAGGCAGGCGTCGGAGCAATGAATCATGGGTAGGAGAAGGCCGGTGAGTAGGGAGAAGTTCGGCTAGCAGGGAGAAGGCCGGAGAGCAGGAGAAGGCCAGGAAGCAGGAGAAGGTCGGAGAGCAGGAGAGCAGGAGAAGGCCGGTGAGGAGAGTAGCAGTAGCAGCGACGTCGGTGAGGAGAGCAGCAGCAACAGCAGGTGGCGGGCGGCGACGCAGCAGCAAATTCGATCGATGAAACAGAAGAAAGGGGAAGAGTCCGTTGTTGCGGGGATATTAAGTTACTCAAAGGTGTTAGTTATCCATACAAACCGACACCTTTATTATTAAGTGTCGGTTATCCAAGACAACCGACGTCTAATTGGACATTCCTTTACCCTAATTTTTTTGGCACAGACGACGCGCACACCCTTATAACGTCAGTTATGCTAAGACAACCGACGCCCATATTGGAACTTTTGGCGCAAATTTTATCTTCATTCAGTGTCGGTTATTAGGTAAAACACCGACATTGTATCTGATACTTTGGCGCAAATTTTGTTTTGCTCGAAAAAATTGGATTTCACAGGCTACTTTAGCCGTCGGTTTGGTTTCTTCAACCGACACTGAATGAAAAGCGATACCCGTGTTTGGTTGGTCTTCAAATATAGACGTCGGATGTCCTTATTAACCGACATTTAATGTTAACATCATCGGCGTTACTAAAAAACTGAGGCATGTAAAAGCGACGGTGAACGTTCTTTTTGTACTAGTGCATGCACCTACTACTCTGGAGATGTCCCTCAGAATTTATCCTCCACACATTAACCAAGTCAATCGATATTCAAATACCAAGTATAGAAGTTCTCTCAACAAGGAATATAACGGATCATGCAAAGCGGGAGATCAAGCCACCAAACATGCATAAAATGATTAACATTGAGATGGAAAGTTATACAAAAGCTATAGAATATTGTTATGTGAACAAGTAAACACGGGCAGTGGGGCTACTCCCCACACCCCAGTGAGATGGAAATATTCACCCATTGAGAAGAATTTTGAACCAGAGAAAGAGAAGGAGGAAGGGTTATCCATCATATTCGGTTGAAGGAGAGAGAAACCACATGAAGGGAGTATCCTATTCTATCACCGAGCTTCTTTATTTTTCATCCTTGTTCTTCTTCATATCTGATTCGTCAAAGTAGGAGCAGTCCTGATGAGATGTGATTGCTGGAGTAAAGGCGTCGATGGCACAGACAATGGCAAAGAGTGAGCGTGGCCGAAGTACTACAGGAACGTTGGCAGAAGTCAATGAAGATTTTCTTCCTTGTCTGGGCACAGAGTGACAACCTCTCAATGTAATGCAGTAGAAGAGATTCCCCCAAATGAAGAGGGGGTCGAGTATTTATAGTGTGTGCATTAGTAGAGGACTCAGTGGTCAACAACTTTTTGGGAGTCCCAACGATTGATGACCCTCTGGGCTCTTAGCAGTCTACAACCCTCTGGGGTCACTAATATTTATCAAAGGGCATATACCCGTGGTCACCAAGATTCTCAACGGGAAAATATCGACGGTCGTCGAGGTTTCTCAGTGGAAAAAACTCCAACGATTGTCGGGTTGTCCGTCTTCACGGAGGTTGATGCCCTGTTAGGTTCTTAGTGATCATTGGCCCACTAGATCCTCAGTGGGACCACCATCTCCTAGGTTGGTGCACATAATCTGATGCTTAATCCTACTATGGAAACCAATGGATTTGATCAAAACTGTAAATATTCACATAAATATAAGGAAAACTATATAAGAGCATATTCAAGGGTTATATGAGATATTTGAGTGTAAAATTGGGCTAAGAATGGCGACTGAAACAAAGATGAATATGCATTCATCAAAACACTGATAGGAAATTAGTAGCATGAGTCCTCTTCTGGGTTCATAACTCTATGTAAGTGTTGATACTAGCGACGAAGGTGTCATTACCACTGAGTTTCTCTGTCTTTACTGATGATTTCTCCATGTAATAGTCGGTACCATCGACTTGGTCGTCGGTGGCACTGAGATGCTTTGGGTGTGTCTCTATCCCAAAAGTTAGTAGTACTGACCAGGTGTTTGGTAGAACCAAACGTATTCGATTCATAAGTGTTCTTTTTCTTCCAATGTCGGTACCACTAACAAAGTTTTTGGTGCCCCAAGCTGACTCAGGACTTCCCAAATTACCTGAAAGTTAGAACCAAAAATATAATTCCAATTGAATATGGTAAATTAATATAAAATAGTGAAAATAGATAATGTTTGATGCAAATATGTGTCATAGGCTAATGATGACAAATGATGCATAAGTATTAGCAAATGAGCAAATATGCATGAAATATATAATAAAATAGCCAGTGAAAAGCAGATCTTATTTAGTGCATCGTGTTTTAAAGTGTCTTACCCATTACACACACACAAACACACACACACACACATATATATATATATACATACATACATATATATATATATATATGTGTGTGTGTGTGTCTATATATATATATATATATATATATATATATATATATATATATATATGTGTGTGTGTGTGTGTGTGTGTGTGTGTGTGTGTGTGTGTGTGTGTGTCTTACTCATTTCTCTAATCTTAGGTCTTGGGTTTTTGGTTGGCCTAACTAATCAAGGGATGCTTTGTTTAGGGGTTTCTTACTACCTGAAACTTTATATTGTACATATAGTACAATAATGAAATTAAGTCCAATGACAAAAGAAAATGTAAATACAAAGATGGACCCAAAACCTATCTAGAAACCAATTAAAGAAATCTCCACCATAGCATGCCTATGATGACTATTTTACCATTATTCCATCCCACCAAGAAAGTTAAATTCTTCAAAAATCTAGAAAGGCGTACCAGAAGAATCTCTAACTTATAGAACGGGAAAAGTGAATATGTTTTTCAATTGCATGAGTACAACTCATACTAAACTTTGAGATGGATAACCTTAGGCAAAACTATATTGAAGTGTAAAGAAGTGAAATCACTTCTCTACTAAAAATTTGAACAATGGAACCTTCAGTCCAAACACACTCAGAAGGTATGATGGAGTGGGAGTAAAATTTTGAAATCTTTATATAATGGTAATCAAAAGACCAAAGTATAGCATCGGAAGAAATAATGACTATATTAAATTATAAAACAAGGGACCATCTTAAACTTACATCATAAAGATCCATGTAGAGGAAATCTGAACCGCCTCAAGATTGTCCCCAAGCTTTAACTTCTCAATCTAAGTCCACATCTTTAAGGCATGTCCTCCATATCCTTCATCTAGGGTTGGAAGTGTACCCCAGCAAGAAGAGAAAAATAGAAGACATCGGCAAAGGCTGGTATGTGCATACTAAAAAAGAAATTTGAGCAATTTATAAAAAATAAGGGACATTAACATAAAAGGCTTCCCATGCAAGAGATAAGGACTACCCAAAGAGGGCATAAAAGATAATATCGTCATCATAAAAGAAGATACTCGCCATAAACAAAATAAAGTAGTGCCACATAAGAACATATCAAGATTTGGGCACATAACCAATCAAGATTTTTGGGCACATAACCCATCATAAACATCATCAACATGTATGCATGTGGGATAAGCATATCCCTAGAACAATATAAATAACAATTGGTGACCAACCCTCATAAAGTTGAAACCTGATAGAGAATGGCACATAACCAAACTCCCAAATATATTATATTGGGCCAACCCTCATAAAGTTGAATCCCGGGTATGGGGCACATAACCTCCATCCCAAAAGCATAAAGGGCACATAACCCCAAAACCAATGCAATTACACTACTCTAGTGCTATTGAATCACATAGCATGTTTAATATAGAGGCAAGTAGAAAAGTATAGTCATAATTATACAATGTTGCCATCACAAAATGGACAACACAAATATATAAACATCCACATCATAGTGGGCATATATCAATAAGTAACAATCCACATCACAGTGGGTATATATCATCAAAAGTCCAACTTGCACCAAGGCAACAAGATCAGAGTCAAGAGAATATCCAAGATCACCACAAACAAGATAGTTCACAAGAACCATAATATCAAAAGATAAGAGCAATGTGTATAGGCTATTGTCCATAGGACCAAGAGAAAGAATAATATAGGATAATTCCTCAAGAAGAATAATCGAGGATGCAAACATACCTCACTTTAGAGTCAAATGATCCAAATTCACTTCTAGGTCGAAGCCTAGGCATCCAAAGAACCTATTAAGCATATATGTGGAATTAGGGTTAGGCTTCCATTAATTATTCAAAACCCTAAAAATTGCCTTTTTATTAATATGTGAATTGGGTTTCCAGAATCATGCCATATTTTAGATTAGGTTATTAGGATTCCAAAGCATATTTTATTATGTTTTTCTGACTTATAAATAATTAGTTATGATTTTTATAAGTTAATTCATATTCATTTAGATCCATTGAAGATACATGTTATTAATAGTTTGAATTAGCCATCAAAACTTATATCATTAATTAGATGTTGTTTTTTTTATTCCAACGAGTATTTATTTACATTTTTTTATCAGTAAATAATTGGTTAAATTTTTTATAAAACCAACCAATAGAAAACAAGGAAAAATCCACGTAAGCGATAAATCAGCGAGAGAGAGAAGAGAGAAGGTGGGCCGGCCCGCTGACTTGGCCCAACCAAAAACTGACAATGCATCTGAGTCAGCGCCAATAGGGTCAGTTCAAACTAAGGTCAAGCGCGCAAAACAGAAGAGGTTACTAGCGGTTAAAAGACCGAAATGCCCCTGGCTGAGAAACACATCGAAAGCAGTAAAGGGGGAGGGTAAAGACGTAAAACTAATATGTGTCATCTTCTTCGCAAGAACAAAAATGAACTGGGACTCTGCAGGTCCGATTCAAAGATCATTTCTCACCCACCACTGTGGATCTCATGAAACCAAACCCTCGGTTGCTCTCCTACGGTTATACCGAACTCAATCACCTAAGACTTGAGTTGGGTGGTGGCCGGAAGTGGGAAAACACCATTGTGATCATGAGTCAACAGATACCAATCTCAAAAGGGAAAAACCTAGTTATACCTATTGTTGGAATTGGGTATTGGCAGTGCTTCAAAGACCCACAAATATGATGAGTAGATAATCAAAAGACCTAGCCAAGGTCGAGGAGTCAAGTTGCTCGGTGACGGAGTACCGTTCACCGGTAGTGACAAGCGGTTTCTGGGCCAAATGGTCCGCGGCCAAGGAATTCAAGGCCAACACTAAGAAAAGATCCCTGGTGGTGTAGAGAAGGGTGAGACCGCTTTCTCAAATAAACCAGCGTGACAAAATAAAATCCAAGTGCTTTAAGAAACCGGAATACAAGGTAAAGTGACATATAAATATTATGTGTTTTTTTTCCAACTTAAATTGAGGGTGCATACGCTATCCAAATTAAATGAAAATCCACACATAGGTTAAATTAGGAAAGTAGATTCTAATTTCACAATTAGATTTGCCTTTTGAGAACTTTTAATGTGTCAAATAAATCAAATACTATTTTCTCTTTCCTCCTTCATTAATGACATTAGGATTATCCAAATCTAATGAAACATGACCCACAAGTCATATTTAATGTGTTGGATACGAATTTGCCATCAATTTTACATATTGGAGTTATTTCTATATTTATTTAATATTTTCAAGGTTCTACACTTTCTCTCTCCTTATTTCACTTTTTAAGCAAACTTTCTCCAAATTGGATGAAAATTCACCCAAAGGCTATATTTATTATGTAGATTACAAATCTAAGATTATTTTCCTCTTTTGGGGTCATTTAATATTTTATTTGATATTCTGGGGAAAACACACGTCTTCTTTTCCAATTTGAATTAAATGAATTATTATTATGTGAATATAGTGAAATTTGACTCCCAAGGGAATTGGGATCCAAGGAACACGATTTTAAACTTAGATTTTACTTTTGGGGTTTTTTTTATGAGATATTTCATATGGCCCATTAGTCGCCCATTAGTTCATTATTTATCCAATTAAGTTCTTTAATTTCTTATTATCATCCAAATGAATTATATGACATATTAGATTACATTATTCATGCATTTGATTATTAGGATCACTCTAACCTCAACCGTGTTTGGTCAAACCCAAAAGGTCAAACTTTTAGGGTAGGGTCCAAGATTCAGTATGTTACATGAAGTCACTCCATGTTTTTGGCATGGCCTATCTAACTGTAATGGAGTTAGTTCAAGATGTCGCTTAATAAAATAGGTGTATCTTTCTTTGAGAAAATCATTTAGTTTGTGAATGATAGTATCTAAGCATGCTCCTTCTCAGGCTAGAAATAGTGAAGAGCATACCTGAAGGACGCCTAAGAAGAGGTTTAAGGTAGAAACCAGGTTTCACCTAGATCATGCTATTCAAGGTAGCCTACAATCTATTATGGTTGATCTGACTATCCATTAAGGTGAGAGATAGGTTCCATATAAAAAGTGTCAGCTCATATAGGTAAACTTATAGCCATAACGGACATGATAGGGGTATATAAGGTTATCACACATTAGTGACAACCACACGAGTGGCCTACGAAAAATGTGGAAGTAAGTTAATCAGAGATTCACACCCTAATTGGCATTCCTCGACTCATGTGATTAACCCTCTTCAGTCAGTATAGGTCTAATAAATACCTACACAATGCATAGGTATAGGATATCTAAAATAGGCATCTTGTCCAACTTCCTATGCTCTATGCCATACTTTAAGTAGTTGGGTTTGAGAGGGGATTCACTCATTACTTGTAAAGGAATAAATAAATCTAAATTAAAAGACACTATTATGTATGATGTCAATAACATATTATATTTAAGACTAGTATGATACATGAAGAAATATGACTTTAAAGCATTAGAAAAATACAATATAAAAAAATACTTTAGTTATATTGTTCCACCACAAAGGATCATTATGAAAGGTAAAGTGTTCATACAATTTTACAATTGACCATTACAAAGGGAACACGACCATCTCAAGGTATCCCCATAGTCCATAATTCTGGTTCATGTTCATCCATGGTCATCATCCTTTAAACCACCTAAATCTGGGAGGTTGAAAAAAACACATAGAGAGGGAAGAAACAAGAAGAATATGTTTCGGTAAAATACTAGTATGTGCAATAAGATGATACTTGGGAATTTGAAGTATCAAGTACAAATGATATGGTTTGTTCCCAGTCAGAAAAGGGCTATGTATAATTAATTAAATTCAACAGAAAATATGATAAGAGAATGATTAATGAAAAATATAAGTGGTTGACTAGAGTGGTGGATGGATTGTTTGTAGGTGGTAGTGGTGCAGATTCAATTCTCAATGTCAACAAAATTTTATATAAAAGAGAATAATAAATGAAAGAATGAGCCATTCATGTCATAAAAAAATTAAATGAATCCATATATTATTGCCATTGGAATGACTACACAACCATAAGAAATAAGAAATGCATGTTAACTACAACAAAAACTAGTATAATCTATAAAGTAAGACTGGAACCCATAAAGTCCAAACCAAGGGTAGGAGGACTAAAGTCTGGTCTCTGGTAGGAGTAAAACCTTATTGCCTAAATGCTAAGTACAAAATGAGGAATAAAATCTTAGTGACATGGAAAGAGGACTAAAACTGTAGTGCCTCAAAATATGGTTAATCTACTTTTGAGTATGACTAGTCAAGTTACTGATACATAAATAGTATAGACAAGCTTTTGTTCAGACAATATTCAAATTACAAAAGTGATGGAAACATCAAACACATAGTAATTAAGGGTCAAAAGACACATCAATAATGATTGCACAAATCTCAATGAATATGAAAATCGACAAAGATAATGAAGAATTGTTTTTGAATTATAATTTCCAAAAGGGATGCAATATATAATTTAGTTAAAGACTTATGCCTCAAATAAGGATAATGAGGTTTTTACATCATAATTTGTAATAGAATTTAGTATAGATGTGTGTGTCTAATATTCCCAGCTAAAGGTGAGCTCAAATGATATATTATAGCCCACAAAGTCAAGTTTTTATTCTATAAACACATTAAATATGTAAGTCAGATCAAACTGAACATGTGTATGCATTTTGGGTATAGATGAAGCTATTCTTCTTATCCTTGTTTTGTTCACTCAAATGCATATTATTGTTTTTCTTACTGAGGGAACATATGTCCCATTAGACATCTATTTTTGTTCTAAGATCCATCTTTAGTCGCATATGTCAAAATATGTCTAGATTACATATATTTGCTAGTAATAATATTCATTACTCCGATTTAGGTCTTGAAATGTTATCCACGTGATTTTGTATTATTCCGAATGTCATACTTAGCATGTATATTAGTGTTTATACATGTTAGTATCTAATTCTTGAAAATTCCCTAAATACAAGAAAGCATTATATGGGTGAATGAGAATAAATTATAGTATAGTCTAACCTCATATGGCTTCCATACATATGTTTTTGGAATCATCTTTTGAACATATTTTTCTCTTCACATACCATTGCGTTGCTAATAGGTCAATCTAGATAAAAGTATCTCCTAAGTTGATGTGTATATTCAATATTATCATGTGCATACATCTATCTATAGTTTCAACTCCTATGTGATAAATATTTACATGTAGATAAACTAGGCCAATTTATCCTTATAACATATGTTATATACACTATATATTATGAATATTGTCTATGCCTTTTCTAATTGGTATCATTAATTCAAAAAAAACAAAGATTGTATTTTCTATTATTTTTACTTTGCTATGTGTATATACCTATATGCATGAGTGTGTGTGCGTGCATGTGTGTGCACATGTGTGTACTTGGACAAAAATACATTATAATGGCATCATGAATTTGTATTTATTACTAACCACCATTTGAAAATTAATATGTATATGAAACTATGATATGACTATTTCTCAGGCGGTCCATATAATTGGTTTCATTAGGTAAAAGACTACAATTTCCATCTCTTTGTCTTGTTTAATAAGTTTATATATAGAAGAATTAATTATTAATAAATTGGCTCATAGATGAATATTTCTGAATCTATAGACTACATTAGTGGAACTAACCTTGATCGAGTTTGACATCATACCTAGAAGAAATTATGGGCCTTTGTTGATCTTTTAACCCTATGGACTTTGGTCGGAGGTCAATCCATCCTTAAGGTGGCTCTAGGAGGTGGTTAGCAATTTGCAAGTTTGTAATGTTGAAGGGATAGATGTAGTGATTTGTAATGGTTGTGAGGTCATACACTTCTTTGGTCTATTTGATCACGTCTCTTGGTATGGCCATGTTATGAAAAACCTTAAATGGCCATAGTGATTAGGTAATGACTAATGTGGCCTCTTAGGATCCATCATAGATGATCACCATGGTGAGGCACACTTAGAAAATTGTAAGGTTCTTTCAAACTTGTCATGGTTTGGCACTTCATACTAAAAATGTATGGTGAGGAAGAAGTGTGTGGATAGAAGTGTTAACCTAGTGATCTAGATTTGGTAGTTAAAATCTAAATCATTGGGGCAAGGTGTGAAGGTATTCAAAAGAGATCTTCATATTATCAGGAGGAAAACCACTTGGGTTGCATGTTTAAATTGACTTTAGGGTTGTAGGTTTGTCGTGGTTGGTCGATTGAGGCATCTAGGGTTGCATATATGTCTCGAGATTTTTGTGGTGAGCATTTGGGATGAAAGAGGCTATGAAAGGTGAAGTTCTTCTCATTCCTATGTAGGCTTGACTAGATGTTCATACTCTAATGCTTTTTTCTATCAATCTACAAAGGTGGTGATGATGACAATTTGGTTTAGAGATATCATGAAGCCTACTGCTAAGTGCAGAATTGGAAATTGAAGCGGAAGGGTGGAAGCAAGATCCAACGTTACCATGAGGGAGAAGGCCTATATCATCTCCTTCTTTATAACTACCATTGTCGTGCTATAATAGAAGGAAGTTTGGAAACTCTTCCAGATTGTCCTATATCAAATGTGTTAATGGTAAAAGAGTAGTCATAGTATAAGAACTAATTTCACATTATATATATATAATTTTTTGAAATTGTGTTATTTGTAACCTTTCCTATAGGTTTATTTTCTAACATGTTAATTCTCTATAATAAATCTCTCACTTTTCCCATTTGTTTTCTAACATTTCTTCAAAAATGTTTTCTCCTAATTCAATGAATATTTTTAAAAGATTCCAAAGCCATTAGTTGATGAAGTGTAAGTTACTTTGTACTTGCAAGGTCTATTGAATCTATTTGAACTCAATTAATTTTAATTGCATGAAATTATGTTGACCTGGTTTGGGAGATAGATTTAGGGAATTGATTTTGATAATTTATCAAATGAAGAGGTGTTAGTTATTTAGAGATAATAAATTCAAATATGAATCAGAAATTGGAAATATTTTCAAATGAGGGAAATTATTAGTTATAGCTCAAACCAGAATAGTACAAGAAAATTAGTATGTTACATCAGAAGGCTTTCTAATAAGTAAATTAGTGTCAACATAAGTGAAATCAACACGAACATGTCTAATAGCAAGTCATCAATGGCAAATTCACAGGATCATGCATTGGATCACAACTAGTTGTCATATTAGGCATTTCATTGAACTAGAAGAAGTCATGATTCAATTCTAGATTAATTATGTAAATCCCTCAAAAATGAATGAGTTACTATTCATATAAGATCTACATAATAATGTTACTAATACAATCCAAAAAATAGCATAAGGATGATTTTTACTTCAATTTGCATCTTTAGCCCCTAAAATAGGTGAACGGAAACCACCAAACATCTAAGGGATCACCAACCACCTCAAAGCGATGTTCTTCTAGCTCAATCCTAGCTAAAGAAGCAACAATAGAGAAGAAATAAGATGAATTTGACCCTTTTAAACCTGATATATTGATTTCCTTTTCCCAAATCACAAGTATGACTCTTTTCACATGATCAAACTTCTTATAGCATTAAAGATGGTGATTCTTAGGATTCCTTACCCCCTTTTCACCTTGGACCTAGTTGAAGCTTAATCTTGGCACCTTAGGTTTTTATGTTAGTTTTTCATCTATCGTTGGGTTTTCTTCCTCCCTATCTTCACTCTGATGCCATGGACGGCCTATAGAAGGTTTGAACTATTAATGGTCAATTATTCTTCCTCTATATCATTTACTTTCTCCCTTTGAAAAGGATTCATCTAGAAAGATCTAGAGGTTTCATGCATTAAATATCCTCGCACCTACCTCATTGTGTCCATACCCACCTTAAGTTCTTGTGAATAATATGGTCACATGCGTCACAATATAATAGGTAGTGCTCCGATAAAGAACAACAAGATGGGGAGAAAATTCTTTTCTATTTACACAACAATTAAAAAACTACTTTTTATGCTATCCACATGTGCTGGATATACCTACGTTGGACTTAGGACATGCTAACTTTTGCAAAAGATACAAAGATGACAATTTCTTGACACACAAATGACTCCTTTAGAAGCTTTGTTCATTCATTTACAAGTATGCATAATCAATGTTACACCAAATGACAAAAAAGAAGAAGAAAAAAAATGTTTTTAGAACACTTATAATACGCACGCCTCATCAAACACTATGGGTAGGGATGATAATTGTGGGCATATATGTGGATGTTTCCAAAACAATTACCACATCGCAATATAAATCTATACATCATAACCACATCACATCCATTGTATTTTAAAAATTGGAAACTGCATCCACGTCAAATTGAAGTTAACTATGACATACCACGTCATAAAAAAGTTTTGGTTTAAGCATCATCATGTAGAAAATTCAATATACTCTTTAGCGTTGCATAACAAATATATAGAAAACTCTGTCATACTAAATATTAATCTGACACTAATATTCACCAAAATTGACCAACATTCCAAATTGTACAAACGATTACAATTATTCAAAAGTATATACACAAAATTATGTTAATATATTTTGTATTTTTTTGAGACAATGATTTTTACAAAAACTACAATCACACTACATCATGGAGGTTTTTTAGAAGTATAACTATATCCATATCATAACTATAGCATAGTTATGTGGGTGTAAAAATGATGTGGTCTTTTGTAGATAAGATATTTTCCTTAGACCGTTACCATCTCTAACTGTCAATCTACTATATAAGTTTTACTTTCAAATCACGGGTCAATGTTTATAATATTCAAAGTAAGTATGGCACTAGTTTTACCTTCTTGTTGGTATTGGAGTTTGCTTGGAAATATAAAGATCAAGAGTTGCTTTATATCATCCCACTTAGTTTGCCAATTATTCTCCAAGTACTGTCATGAGTTCACCATGGAATAGTAGTCGAAATATAGAAGAAAGAAGATTGTCATATAATAAAGAGTTTTTTTTTCAATTTCACCTCTCTTTTCTCTTAATTTCAACAGATTTCGTCTTTTCTTAAACCTAACATGATATCTAGTATTATAAATTTTAAAACCAATGATTTTTGAAGTATAAGTAACTGAAAATTAAAGAATATGTTATATATTAAAGGTTGTTCTCTCTTTTGAGTTATTGTGTTTGGTATTAAGCTACTTCCATATTGAATCGGGTCTACTTAGTTTCTAGTTGAAAGGCGTCCAAGTGGATTTATATTTGAGTTGGATCCAAGCTATTTTTTTTTAGTGGGATTCTATTTGGTTTCAGATTGATCAGGTTCAACTTAGCTCTAGAGAAGATCTTAAATATCTTTTGCATTCACATGTTCCTAAAAGACGTTCCTAGCAGGTAACTAGATAATATAATCTATCATCAAATTTATAGCATTTTTTCTTCAAGGTCTAAAAGAATTGGCACCACTGGGACAAACAACCAAAATTATGTGAACCTTCAAACCGAAAGTTATTCCTTCTCAAACGGTACTTCCATAGCTACCTACAAGTTTACAAATAATATTAAAATAATGCATTAATAATTGATTGTGTTTAGTGCATAATCTCTATTACAATCATACTAAAATGTTAAATAATTTTATATTGGTATGAAAGTATTTACTATTCAAATATGTTCTAAAGTGGGCCCTTATCTAAACTTAGGTTGTCTAGCTTTATCAACTTGAAGTTACCCAATTTCTACTCAAGCATTATCTTTAAACCATGCAATATGAATAGATGTATAACAACTATGAACCTAGTTGTTTTTAGGTTTTTGCTCAAGTATGTAGATTTTAACTTACTTTGATTGAACTAATAATGCTTATCACTCTAACCTCCCATCAAACATCATTCCCTTATCTCTTAACCAACATTGTAGTAAAACCATAGGTGAAAATTTAGTTTATATAATTTCAATCATGTTAACAGTGATGAATATAAATTGGGCTTATCAAAGATAAGCCCATACATGTTACTTGAGCTAATGCCACCTAAAATTTTTGGCTTTCACACTTGAATTTTGTGAAGTTGGCTCAGTTATATGTTTGAAATAAGAGTTTTTAATAAAAATCATTTCAGTATCAAGTTGATAAATTCAAACAACCAGTGTATGTGTAAGGACCCACATCACTATATATTTGAGTTAACAACATTTGACACTAACATGAACTTAAGACACCATGGACTGCAAAAAAGATATTTATATGTTATTTTTATATAAAGAACTATAGGTAATTTTAGATCATTTGGTTCTTGATTACACATGATAGAAATAGGTTAAATTTCAGGTTTAGTTGTTTTTCAAGACAGCTGTCGTCAGTTTTGACAATTTTTATAAACACTTACTCTTATCTTACCAAATCCAATTCATTGACACCCTTTTGGCTTAACTATTGTAACATCTTCGAAACATATGATGTCTTATAAATTTAGTTACGTGATAGGAATCTATTAAGATGAGAGTTTTATTAGCAACTAACCATCAACCAACCTAGACTTGACTCAACCAGTAACCAATTACGATTGATATCCACAAGAAGTGACACAATTAAGAAAATATAACGAAAACTGAATGTTACTATATTATGGATCATCATAATTAATTTAATACTCATATTGAAATAAAGTATTTAACTAATAATTAACCACTAAATTTTGCATAAAGTAATGTATGTTCCCTTATTGGAATGCATACTAAAATATAAAATATGAGGTTATGTGTCTTCAGTTGGATAGGTAACTAACGTTTTTGTGTAAGAATTGAGAAAATATGGGGATTTTCTAGAACTATGAGAAAAGAGTTAGAAATCTATATAAAAAGCACCACATTGTAAATAGGTATAAATCCTTTTCATCCCTCCGAGAAGAGAATGTTGCCAAAGAATCCATCATTTTGCTTCTACATTTTTGGACCTCTAATGTTTTCTTCAATTGTTGATATGGCTATGTTATTACCGCATAACATAACATGTGATTTTACATTAGGATCTTAGTTAAACATCATGTTATATAAAATTTACTAACAGGCTGATCTTGTGATCCTTTCAACAACTAAGGGGGGTTCTAGCATCATACCATGTAACTAAAAGCTTTAATATAATAAGTACATAATCTTTGACCATCTACATAATATTTTTATCCATAATATAATAACTATAATTAGAAAAATGTTGTGTCTATCTTCTCTGACATGTTGGATCGTAATTTCAATCTAAAACTATTGTTCATAACATGGAATCTCAGTGGTTATACCAATATTCATCCAAAAAAGTTGAATGGTTCATACTAAAAATCTACATAATTTGACCACAAGTGCACTTCCATGTTCAAATAAGATACTAGGGAGATCAATCACAAAAATCACTCCTCGTGCTAAGGTCTCACCCTCTATACAGTGGTGGAATCATAACTTGATAGTCTGGGGGGGATTTATTTTATAGAATAAAATTTAGATGCTCAAGACAGGATTTGAACACAAGATCTAACAGAGGCACACACATGTTCACCACTATACCACTTTGAGTTTTTGTTACGTTGTGTTATAAATTGCATTCATCGCACAGTAATATGTCAACATACTGAAAAAAGGTAATATAGAGGAATATCTAAAATCAAACTTGGAATATGTAGCAAATAATTAAAATGGCAAACTACTACACTGATATCATATGTATATTAACTTTCACTCTAAGAATATATATTATAAACATTATATATATATATGTATATATATTGAATCTTTTACTTTTTTTTTTATTTTTTTTTGTGGTGGGGGTATGGCCATTCTTTGCCCCTGATTATGTCTTTCACTATATATCTAAGCACATACAAGTTGGGTAAATAGTCAGACAAAAAGATACTTCAGGATACTTCTTAACGATAACGTTGATGAGCATCAGTATTGATCTTATTTTTGTAGTTTTGTTACTGTTATGACAGTTGTATTGTCAATCTTTATGTGTTCATCGATGAAATAAATAGTGATGTAATTTTTAAAAGTAAGTTATCTTTGTCACCCAAAATGTGTATGCTTGGTCCACTTTTTGTAGCTTTGTAAGGAAAAATAAGAATGATATGGTAGGCTATGCTTATTGTATAAATATTTAAAAAATATATAACTATACAAAATCTTAATATCGTAAGTCACCACTTCAATAACAAAATCACTAAAGTATATAGGTTATTTGTATCAAAAGATTAATTTTTTTCAATCACTTGCATTGGCACAAAAACAAATGCCAAGGAAGAAGCCATAAAGTTTGAGACACTTGGGAAACCATGGAAACAATGGGTCGTGTGAGACTTGGGAAAGCCTAGTCCAGCGGGACTGAAGAAGCCATAAAGTTTGAGACACTTGGGAAACCATGGAAGAGAATAATTGCCAAGGATATCTCTACAGCTGCTCAGTTCAGAGGTGCCATGCGAGTAGAAAAGAACTTTGAACGTATCAATCCTACAAAACAGTGTGGAAACGGAAATAATATCCCCAAAATATGGTATAGATCAATGGCAGAAAATAGACCGAGCCAAAGAAACACAAAAGTAAGCATGACCTCATGCTAGATATCTGTTTGGCACTAGTTGGTCAAGCTCAAAGTGACGGAGTCAGACAAAAAGATACTTCAGGATACTTCTTAACGATAACGTTGATGAGCATCAGTATTGATCTTATTTTTGTAGTTTTGTTACTGTTATGATAGTTGTATTGTCAATATTTATGTGTTCATCGATGAAATAAATAGTGATGTAATTTTCAAAAGTAAGTTATCTTTGTCACCCAAAATGTGTATGCTTGGTCCACTTTTTGTAGCTTTGTAAGGAAAAATAAGAATGATATGGTAGGCTGTGCTTATTATATAAATATTTAAAAAATATATAACTATACAAAATCTTAATATCGTAAGTCACCACTTCAATCACAAAATCACTAAAGAATATAGGTTGTTTGTATCAAAAGATTAATTTTTTTCAATCACTTGCATTGGAACAAAAACAAACTTACAATCTTTGTACAAACTAGTAAAAACCTCTGGTAAATTGACATCATCATTTGCAATGAAATAATATCTTTGAAGATTATTAATCTCCTGATATCTTTGTTAGAATTGGATGTCACGCAACATTTGTATTCGAAAACGAAGTAGCTTTTACATTACATTATTTTATAGTAGACATGGAATCGAAGTAAATTTAATTACATTATTGTATGACGCCAATAGTGAGGCGTTCATCTCAAAGCCAATCAAGACTTTAGAGGTGAGATCCAGAGTAGGTACTCATATGTCCACGCATGTACTGTTTTCCTTGTTGAGAATTACTCGCACAAATTTAAGATGACGTATACATATCGTATGAGGATGAGAATAGTAGCACAAACCATACCAAATTCATTGCTAATTTTTCGCCTTATTATAACACGTTTTTTTTTGGAGAAACTAGAGAGTGGTTTTATTGAACCCATTCTCTAGTATGGGCTAAGTGTTAGATAAATGACTTTTGATGTTACTGTAGCAACTCGTAATTACTGTAGCAAGTAATTACTGTAGTGGCGTTACTGTAGCAAAGCATTTATTTAGCATGGGTTAAACCCAATGTAGTGCAGCAAGTACATGTGAGAATGTTGTGTTGTTTCTAGTGCAAATGGTAAATAAGTTTTATCCCATATTGCTCACACCTAGAACTTTTGTGGTCCTCATATGTAGGATCACATGGGGCACTAGTGTCCAAAGGAGTCCTAGGAATGAGGTATGCTCACCTCCTTGGTGGGTGGGATTACCACATCACAACACAAGCACGCGCGCGCGCCACGCCACGCCTCGCCTGGCCGGGCTCGGGCTCGGGCTTGTGGATTGTAGATTGTGGAGAATGTCTTTCATCTTCTTTTTGCACTAGGATACAACTAAGTAATTAATTACTCGTATAATTAATTGTTGTTTTCTTATTCGGATTTTTTAAATCCTAATTAGAAAGTGTTTCTCTTTTACGGTTTATTCTGTATTGTGTACAAGAGCAACCGAGTGTTGCGTCTCACTGGGAATAGGATTAGGGACGTGCGTGGCTATATATACACATCCGGTCATTAAGGTTAAACACACCGAAAACAGTCTTCTGCCGCCGTGTGTTTTGTGAGCCCTAAACCTGAGTGTGAGAGCTTCGTCCCGAAGTTGCTTTGTGGAGTTGTCCTCCTGAGCAAAGTGCGACTCCTCCTTCCTGTTCCTCAAGACGCAACTGTCAGGCGGTGGTTCCTGCGGTTGCTGTGCTGTGCTGGTAGCAGTGCGACGCGACTACGTCGAGCGCGAGCGAGACGTGCGAGTTCCAGGTTCGTGCCGGATCGCGACTGGGAGAACAATGCCTATCCGCGAGGATTGTCGGGCACTGATTTCTTTAAGTAACACGTTTGTTTCTCAACGAACGATCTGGTTTGCGAATCTAACTCCTGTTTTATGTTCTCCTGCTTTGTTTGTTCTTTGCTTCTTATTTTGGATCTGCCTGAATTGTTAATTAAATTGCACCTGTCGTTGTTGCATGAACGACAATAACAAATATTAACAACAGTCTTAAAGAAATCATTTTCTATCGTTAATTAACTATGGCCGGTCAGGGTGTTTCGGGATGTAGAATTGATACAACCAATATACCTGAAAAGTTTACTGGTACGAACTTTGCCCGCTGGCAGAGTCATATGGAAATTTGGCTGAATATTGCGGGTTATGATCAGTATTTAATTGAAACTGAACCTGTGTCTGATGAAACATTTCTGATAATGCAAACATTATTGCTAATTGGAAGAAGGGTGATAAAACGTGCCGCGGTTTGATTCTGTTTGGTTTAAATAACAAACTGTATGATTCTTACTCAAAGCCGCCTGTCACTACGTCCAAGGTTTTATGGGAATTGTTAATTAAGAATTTTAACACTGAAAATCAGGGTGTTGAAAAATATTGTCTAAATTTCTTAAGTTTCAGATGGTTGAGGGTAAGTCAGTTTCTGATCAAACACACGATCTACAACTCCTAGTTCATGAACTCTCAGATGCCAAGATGGTGTTGCCTGAGAAATTAGTTGTTATGTCTATCATAGAAAAATTCCCTAAGTCATGGGAGTCGTTTGGTATGTCTCTGAAGCATCGCAAAGGGACACACACCATGGATGAATTAATGATGGATATTAATATACAAGAAGAACACTTAAAGGAGAAAGGGGTCAAGGTGCCTACTGATGCTAATCCAACTGTTAATCTTACTTCTACGAAAAACACCAAAGATAAGAAATCTAAGAATGCACATAAACCCAAGACAAAGATCCAAAAGAAACCGAAGAACAAATCTTGTTGGACTTGTGGACAGGTTGGCCACTGGAACAAGGATTGTCCTACTAAGAAGGCAAAGAAAGCTACCACATCTGCAACTGAGGAGGCTGTGGTCAACATGATGATTGCATCCTTGAACCTCAATGATGGGTACGTGTCTATTAAACCTGAAATTCTTTCTATATTTGAACCACTTTATTGGATAATTGACACTGGGGCTAATGTACATGTGTGTACTGATAAATCCATGTTTGTGTCTTATCAAGCCTCTCAAGGTCGGTCCGTGACTTTGGGCGATTCCTGCTCTGCAGAAGTCAAAGGTGAAGGACGGGTGGACTTGAAGTTCCCTTCGGGGAAGGTTTTGACTCTTAACAGGGTCAGACATGTTCCAACCATTCGACGCAATATCCTTAGTGGCGTCATATTAGTTAGAGAAGGTTATAGAGTAGACTGTAAATGTAATAAGGCTATTATTACACGCCTTCGTGATTCTTTGTTTTTTTGGCAAGGGGTACTTATGTGATGTGGAGAACTTGTTTAAGATTCATGTTGAACCTGTTTCAAATTCCGTTTTAAATTTGAATGATTATAGTTCTGTTTGCATGAATCTTGTTTCATTCGATGTATGGCATTCACGTTTGGGACATGTTAATGTTGCCTCAATGAAGCGTATGATGAATCTAGATTTGATCCCTAAATCTAAAATTAGCAACAATAAATGTGAAATCTGTGTACAAGCTAAATTGCCTAGGAAGCCTTTTCATTCTGTGAATAGGAATTCGGAAATTTTGGATTTAGTTCATACAGATATCTGTGAATTTAATGGTGTTGCTACAAGAGATCAAAAACGTTGTTTTATAACTTTTATTGACAATGCGAGTAGATACTGTTATGTCTATTTACTTAGAAGTAAACATGAGGCATTGGATAAATTTCAAATTTATAAGAAAGAAGCCGAAACTCAAACCAGTAAAGTACTTAAGCGATTAACGTCTAATAGGGGAGGAGAGTATACCTCGAATTTGTTTTTGGAATTTTGCCAATTACATGGTATAGTTCATGAGGTCACTGCTCCTTATTCACCACAATCAAATGGGATAGCTGAACGTAAAAACCGAACCTTAATAGATATGGTAAATACCTTACTCCAAACATCTAGATTACCCAACTTTATGTGGGGGGAAGCTTTGAATACGGCTTGCCATATTCTGAATAGAGTTCCCCATAAATATTCAGAAAGTAGTCTGTTTGAGTTATGGAGAGGAAGGAAACCGAGTCTTAAATATCTTCAAGTGTGGGGGTGCCTTGCAAAGGTACTTGTCCTTGAACACAAAAGGAAGAAATTAGGACCGAAAACGGTTGATGCCATATTCTTAGGTTATGTAGAGACAAGTTATGCTTATAGATTCCTGATTGTAAAATCAGATATCTCTAGCATTGAGGTCAATACAATTGTGGAATTACGTGATGCAACATTCTTTGAGGATGTGTTTCCTATGAAAACTGGTGTGCCCAATGAAGTTTCTCAAGAAGATTCATTTACCACAGGTTCTATTCCCGAGCACGTGGAAAAGATGACAAATGTGGGGGTTGACTCAGAACATGCTATTTCTGAATTTGATGATTCTGAAGAAATAGTTGAACCAAGGAGAAGTAAATGGCCTAGGACATCAAAGGACTTTGGAAGTGAGTTTCTCACTTACAATGTTGAGGATGATCCTGTTACTTTCAAACAAGCTATGGAATCTCCAGAAGCTAAGTTTTGGAAAGAAGCCGTTAATGATGAAATCCAATCAATTCTATCGAATGGAACTTGGGAATTGGTGGATTTGCCTCATGGTTGTTCTGCATTTGGTTGCAAATGGATTTTTAAGAAGAAACTTAATGCAGACGGGACAATCAATAAGTATAAGGCTAGGTTAGTTGCTAAGGGTTACACACAAAGGGAAGGAATAGATTATTTTGATACCTATTCACATGTTTCCCGTATGACCACAATCCGAGTGTTTATAGCATTGGCTTCCATTTATAATTTCTATATTCATCAGATAGATGTGAAGACCGCGTTCTTACACGGTGATCTTCAAGAAGAGATATATATGGAACAACCTGAGGGATTTGTGGGTCGTGGGAATGAGTCCAAAGTGTGTAAACTTGTTAAGTCATTATATGGCTTGAAACAAGCCCCTAAGCAATGGCATGAGAAGTTTGATTCTGTGATATCATCGTTTGGCTTTATTTCTAATGAATTTGATAAGTGTCTCTACTGCAAGATTGTCAATAATGGATTTATTTTGTTATGCTTATACGTCGATGATATCCTACTTTTTGGCTCCGATATTAAAGTAGTAAAAGAGACAAAGTCATTCTTGTGTAGCAAGTTTGAGATGAAAGATATGGGTGTCACTGATGTGATTTTAGGGCTTAAAATCATAAGGTCTACTGATGGTATAACTCTCTCGCAATCTCACTATGTTGAGAAGATACAGGAGAGGTTTGAGTACACATCACGTAAACCTGTTAAGACTCCATATGATTCATCCAAACCCTTGTTCAAGAATGAGACTGGGGTTCCAGTGTCTCAATTACGATACTCTCAGATTATCGGAAGTTTGATGTATCTTATGAACTGTACACGTCTAGACATTGCGTTTGCCATGAACAAGTTAAGTAGATACACCAGTTGTCCGGAAAAGACCCATTGGGAAGCTCTTGACAGAGATCTGAGGTATATCAAGGGAACACGTTCCCTTGGGCTGCATTATGGTAAACATCCTTCCGTAGTCGAAGGATATAGTGATGCAAGCTGGATTGCCGTGAATTCTGGGAGCAATGGTGTCTCAGGATATGTATTCCTGTTGGGAGGAGGAGTTGTTTCCTAGAGGTCTAAGAAACAAACCATATTGTCTCGGTCCACTTTTGAAGCAGAGTTGTGTGCTTTAGATGAATCTGGAATGGAAGCTGAATGGCTACATGGACTTATGTCTAGTTTACCTATGGTAATGAAGCCGCTTCCTACAATTTCAGTTCACTGTGACAGCACTACAACTATTGCTAAGATAAAGAGTTCCAAGTACAATCAAAAACAGCGTAGACACATCCAAGTCAGATTGAAATCTGTAAGGGAGTTAGTGTCTAATGGGGTCGTGGCTGTGGACTATGTCGGTACCAAAGATAATACAGTTGATCCTTTCACTAAAGGTCTTACCTTGGCTTTAGTGGAAAAATCCAGGTTGGGGATGGGACTGAAACCCCTATAGATTTGCAGGCAGTAGCAACCCAACCCAAAAGAGTGGAGATCCCACAAATTGGGTTCAATGTGGTAATAACAAGCTGTCGGGTAAATCGGATGACACTATGTATTCTTGTTTGATGCTTCTAGCATCTGTGTGTCTATCTCCTGGAAACCTGTTAGTGTCATGACTGCAAGTTAGTAAGAGAGTAGTCTCTTAATGGTGTCAAGTCTTAGGACAGGATGTTAGCAGTACATCCTTGGAGACTCCAGCTAAGTGATTGATGTTGTGTAGGCCGCAACAGGAGAATTGGGTTGCTCTGTTATCAATCATGATATAAAATTTTGTATGCATGGCCTTAATGCATTGTTTTCTTTACTACCATGTCTTTATTGTGTTGTTACCAACCTATACTATTGTACCCAAGGTTCAGGTTCAAGACTTTTGTTCACCTAGTTCCTACAGGAGTCACAGTTGGATAACTCAGGTAGATTCAAATTGAAATGGTATCTGCTGAAAGCACAGTATGGAGGACTGAATGGTAGAGCACACTACACATTGGACTTTGTTGGGGATTGTTAGATAAATGACTTTTGTTGTTACTGTAGCAACCCGTAATTACTGTAGCAAGTAATTACTGTAGTGGCGTTACTGTAGCAAAGCATTTATTTAGCATGGGTTAAGCCCAATGTAGTGCAGCAAGTACATGTGAGAATGTTGCGTTGTTTCTAGTGCAAATGGCAAAGAAGTTTTATCCCATATTTCTCACACCTAGAACTTTTGTGGTCCTCATATGTAGGATCACATGGGGCACTAGTGTCCAAAGGAGTCCTAGGAAGGAGGTATGCTCACCTCCTTGGTGGGTGGGGTTACCACATCACAACGCACGCACGCACGCGTGCGCGCGCGCCACGCCACCACTCGCCTCACCTGGCCTGGCCGCGCCGGGCCGGGCTCGGGCTTGGGCTTGTGGCTTGTGGATTGTTGATTGTGGATTTTGGACTGTAGAGAATGTCGTCCGTCTTCTTTTTGCACTAGGATACAACTAAGTAATTAATTACTCGTGTAATTAATTGTTGCTTTCTTATTCAGATTTCTTAAATCCTAATTAGAAAGTGTTTCTCTTTTACGGTTTATTCCGTATTGTGTACAAGAGAAACCGAGTGTTGCGTCTCACCGGGTATAGGATTAGGGACATGCGTGGCTTTATATACACATCCGGTCATTAGGGTTAAACACACTGAAAACAGTCTTCTTCCGCCGTGTGTTTTGTGAGCCCTAAACCTGAGTGCGAGAGCTTCGTCCCGGAGTTGCTTTGCGGAGTTGTCCTCCTGAGCAAAGTGCGACTCCTCCTTCCTGTTCCTCAAGACGCAACTGGCAGGCGGTGGTTCATGCGGTTGTTGTGTGGTGCTGGTAGCAGTGTAACGCGACTACGTCGAGCGCGAGCGAGACGTGCGAGTTCCAAGTTTGTGCCGGATCGTGACTGGGAGAACGGTGCCTATCCGCGAGGATTGTCTGGCGCTTATTTCTTTAAGTAACACGTTCGTTTCTCAACGAACGATCTGGTTTGCGAATCTAACTCCTATTTTCTATTCTCCTACTTTGTTTGTTCTTTGCTTCTTATTTTGGATCTGCCTGAATTGTTAATTAAATTGCACCTTTCGCTGTTGCATGAATGACAATAACAAATATTAACAACATTCTTAAAGAAATCATTTTCTGTCGTTAATTAACTATGGCCGGTCAGGGTGTTTCGAGATGTAGAATTGATACAACCAATATGCCTGAAAAGTTTACTGGCATGAACTTTGCCCGTTGGCAGAGTCGTATGGAAATTTGGCTGAATATTGCGGGTTATGATCAGTATTTAATTGAAACTGAACTTGTATCTGATGAAACAATTCCTGATAATGCAAACATTATTTCTAATTGGAAGAAGGGTGATAAAACGTGTTGCGGTTTGATTCTGTTTGGTTTAAATAACAAACTGTATGATTCTTACTCAAAGCCGCATGTCACTACGTCCAAGGTTTTATGTGAATTGTTAATTAAGAATTTTAGCACTGAAAATCAGGGTGTTGAAAAATACTGTGTCTAAATTTCTTAAGTTTCAGATGGTTGAGGGTAAGTCAGTTTCTGATCAAACATACGATCTACAACTCCTAGTTCATGAAATCTCAGATGCCAAGATGGTGTTGCCTGAGAAATTTGTTGTTATGTCTATCATAGAAAAATTCCCTAAGTCATGGGAGTCGTTTGGTATGTCTCTGAAGCATCGCAAAGGGACACACACCATGGATGAATTAATGATGGATATTAATATACAAGAAGAACACTTAGAGGAGAAAGGGGTCAAGATGCGTACTTATGCTAATCCAACTGTTAATCTTACTTCTACGAAAAACACCAAAGATAAGAAATCTAAGAATGCACATAAACCCAAGGCAAAGATCCAAAAGAAACTAAAGAACAAACCTTGTTGGACTTGTGGACAGGTTGGCCACTAGAACAAGGATTGTCCTTCTAAGAAGGAAAAGAAAGCTACCACATCTGCAACTGAGGAGGCTGTGGTCAACATGATGACTGCATCCTTGAACCTCAATGATGGGTACGTGTCTATTAAACCTGAAATTCTTTCTATATTTGAACCACTTTATTGGATAATTGACACTGGGGCTAATGTACATGTGTGTACTGATAAATCCATGTTTGTGTCTTATCAGGCCTCTTGAGGTCGGTCCGTGACTTTGGGCGATTCCATCTCTGTAGAAGTCAAAGGCGAAGGACGGGTGGACTTGAAGTTCCCTTCGGGGAAGGTTTTGACTCTTAACAGGGTCAGACATGTTCCAACCATTCGACGCAATATCCTTAGTGGCGTCATATTAGTTAGAGAAGGTTATAGAGTAGACTGTAAATGTAATAAGGCTATTATTACACGCCTTTGTGATTCTTTGTTTTTTGGCAAGGGGTACTTATGTGATGTGGAGAACTTGTTTAAGATTCATATTGAACCTATTTCAAATTC
Source organism: Alisma plantago-aquatica (assembly GCA_963693085.1). Classification (NCBI taxonomy): domain Eukaryota; kingdom Viridiplantae; phylum Streptophyta; class Magnoliopsida; order Alismatales; family Alismataceae; genus Alisma; species Alisma plantago-aquatica. The sequence continues at coordinate 849,698,993 of OY856412.1, forward strand.
CGTTTTAAATTTGAATGATTATAGTTATGTTTGCATGAATCTTGTTTCATTCGATGTATGGTATTCACGTTTGGGACATGTTAATGTTGCCTCAATGAAGCATATGATGAATCTAGATTTGATCCCTAAATCTGAAATTAGCAACAATAAATGTGAAATCTGTGTACAAGCTAAATTTCCTAGCAGCCTTTTCATTCTGTGAATAGGAATTCGGAAATTTTGGATTTAGTTCATACAGATATCTGTGAATTTAATGGTGTTGCTACGAGAGATCAAAAATGTTATTTTATAACTTTTATTGACGATGCGAGTAGATACTGTTATGTCTATTTACTTAGAAGTAAAGATGAGGCATTGGATAAATTTCAAATTTATAAGAAAGAAGCTGAAACTCAAACCGGTAAAGTACTTAAGCGATTAAGGTCTGATAGGGGAGGAGAGTATACCTCGAATTTGTTTTTGGAATTTTGCCAATTACATGGTATAGTTCATGAGGTCACTGCTCCTTATTCACCACAATCAAATGGGATAGCTGAACGTAAAAACCAAACCTTAATAGATATGGTAAATACCTTACTCCAAACATCTAGATTACCCAACTTTATGTGGGGGGAAGCTTTGAATACGGCTTGCCATATTCTGAATAGAGTTCCCCATAAACATTCAGAAAGTAGTCCGTTTGAGTTATGGAGAGGAAGGAAACCGAGTCTTAAATATCTTCGAGTGTGGGGGTTCCTTGCAAAGGTACTTGTCCCTGAACACAAAAGGAAGAAATTAGGACCGAAAATAGTTGATGCCATATTCTTAGGTTATGTAGAGACAAGTTATGCTTATAGATTCCTGATTGTAAAATCAGATATCTCTGGCATTGAGTTCAATACAATTGTGGAATTACGTGATGCAACATTCTTTGAGGATGTGTTTTCTATGTAAACTCGTGTGCCCAATGAAGTTTCTCAAGAAGATTCATTTACCACATGTTTTATTCCCGAGCACGTGGAAAAGATGACAAATGTGGGGGTTGACTCAGAACATGCTATTTCTGAATCTGATGATTCTAAAGAAATAGTTGAACCAAGGAGAAGTAAACGGCCTAGGACATCAAAGGACTTTGGAAGTGAGTTTCTCACTTACAATGTTGAGGATGATCCTGTTACTTTCAAACAAGCTATGGAATCTCCAGAAGCTAAATTTTGGAAATAAGCCGTTAATGATGAAATCCAATCAATTCTATCAAATGGAACTTGGGAATTGGTGGATTTGCCTCCTGGTTGTTCTGCAGTTGGTTGCAAATGGATTTTTAAGAAGAAACTTAATGCAGACGGGACAATCAATAAGTATAAGGCTAGGTTAGTTGCTAAGGGTTACACACAAAGGGAAGGAATAGATTATTTTGATACCTATTCACCTATTTCCCGTATGACCACAATCTGAGTGCTTATAGCATTGGCTTCCATTTATAATCTCTATATTCATCAGATGGATGTGAAGACCGCGTTCTTACACTGTGATCTTCAAGAAGAGATATATGTGGAACAACCTGAGGGATTTGTGGGTCCTGGAAATGAGTCCAAAGTGTGTAAACTTGTTAAGTCATTATATGGTTTGAAACAAGCCCCTAAGCAATGGCATGAGAAGTTTGATTCTGTGATATCATCGTTTGGCTTTATTTTTAATGAATTTGATAAGTGTCTCTACTGCAAGATTGTCAATAATGGATTCATTTTGTTATGCTTATAGGTCGATGATATCCTGCTTTTTGGCTCCGATATGAAAGTAGTAAAAGAGACAAAGTCTTTCTTGTGTAGAAAGTTTGAGATGAAATATATGGGTGTCGCTGATGTGATTTTAGGGCTTAAAATCATAAGGTCTACTGCTGGTATAACTCTCTCGCAGTCTCACTATGTTGAGAAGATATTGGAGAGGTTTGAGTACACATCACGTAAACCTGTTAAGACTCCATATGATTCATCCAAACCCTTGTTCAAGAATGGGACTGGGGTTCCAGTGTCTCAATTACGATACTCTCAGATTATCGGAAGTTTGATGTATCTTATGAACTGTACACATCCAGACATTGTGTTTGCCGTGAACAAGTTAAGTAGATACACCAGTTGTCCCGACAAGACCCATTGGGAAGCTCTTGACAGAGTTCTGAGGTATATCAAGGGAACACGTTCCCTTGGGCTGCATTATGGTAAACATCCTTCCGTAGTTGAAGGATATAGTGATGCAAGCTGGATTGCCGTGAATTCTGGGAGTAATGGTGTCTCAGGATATGTATTCCTGTTGGGAGGAGGAGCTGTTTCCTAGAGGTCTAAGAAACAGACCATATTGTCTCGGTCCACTTTTGAAGCAGAGTTGTGTGCTTTAGATGAATCTGGAATGGAAGCTGAATGGCTACATGGACTTATGTCTAGTTTACCTATGGTAATGAAGCCGCTTCCTACAATTTCAGTTCACTGTGACAGCACTACAACTATTGCTAAGATAAAGAGTTCCAAGTACAATCAAAAACAGCGTAGACACATCCAAGTCAGATTGAAATCTGTAAGGGAGTTAGTGTCTAATGGGGTCGTGGCTGTGGACTACGTCGGTACCAAAGATAATACAGCTGATCCTTTCACTAAAGGTCTTACCTTGGCTTTAGTGGAAAAATCCAGGTTGGGGATGGGACTGAAACCCCTATAGATTTGCAGGCAGTAGCAACCCAACCCAAAAGAGTGGAGATCCCACAAATTGGGTTCAATGTGGTAATAACAAGCTGTCGGGTAAATCGGATGACACTATGTATTCTTGTTTGATGCTTCTAGCATCTGTGTGTCTATCTCCTGGAAACTTGTTAGTGTCATGACTGTAAGTTAGTAAGAGAGTAGTCGCTTAATGGGGTCAAGTCTAAGGACAGGATGTTAGCCGTACATCCTTGGAGACTCCAGCTAAGTGATTGATGTTGTGTAGGCCGCAACAGGAGAATTGGGTTGTTCTCTGTTATCAATCATGATATAAAATTTTGTATGCATGGCCTTAATGCATTGTTTTCTTTAGTACCATGTCTTTATTGTGTTGTTACCAACCTATACTCTTGTACCTAAGGTTCAGGTTCAAGACTTTTGTTCATCTAGTTCCTATAGGAGTCACAGTTGGATAACTCAAGTAGATTCAAACCGAAAGGTATCTGCTGAAAGCACAGTATGGAGGACTGAATGGTAGAGCACACTACACATTGGACTTTGTGGGGGATTGTTAGATAAATGACTTTTTTTGTTACTGTAGCAGCCCGTAATTACTGTAGCAAGTAATTACTGTAGTGGTGTTACTGTAGCAAAGCATTTATTTAGCATGGGTTAAGCCCAATGTAGTGCAACAAGTACATGTGAGAATGTTGTGTTGTTTCTAGTGCAAATGGCAAAGAAGTTTTATCCCATATTTCTCACACCTAGAACTTTTGTGGTCCTCATATGTAGGATCACATGGGGCACTAGTGTACAAAGGAGTCCTTAGAAGGAGGTATGCTCACCTCCTTGGTGGGTGGGGTTACCACATCACAACGCACGCACGCACGCGCGCACGCGCCTCGCCTCGCCTGGCCGGGCCTGGCTCGGGCCTGGGCTTGTGGCTTGTGGATTGTGGATTGTGGATTGTGGAGAATGTCTTCCATCTTTCGTCTTCTTTTTGCACTAGGATACAACTAAGTAATTAATTACTCGTGTAATTAATTGTTGCTTTCTTATTCGGATTTCTTAAATCCTAATTAGAAAGTGTTTCTCTTTTACGGTTTATTCCGTATTGTGTACAAGAGAAACCAAGTGTTGCGTCTCACCGGGAATAGGATTAGGGACGTGCGTGGCTATATATACACATCCGGTCATTAGGGTTAAACACACCGAAAACAGTCTTCTGCCGCCTGGAGCGTCCCCGCTAGTGGTGCTTTTACACCCCCACGAGGTCGGAGCGCACGGGATATGGGATTGTGCTTTCAAAATTTATAAAACCTAAACTAGCTACCTACGTCTACTAAAACACTACACCCGCAAGCGCACGGGGTCATGTCGTAGTATAGGAAGGTGGCAAGTCAAGGGTCAATCCACAGGGAAAAGAGGGGGCGCTAGAGCTAGGTTAGTTTAGCTAGGTTCCTACTGCGAAGACTAGGGTTAAGGGTTTAAAGGTTGATTTTGATTGTTAACTAAGGATAAACAAGCAAGCAATTAAAGGCAGGAATGAAATCTACGTTAACCCTAGACTAGATTAAGGCTAAACAAGAAAGAAAGGATTAAGCTAGGTATGGAAAGGAAAATTACACTAAGGCAAGCAAGAGGAAGGCAAGAAAGCAAGTAAAGAGCTAAACTAGCATAAACAAGGCAAGAGCAAGGCAAGAAGCTAACTAAGCAAGAAAAGAACTAATTAAGCTAAGCAAGCACAAAACTAGGGTTTTAAGCAGTAAAGAGATGTGTGGGCTGTTTAGGGGTATGAACTTATCACTTAAGTTGGGGGTGACATATGAACATTATGATTCCATTTAGATTATCCAAACCAAACAACAAGTTAGAGTCTAATGGATTACCCTAATCTACTAATTGGCCATGGATATGCTAGGTTGTGTATAGGGGAACTAGTCCCTAACACCCCCTACTACCCTTACGAGGCTCAATTGGGTTAGGGATTAGTTGTAATCCAATCAGAGTCTAATCAAGTCTAGGTTTCTACATTAGACATTCCTAGGGCAATTAGGGGCCGAGGGTAGTAATGGGGGGTGAAATTAGGGTTTTGGGCCCCAATTCCCCCACATTCTAGCCTTGAGAAGGCTCCATGCTAATTGTACTAGAATTATCCAATCTAGCTACTTAGATCTCTCACTTAGGCTTAGGGAGATTGATTAAGATGTAGGAAGATGGGAGGAAGCCTAGGGATCCAAGAATTGGACCTAGGGGCAAATCCCAAAATTCACACATATAAGCAATTTGCCTAAATTCCTAACTGATTTCACACACAAACCAACAAGAAATCCATGGAGAATGAGATGCAAATAGAACATAATCATTAACAAATGTAATTACAAAGTTTACATGTCATTTTCCCCCAACATGGTATCAAAGTAACATATTTGACCCCAAACAACCCACCTAAGGGGGCCTAGCTACTCATGGAAATAGAAAATACAAAAAGAAAGGAGAAAGAGGTAGAAGAAGCCATGGAGCTCGGAGTAGTGGCTGAAATCCTTCTCTCCAGCAGCAGCAGGGTCGTCCTCCTCCTTCTTCTTGGATGGAAAGGTGTAAAATGGTGGTGGGAAGTGGATGGAAGGCTTAGATATGGGGGGTTATGTGGTGGAAATGGTGAAATGGAGTGGATTTGAGGTGGATATGGAGTGGAATGGAGTGGATGGCGATTTGGGGAGCTAGGAGGCGGTGGGAGGTAGCTAACCTCGTGCCCCAGCAGCCACCTAGGTATATATAGGAGTCTAGGGGGTCTAGGGTTAAGTTAGGGGCAAAATGGGGAAAGCAGTGAAAACTGGGTAAATTTTGTGAGTAGCACGACCGTGGTGGGTCACCACGGTCGTGGTGGGTAGGGTAGACCACGGCCGTGGTGGATGGGCACGGTCGTGGGTTTATTAGAATGTGGAGATCACAGGGATAGGTTCATGGATGGCCACGGTCGTGGTGGGGACCTATGGCCACGGTCGTGTTGATCCCCATGGTCGTTTTGTCCATTTTCATCAATTTCTGGGAGTTTTACTTATTTTTTGTACTTGGGGCATGTCCACCACGGCCGTGGGGGCTCACCACGGTCGTGGTGGTGTCTCTCCCATGCATTTGAGCCTTGAACTTGATCATCCATGGAGGGTATTGCTTCAAAACTTTCTTTGACCACTTGGGGTAGGTCGGAAGTGGTTTTGGCCTCATTTTGAGCTCCTCCAAGCCTGAGGAAACCCTAGACTGGACCATCCTCTTTCCATGCCATCAAGTAGTGGACAAAGTACCTATAAAACATGCAAAAAGCCTCCATAAGTGCATTTGATATAAATAAGCATATTGGGGGAAATAACATTTAATCTAACAAGTATAGATGTGGCTGAAATGCAAAATGACACAAGATAAAGCCCTAAGATAGGGCTGAATCACCACCCCAAACTTGAAACATACTTGTCCTCAAGTATGCTCCAACTCAATCTCTCTACAAACTTTTCACATTCAAGACATGACAAATGCAATGTAAAAGGTGATTATTACTGAATGGGCTCAAAGATGACTAAGTACATGCATTCCACCTCTCTCCTCTCCTACTTTCACAAACCAATCATGAAAAGAGCACAAAGCATATGAACTTCAAATATAGTGCTTAGAATACACAAGATATCCATATTTCTTTCATGTAGTTCCGGGTAGACCGTTTCATAATGGTGTTAATCCAAGATGACTAGGAGTGTTGTTTCACCTTCATACTTTTAATCTTATGCTTCAAATCATGCCAAATGACCCACGTGGTTGCGGAAAAGGGCAAAATGAGCTAGGTTTGATGTTTCCTAGCTCGATGGGTATGAAAGTGGAAGAAAGGGTTGTGGTAAGCTTTTTGGAGTGTTTTACACACTCATCTTTTCTTTATTTGAATGCTCTTAAACAGGAGCATCCTTTTATTTTGTTTTTGTTTTTCTTTTTCTTTTCTTTTCTTTCGTGCCCTTGGTGTAGATAGGGCATATGGTGGATAGAATGAAGCGGGGAGGTAGAGATGTGGCCACCCCAAACTTTTGGAGGTGGCCACGGCTCATATGTGCACTTTGGCATCCTTTAATGAGGTGGAGGGGTAAGAAGATGGTGAGAGAAAAGTCGAGTCAAAGAGGGGTCATAGGTATGATTCTCCACATAAGATATCCTGCATGAAAATTAATCTAATACTTCATCCTAGATATCACACCACATGAATGAACAAGATGAAATTGATATATCAAACAAGTGATTCCACAAGCACTAAGCGTTCAAAGCTTGCTCAACTTCACAATTCAGCCAAATCAATCACAAACACAAGAGAGGTGATGCACATGTAAAAAGTCAAGAATTGATACCACTTGGCAATAAACAATGATAAGTCACTTGCATTTGTCAAAGGTCAACATTTTAATTCAAAACAGTAGAGATTGGGTCAAAACACAATTTTTAGACAAGAAATTCCAAATTTGGGCAAAATTGCCAAAACAGTGCCAAGTTGCTTTCAATCACATCTAAGCCTATATTATTGAACGTAAAATAGAAAACAAGAAAATCCTAGCTAAAACATGCAGAAATTACCAAAAATCTACATGATATGCAATGCATGGAAAAAAGAGAATTTTTTTTTGAAAATTATGCAAAAATGACAAGAAAGTAAACGACATGGCATGTAGGTATGCAAAGCAGTAAAGATGACTAAGGTAGATAGCAAAAGAAAGAAAACAAAAGTGGATGTGGAAGGTGAAATGCAAAGTGAAACTAGGGCATACCTGCCCTACCACCCCAAACTTTTGAATCATGTTGTCCTCATCATGATCCTAGAGTTTAGGATGATAGGGTAGACGATCATGGCTCTCTCAAGGCTTTGGCGGTGTTCCTCCCTGTGGTGGAGGATATGCATTGTAGCTGCCCCACTAATCTACCTTGAGTGGCTGAAATTGGTCTGTTGCACGGCCGTGCTGCGTAGCACGGCCGTGGTGGCTTCAGGTTGCACGGCCGTTCTGCCTGGCACGGCCGTGGTGCAGTCCTTTGGCAACTTTTCTCAATTTTGCTTTTGAATCCAGAGACTTGGTGTGTTTTTCATGCAAATGACCACGGTCGTATTGATGTGCCACGGCCGTGGTGGTCCCTGTAGCTACTACTCTTAAAATGAGAAACATCAAACACTCAAAAACTTGACTCAAAGTGATTTTTCTTGGAATCCTTCTCTCAATCGTACTCAAATTTCCTTCATTTCACCCTGTAACCACCTGCACATCTTAAAACTAGACAACAACTATTAAACACAAGTGTGTGTGTGTGTGTTTTCTTGGAAAGTGTAAAAACAAAGCAATTGTATCAAAAAGTGAAGGTTGGGTCAAACTTTCCCAAACCTATGTGGGTTGCCTCCCATAAGCGCTAAGTTTCATGCCTTCAGCCAGGCTTGTTGTTCTTTCACCATCAACCATGGTCCAAAAACAAAATGTTTGCACCCCCATCATAAGCAATCCTCTCAAATGCTTTCCTTGATTGATCTTCCTCCCAAGGGTCATGCGAGCTTCGTAAGTCTTTTTCCGCAATTCTCTCTCCTTGGGGATCATCATCATAGATCTTAATAAGCCTTAAGACCCACAGAAATTTAATGCCATATGTTTTCTCTCTCTTAAGGAACGGGTCTTCATAGGCACCAAAGAGAGGGGTCTCAATCATACCCATTTGCTCATGGGAAGTAGGGGGAGCATGTGATAGTTGTGGTGGTGGCATCAGTGTTGATGGCCCTTGGACTTTAGGTGGAGGAGGGCATTGAGGTTGGAAGGTGAATTGGTGGGAGGGTTGTGGTGATGGAGGTGGTAGAATGAATTGAGGTTGGAAGGTGAATTGGTGGGAGGGTTGTGGCAATGGAGGTGGTGGTGGTGTGTAAGGCTTAGGATAGCCTTGGAGGTAGGGTAGTGGAGGAAATGGATGTGTTCGTGCATCTTGGCCTTCCATCTTGTCTTCCTCGAATGGCTTGTCACATGCACAAAGCACAACCAAACAAAAGAGAACAAGTTAGTAAACCAATATACACAAAGAATGCAAAGAAAAATGAATAAAGAATAGCAATGATGAGGGCAGTAGGAAAAGTCAAAGCAAAACTAACTAACTAGGCCGAACGCCTCTAATCCCCGGCAACGGAACCAGAAAGCTTGGTGCGTCCCCGCTAGTGGTGCTTTACACCCCACGAGGTCGGAGCGCACGGGATATGGGATTGTGCTTTCGAAATTTATAAACCTAAACTAGCTACCTACGTCTACTAAAACACTACACCCGCAAGCGCACGGGGTCGTGTTGTAGTATAGGAAGGTGGCAAGTAAAGGGTCGATCCACAGGGAAAAGAGGGGGCACTAGAGCTAGATTAGTTTGGCTAGGTTCCTACTGCAGAGACTAGGGTTAAGGGTTTAAAGGTGGGTTGTTTTGATTGTTAAACTACTAATGAACAAGCAAGCAATTAAAGGCAGGAATGAAATCTATGTTAACCCTAGACTAGATTAAGGCTAAACAAGCAAGAAAGGATTAAGCTAGGTATGGAAAGGCAAATTACACTAAGGCAAGCAAGAGGAAGGCAAGAAAGCAAGTAAAGAGCTAAACTAGCATAAACAAGGCAAGAGCAAGGCAAGAAGCTAACTAAGCAAGAAAAGAACTAATTAAGCTAAGCAAGCACAAAACTAGGGTTTTAAGAAGTAAAGAGATGTGTGGGCTGTTTAGGGGTATGAACTTATCACTTAAGTTGGGGGGTGACATATGAACATTATGATTCCATTTAGATTATCCAAACCAAACAACAAGTTAGAGTCTAATGGATTACCCTAAGCTACTAACTGGCCATGGATATGCTAGGTTGTGTATAGGGGAACTAGTCCCTAACACCCCCTACTACCCTTACGAGGCTCAATTGGGTTAGGGATTAGGTTTAATCCAATTAGAGTCTAATCAAGTCTAGGTTTCTACATTAGACATTCCTAGGGCAATTAGGGGCCGAGGGTAGTAATGGGGGGTGAAATTAGGGTTTTGGGCCCCAATTCCCCCACATTCTAGCCTTGAGAAGGCTCCATGCTAATTGCACTAGAATTATCCAATCTAGATACTTAGATCTCTCACTTAGGCTTAGGGAGATTGATTAATATGTAGGAAGATGGGAGGCAGCCTAGGGATCCAAGAATTGGACCTAGGGGCAAATCCCAAAATTCACACATATAAGCAATTTGCCTAAATTCCTAAGTGATTTCACACACAAACCAACAAGCAATCCATGGAGAATGAGATGCAAATAGAACATAATCATTAAAAAATGGAATTACAAAGTTTACATGTCATTTTCCCCCAACATGGTATCAAAGTAACATATTTGACCCCAAACAGCCCACCTAAGGGGGCCTAGCTACTCATGGAAATAGAAAATACAAAAAGAAAGGAGAAAGAGGTAGAAGAAGCCATGGAGCTCGGAGTAGTGGCTGAAATCCTTCTCTCCAACAGTAGCAGGGTCGTCCTCCTCCTTCTTCTTGGATGGAAAGGTGTAAAATGGTGGTGGGAAGTGGATGGAAGGCTTAGATATGGGGGGTTATATGGTGGAAATGGTGAAATGGAGTGGATTTGAGGTGGATATGGAGTGGAATGGAGTGGATGGCGATTTGGGGAGCTAGGAGGTGGTGGGAGGTAGCTAACCTCGTGCCCCAGCTGCCACCTAGGTATGTATAGGAGTCTAGGGGGTCTAGGGTTAAGTTAGGGGCAAAATGGGGAAAGCAGTGAAAACTGGGTGGATTTTGTGAGTAGCACGGCCGTGGTGGGTCACCACGGTCGTGGTGGGTAGGGTAGACCACGGTCGTGGTGGATGGGCACGGTCGTGGGTTTATTAGAATGTGGAGATCACAGGGATAGGTTCATGGATGGCCACGGCCGTGGGGAGGTCACCACGGTCGTGGTGGGGACCTATGGCCACGGTCGTGTTGATCCCCACGGTCGTTTTGGCCATTTTCATCAATTTCTGGGAGTTTTACTGATTTTTTGTACTTGGGGCATGTCCACCACGGCCGTGGGGGCTCACCACGGTCGTGTTGGTGTCTCTCCCATGCATTTGAGCCTTGAACTTGATCATCCATGGAGGGTATTGCTTCAAAACTTTCTTTGACCACTTGGGGTAGGTTGGAAGTGATTTTGGCCTCATTTTGAGCTCCTCCAAGCCTTAGGAAACCCTAGACTGGACCATCCTCTTTCCATGCCATCAAGTAGTGGACAAAGTACCTATAAAACATGCAAAAAGCCTCCATAAGTGCATTTGATATAAATAAGCATATTGGGGGAAATAACATGTAATCGAACAAGTATAGATGTGGCTGAAATGCAAAATGACACAAGATAAAGCCCTAAGATAGGGCTGAATCACCGCCGTGTGTTTTGTGAGCCCTAAACCTAAGTGCGAGAGCTTCGTCCCGGAGTTGCTTTACGGAGTTGTCCTCCTGAGCAAAGTGCGACTTCTCCTTCCTATTCCTCAAGACGCATCTGTCAGGCGGTGGTTCCTGCAGTTGCTGTGTTGTACTGTTAGCAGTGCGACACGACTACATCGAGCGCGAGCGAGACGTGCGAGTTCCATGTTCATGCCGGATCGTGACTGGGAGAACGATGCCTATCCGCGAGGATTGTCGGGCACTAATTTCTTTAAGTAACACGTTCGTTTCTCAACGAACGATCTGGTTTGCGAATCTAACTCCTATTTTCTGTTCTCCTGCTTTGTTTGTTCTTTGCTTCTTATTTTGGATCTGCCTGAATTGTTAATTAAATTGCACCTGTCGCTGTTTCATGAACGACAATAACAAATATTAACAACACTAAGAAACTTGAAATGGTTTCTTGGACATTACATTTAAGCCACGAGGACTGGACAAAAGATAGAAACTTATGTCTAGATATAAAGACATTCTTAGCTAGAGCATCAGCAATTACATTCAGAGTTCTTAGTATATATTGAAGTTTCCCAGAGATGTTTGGAGCATACAGGGCTTGATACCTTTATCAGTAGGGAAACTGTTTGGACATTGTTACCTTTTCCCAGAGATATTGAACCTACTTTGGACATTGTTACCTTCTGTCAGTAGGGCAACTGTTTGCTTCGAACCAGAGAAGATTGTGAAGTTTGAGGAGTTTCTTTCGGTACAAATATCGACTGCTTAAACAACTGCCTGGATCTCAGCCTCCAGGCTAGAAGAAGCTTTTGAGGAGAAACCCGCAAAGCGTTTGCAAGCACCCAAATTATCACAGATGTAGATGCCAAAACCTGAGCATTGAGAATGGATTTTGTAGGCTGCATCAGTGAAGACAAGAAGCTCAGTACTGTGATAGAGAGTTAAACGCCATGGATGCAGAGTTTTTGGCTGGAAGATGGCATATATGCGTTCTTGATGGAAGAGAATATTCAAGAATGAACTTCATCCTAATTGTCAGTGGAACAACAATGGGTTCATGTACAAACTTATTGTGTAGGTTCTGGTTGTGCCAGTAGCTAACAACATGCATCGTACTACAGAATCATTGCCATCACTCATCTTTAAAATAGAAGCAAATCCAATCATCCTCATTCATACTAAAATGGGAATTGTCTTTTAGGGGTGAATATCAATCCAGAATCGGACCGGACCGAGGACCGACTTAGTAAGAATTTATGGACAATAGACCAGACTATTTTGATATAGGACCGGATCGGGACCGGACCGTTGTGAGGTAGGACCGGACCGGATCGTTTGGACCGTAATCGGCCTTTTTCTTTTTTCATAACTTTTTTAATTGTAAAAAAATAGATAATATTAGTTACTTCTAACAACTATGTAACATTAATAGAAAATATTTACGCTACTAGTATTTATATGTGTACTTTATTTGTACTTGTTACATAATATACCGACAAATATACATATATTTTACATAAAAGTTGGTCTAGTCCGGTCGACGATCGAGCTCGTTTTGGACCGAAACAGACAGAAAACTGAATTCACTAAAACTTTTGAACCTCGGATCAAACTGAACTCATTATGGACCGGACCAGACCGGACCGAACTGAACGATTCAGTCCGGTTTGTGGTCTGGACCATTATTTGCTCACCCCTAATTGTCTTGGTAAACCGGCCTCCAGGTTTCATTAGTGACATTGCAGTCTCTAAGAACATGGATCAATGTTTCAACGCCGTTGTTACATATATGACATTGGGTGTCAACGTCTATATGACGACGATTCTTTTCAACATTTGTAAGAATTGTTTTATATTGCATCAACCATATGCATCGTTTGGGAATGCGGTGATCGAACGCACCGCTCGGTGGCCTACCGCAATCGCTGATAAAACATGTTTGGCAGAGCGTCCCAATTTATTTGGAGCGCTGAGGAGCGGCCCGTCCGGTCGTATTTCCACCAGGGGTTTTCGGTGCGGTGAGAATCACAGTGATGGGTTTTCACGACTCGTCTACCCTAGCGCCTTCGAAATAGAAAGAAAAGCGAGAAAGTATTCGACTATTCATGACTCGTTTCCAATAGTGTCATGGACGAAAAGTAAAGGCAGACTGATCGAATTCCTCCAATCTGTAGCTTGGCCGTAGAATTTATCTCATCTTCTCCACCTACAGAGGCAACCCAATAAAATGCCTTTGAACTACTCGGTCGTGACATCTAATCTGAACGGTAATGTGATGTTTGCGTTTTATTTTTTTATCTAACATGCTCCGTCTACAGTTTCATGCCGTGTGGAAAGATCATTCATTGATTTCATTTTGTATCATCTGTCGGCCACGACAGACCAGAACCATATTGTTTTAGTTCTTTAGTACATGGTACTTTAAGATATTCTCAGTTTACTTTCCGTACATGACTAGTTTGAGATGTTAACTTGGTAGAATTTATTTGGAACAATTGTTATGTCATGATCCTTTCTAAAGTCTAGATTTCTGATTTTTTCGTTGTATCTTCTATCAAAACAACAAGAAAAGAATTTGGAGGTGTATGCATTTGGAGGTGTATGCATTTCACAAGAAGAGAAGGAGATGATGAATACATTTAGAGATAGAATAGCTGCATCAATTGCTAATCATGTAGGGATTCCTATTGAATAGAAAGAATGCAAATAGACCTTCATTTTTATGGGTTATCAAATATTATTGTCTTTAATTTTTTTTGTATGCCTTAAGGTGGATTTGGTTTGATAAGAACGCATAGATTCCTATTGGTAATTGTTTTTTTTAAGCATTATTTTAGCACCGTAGCGGTTCACCATCGTGTAACTGAAACGTCAGATAAACAACCAAGCAGTTGATCACCGCTTTGCCAAACATGTACATGTATGGTCACCCACCGAGCTATGGCCTACCATGGTGGTCCACCATGACAACCGCGTTCCCAAACGATGTAATAGAAAGATTTCTATGCGTTCAGGGACACCAGTTTGCCAAATATGATTCCAGTTACGCAGAAAATGATGCTCGACTAATGACCTAAGCCGCTGATAAACTGAGTGAGTGCTCATCTGTCCAGTGATCTCGAGTGGCCAAGCCCACTGGTCATGTCCACCGTCATGAGTGGGTGGAGGGATACTAGAAATTGAACTCCATGCTTCTTCGAACAGGAATGCTTTCATGAAATCCCAATCCCATCCACCAAATTCCAGTGGCAGTTCCAGAAAATCACGATAGGGGGAGGGGCTGACTTTGAAAGTCACACGAAAAGTTGATGCCTTGTTTATATTATTTGTTAAGAAAATGATATCCAGTTGGATACTTGTTCCCTCTTTATTTGTTCTTGAATTTTGATATCATAGTCCTCAATTGGTTTTTGAAGTCACCGCCATCACATTTTATTTGGTTGAACTTAAACATATTTGTGAGCATTTTTTTATGCAGTTGTACTCACATCAGATGTTAAACTTTCCATATATTTATAATTTTTTTTTTGAAAAGTTTAAGGAGTTTCCACTTTTCATATATTAAGTTTCTAGTATAATCGAACATCAATGTGGGTTTAGTTTCAAGAGAAAATCATAAATGAGAAGATGGTGAGAATATTAACAGACATCGATTGTATACGTTTACAAACTTGGTGTTTAATTTATTATTGACTAATCACAATTATACTCTTGATTTTGATATCAAAAATGATTAAATGATATCTACTATAGTATCATGTAAGAATAATCAAAGAACATATAGATCACATAAGTTTATAATATAAAAGAAATTGATATTACTTTTCAATGAAAATTACAACATGCATACGTTTAGAATTTGTTTCTGAGCGATAGATTGGCACGTCTACTAATGCATCTCATTGAATCTCAGGCATGTCGTACTATGAAGGACAAATAGGGAATGAAGACCGAAGAGAGAGTCTGGGAAGAACGGTACCAACGGTTTGGTCAGTAGACGGCCAAACAATCGACAAACGTTGCCTTGCTTTCTGCAAGCTGCTTGCTTCTGATCTTCACAGGAAGAAATTTTCACAAAGGAGTTTGATCTCGACAAAGAATTTTTTTTAAGAAAGAAGAGAGTGTCTAGAATTCTGACTCCCTAAATCTACAATCTGTTGTGTCTGCTTGTTTGGCTAACTCTGGTTTGAGGATCACACATAGCCATTATAGATTATGACATTTATTGACTTGGAGCATTTTCAAGTCTCCACAACCTTGTAGTATGTTTCTCCTACTCCAAACTTGAATGCTATTTCCTCCTCTTAAACAGGTAACTGATACAAAACTAGCGGCGATTTAACAAGAGTAATTAATACAAACTGACGGCGATTCCCCCCCCCCACCAGGTACGCCCTTGCCAGAGTCCAGAGTCATCAACTCCACCATGAGGGACTCTAGTGATGGGGTTATGTGGATATGCGGGGAGACATACAGTTGATCCATTTATCATCCCAAACATTAGTGGATTGCCCATTGTTGACAACTTTTCGTTGATGTTTCTGATATTGTCTAGATTTCTTTTGATAAAACTCCCGAGCAGACGAACTATTGGTCAACCTATTGTTTGATAGATATTTTTCCTTAAGAATTTTGACCCGTAACTTGTCTGGTTCATTGTGGAAGGACCAAACATTCTTATCATGAGAGAATTATTCTGATCTCGGGGATTCCAAGACCACCATACTATAATACTTATTAAACCATATTGTTACATACATCATCTAACTTTAACTTGATTTCCCATATAGTGCCATGTAGTTGCTTGTAAGTTTAAGTTTATGTATAACTTGTTTTCTCATATTTAAACTCCTTTTTGTCATTTGACGAAAATCATAACAAATTGAGGCCATAGACTTAGAGAAGGAACCGAAGTACTATATTAGAGATCGCCAAACATCTTTCAGGTTTTATTTTTTACTCCACTTTCTCTAACATACCACTTTTGATAGGCAAAGGGGGCAGATTCATGGCAAATATGAGGGCGGACCTAGCCATATATGATATATCCTTCTCTCGTGGTTTTAGGATTTTCTTATTTTTGTGAACACGAAGTACTCCACACTTTTGATTATATTTGTTAGACACTCTCGTGGCACTCACCTCTGTTAGGCAAAGATGATAGATAAACTCCTGATGGCAACAATACCAATAGCTCAATACATGCCCAATAAGCGATCCATCCTTGGGCAGGAATTTCCTATTCTCAGTGGTCAATTTCGTGACCGCCAGTCGCATTTAGCAGTAGTCATCCGGAGATGCGTTTACTGGATGCCGGACAACGATAGGTTAGTGTTTAGATTTGTCTCGGGCAGCAGCAACAGATGTATATACGTTTTACAAGTATGTTGCTGCTAGCGGCAATGGAACTTTATTTTCTCACCATATCAAAACAACACGTACTAGTGTTCGGCAAAACGGTGAACTTCAGCTGCTACCCACTGCCTGATAATAACGTGGTGAAGATATCTATTTTCATCACTGTGAATCACTTGATGCTATTAATTTCACGGGTGTAGTGCGTCAGCGTTTTGTCTGCTCACTGCCCGGCACTGTCTAATCGCTGCCTCACACTGCCGCGCGTTATCCCAAACGGAGTATGTGAGGCAGCTAGGTGAGGTATAGGGCTGGTAAATAAGATCCGACCCGATTGACTTGACCGGGATCTGAAACTTTAAGCGGGCTTAGAGTCATGATCTGAAATTGACCTTAATCTCAAAATTTTGAAATTAATTTAGGGTCGGGTCCAGATTTAGACTTTAGATCCGCATTGTCCCCATTGACCCGAAATTTAGAATTACATTTTCAAATAAAATTACAAAAATTATATTTTGAAACAGTCATTGGCCTATTAAATTATTAATCCAAGAATTATGAAGTTTATTTTGACAATTCTACATAGTTTTGTAGTGATTTGCATGATTTATTATGCTAATTATATTATGAATTTTGTGTTTAAACTCTCAAACAAACTACAATAAGCTTTACATGTATTTCTCAATCACAATGTAAGTTTATCACAATGAAATTTATTGCATACATTGCAAAATTAACAATGATTAGACAAATGATAACATTTTTTGAAATTATCTTCTTGGTACTGAATTTAAGAGTCAGTCTTGATAGACTCAAAATTATTTACAAGCCATGTTAGGATCAAGATTTTTGACCCAAAAATCCATCTCTATAAATTTTGAAATAAGTAAAAAAATTTGACTAAAAATGACTCGTAATAAAACTCAATCTCACTCAACCCGAACCCGATTGCACCCCTAAGTATTGGGGTGTGACTCTCTATCGAACGGAAGGAGGAAGGCAGGCTAGGGTGGCTGCTGCAGCCCGTGGTTGACAGCTAGCTTGGACGGGTTTGATGGCTTGGCACATGATATGAGGGTGTGGGCAGACAAACAGGTCATGTGGTCATCGTGAGGAATTAGTGAAAAATGTGCAGAAATAACCACATCATTTTAAAGGTAATGTGACACCAAATACCATGGTCTATGCATAAGCACATTGTAACGAATTAAAATTTAAAATCTTTTTCTATTCTATGATTAGAAATTTAGTAAGATTGGTTTCTTAGATTTGACCAAATAAGGATACTAATTAAAATATATGTGTACACAATGACTTAATTATGCGCCAACATGTATATGAAATCATAAAATATGTTACTTATATTTTTTTACTAATATAATAGATAAATAAAAATGAATAATATACTTCAGAGTAACAATTGGTAATTGCATGTCTATAAATATTAATAATGTTATGTTATCTAAATAAATATGAAATTAATGAAATAAATATGTCAAATGTATCAAATGTGAATTTTTTTGTAATGATAATATATAATCTTTTTGTAACAACATGAAATTAATGAAACTCTAATTAAATATATCAATATATATAGATAAATTATTTAAATTATAATGGTGATATAACTTATAAAAAAAATCCATAACCCAAATATAATAACAAATAGGTGTTTCTTGGGTCTCAATTAGCTTGGGTGCCAAATTTTACATTGTTTGAACGATAATAACTATCTTAATTTTATTTAGAAAAGAAAATATGAGTTTTACTCCAACATACATAATAATATGTTTAATGATTTAAAAGTGAGAATAAAGCCCAAATTCATATTTCACATACCAAAATTAAGTTATGTGTGATTTTTCACATTAATTGGACAATCTTATCTATCCTAATCTCGTATAGAAGAGAGAATATAACTTAAAGTCTAAAATATTAAATAAAAGAATAAAAATTTTCAAAATAGAAAATTAATGACAAAATTAGACTCCTCGCAATTTTTCACATCTTTAAAGTGTTTCCAAATACCTCAAATTTCTTAAGAAAAGAAAATGAAAAAGAAGGTCAAAATATTAAATCTATTATTAAAATAAAATATTTAGTATACTAAATCAATAGTATAAACCAACTTGTATGGATTATACATATATAATTAATAGGAATTTGTAATAAATAAGATTATGGTGTAACATAAAGGGAAATAATTCTATACATGAACGGTAAATGTATAGAAAATTATCATGGTGGAAAATATAAAACTATATTTACTTTCCCAATACAATGTGAACGAGGTAATTGCAACAAAGTAGAATATGTGAGATATTTTAATAAGTTACAATAAACTATAAATAACTAATTGTCTCTATCTAATGTTTGAAAGTAATAAATAAATAAAAACAATTGTGTTAACATATCATAAAGGAAATAAATCTTTTAACTTGACTATATATTTGTTTAGAAACAAATAAACATTTCCAATTTTATATAATCAATTACTATATCCAAGTAAGAAATAATAATTATCTTGACTAAATAGTTTCCTTTAAATCATTAACAACAAGGAAATAAGAGAAAAATAGTTTGATGGATAACTTACACCCTTTTGATTTGAAATTCATGTTCCCATAATAAATAATTTTGGATATATAAATTTATTAACATCTAATTACTTCGTAATAATTAATGTAAAATATATAAGAAATTATGTGGTTGCCTCAAATTTGAAATTTTGGATGTAACTTAATATTAATTAAATATATGTCTTTATTTAAAATAAAATTGTTATACATATTTTTAGTGACTCTAAGGTGAGAAGAGAAATATTGTGTGAAACTCATTTTGTAATAGAATGAATAAGTATATATAAGAGGTTGATAAATAGAAAAATAGAAAAAGAATTTTATGAGCATATCTTACACAATTGTGTTGACTCGAGATCAATGTTGACTCAAGGTCTAAATTGACTAAATCCTTATGTTGATGATGACTCTATCTACTTGAGTGATTTCAGATTAAATGCATACAGACTCCAAATGCCCTAACTCACGCATCCTAACTTGAAGAAAAGATAGGTCAAAATCAATGCAAATGTAGTCTTGCAAAATATGATGTATCTCTTTTATAATCATGTTATAAATCACTTGTTATGAGTGTATGACTTGTAATTAAGCTTACAAAAAATCAAGAGCACTTAAATTGAACATTTAAGAACTTTAATGACATTTTCCAAAATGCATCACAGAGTGCCTATTCGATCGAGTTTCCCTTGTGACAAACTCGACCGACACCCCTGATGCTTTTTGAGAATGTCCAAGTTCAGTCAAGTTTCCAAAACACAGAACTCGATCAACACGCTGCACTGACAAATCATATTTAAGTGATTGGTTTAGTTTCATCCAGGATAAACTCGATCGATGCTTCAAATTTGCTTTGTTGCATAGTGCAAACTGTATAAAAAGTGTAGAAAAAAGTATATATAGACCATTGAAGTGTTGTAAAACTTGAAAAAATATCTATTGAAACACCTCATATGGCTAGTATTAATCCTTAAATATTCCTACTGGCTAGTAGGCATCCCCAACTATAAATAGGACCCTTGTGCTTCATTCCATGGTTAGCCAAGCACTATGAAGGTCCCTATATTATATTTGAGTGCATCCTACAGCCTTCTTCCACTCTCTAAGCTTAATCACTTGCTACATCCATTAGAATGAGTAGGATATTTGTAAGAGAGCTAGTCCAACATGTATATCTTATGAGGCTCAAACTTCCTTTATCCCCTAATCTCTCTTTTGTACCATGAAGATGAAGATTCTGTCTCGGGAAAGAGATGTGAAGAAGGAGAAGAAGGGAAGGAGTCACTTGGTGAAAGTTTCTCCTTGGAGAAGGTGAATTCAAAGGCTGGAGATCCAAGAAGAGTGGTTAATTCCTTCAAGGTGGACAACTTGTGCAAGAGTGGATAAGTCCTTGGTGAAGGAAGAAGACTCATTGCAAAGTGGGTAAGTCCTTGGTGAGGTTGAAGACTCAGTTTTGGATAGGTAACTCCTTTGGTAGGTTGTTGCCTCCCTTCTCCTTAAAGGGAAGGGTAGGTATCCTTTGCTTGGAAAAGAAAGGTCATATATTGTATCTCTTATAATGGAATATAAAGAAGGTACAATGGTTGAAAAATCTTAGAGTTTGGCATCTATAGGTAGTGGACTAACTTACTCCTAGTTTGGAGTATGGAACCACTCTACATATCTTGTGTTCTTATGGTTGTTCAATCTCTCTCTCCCTTGATATGTATGTTTTAGTTACACTCAAAGTTCATACTTGCCATATTATCTTAGAAATATCTTGAAGGTCTAATGAATTTTTGTTAAGTGCATTTAGCTCTATTTACATCCCCCCCTCTAGAACCCATTCTAGTTCCAACAAGTGGTGATAGAGCGGGTATTCTCCAAGCATACTTCCACAAGCAGGAGATGATGGGAGATTATCAAGGAGGGAGATACCTCATCAACATTACAATCTTTTATAGGAGCAATTTTCTCTATTGGAAGAGAAGGATCGAATACTACATCCAAGTGTGAGAACCCATTACACTAAATGAAATTACTCAAAACATAAAGCACAATTGATAACTAATTAATCACATACCCAATAATATGGGTAAATTAAAATCGATTCCAATGTCAGCACCCGCTCAGAAACATTTGCATTAGAGCCCAACATCTTTCTTATATCCATACTATGCAAAGAATTTGATACAAATTGTTCTATCACCTTAGCTACAACATATATACACAGGAGAACAATATTTGTATATGCCATACAACAAACATTAACATGCTAACAAAATTCTGATTCATTTGAAACACCATATACAAATTTTTCCTGCCCGAACCTGAGAGTACATGGATGACTCTAGGACACACTAGATATCTAATCAAATTTCTCATAGATTCATTACTATAGCTCTACTTTGCTACCACATGTTTGTTTTCATCACTTCTGATTACCTAGAAAAATGTGGTGAACCACAAGGGTGAGACCCATGTCCCAGCAAGAGATATAACCTCCAACAATGCTTATTGATTACAACATTTTAAATAGTAGATAACTAAGCAGTTGGAGTATTTAATCATCAATTGAAAAGATTGAACAGTTTAAGTATGCTAAACAAATTAAACAAATAATCTAAGAAACAACTATGATCATCAATGCATATATAGGGAACAAATAAATCTATTTCTCTAGATAGATATCTACTCAAATAACTTCAAATTGAATCTAATAATAGTCATTATCATTAATCTAAATATCATAATATTCCTTGATAACAGCACAAGCAAACTAGTAGCATAAGCATGCATGACATCATGAATATGTCTAGTAACATAACATGGTTATTAATATTGGCATCTCAAATAAAGGGAACATATCTATATCATAAGTAGAACTAACATCATAACACAATGAACTACATAGGCATGATTAGCAGTTTAAGCATTTATAATTACATAGGTATGGCTAGAAATATTAAACATAGCTAGCAATAGCAACTTAACCATCAATGCCATTATATTTGACAACATAAGCATGTTTACAACATGAGAATAACTACAATAAAAGCATATCTGTTATCTCTTATTGTACTATGCATGATCTCAATAAAAAGAAAGCAAACAAGTGTTTTCATCCAATATGAAGCTTTGTATATAACCCTAAACAAATATTCTACATGGGTGTCTTACATCTTTTATTATGCCCTAAGGAAAGTGAGGATACCACTCAAAATCCAACTGACCACTCCTAAGTCAAAATTAGTGTCATACAAGATCTAGGAAGAGTCGGACTCCTAAGATCTTCTCCACCCCCAGTCAGTAAGGGTCCGCAACAGCAACACATAAGGTCAAGCTGCTAACATCCTAGTTTATCCTTGGTATAGGTCATGGAATTAGTGAAAGGAGGTGGGTACGCATACCCTACCATGTGAGGTACAACCGCAACTGTCCTCCAATCTCAACACATATATAATCACCGAGACACGACCACATCCATTCTTAAACTGAGGGCTAGGTATGACCAAAGTCATCTTCCATTAACACTTAAATTTAGGATGACAAGCAACCCGCATACTCATCAGTATGTGCTCCGAGTTTCCCTTAGGAATTTTTGTTTCACCATATGGCAAGTTCTGACACTCATATGGATCTATGGCACCCGATACTACATGATTAGAGTTTTACTTGATTACTTATGCCAATTGGGTGAATCAAGGTTGCATCAAACAAGTGGACAAACAAACCCTAATTCACTTCTAACAAGCATATAAATATCACAAGTTCAAGAGATAGACAACATGTGAAATATAATTTCTCATCTCATCATCACATGGTACCATTCAATTTCCATTCATGAGGCTACACTAGTCATCATAATATCACAAGATATAAATCCTTTTCACAATATCACAGGGTATCAACCCTTATCAACACAAGAGTATTACACCTCATTTAGGGCTCAACCATGCCCAAAGGTCATCAAGACCATCATATTATTCCATGCAAGATCATCATTATCATTCCATACCTTATAGCAAGTTTCAACAACATCAGTTACATATAATACACCAGATCAGCACAATATTGCATTAATGAGCTAGGAGATATTCATAAACAATCACAGCAGGGTTATATTAACATAAAGAACATTCCTTTATTACATCAATATGCAAGGAATCTAGATATGATTAACCCTCATCATATTCATAATACACATGTTTAGCATGAGAAAGTATCAACCATGTGGCTATGATAACCACCAATTAACATATTAAGGTTATGATCATATTAAGGAGGTTATTTCACCATCATTCCATCATATAAGAATGTTAAAAATGAATACTCATCTTTATCTATTTGCATTAGAGTTATGTTCAACAAGATAAATTATATTAATATTACTAATTATCACTTATACTCAAATCCTAACTCACGACATCCCCATTGGATCATGGATACATATGGTGAAGCATCACCATCACATTCCATACTATTCTCAAGTATGAACCCACACATAAATCAAGGTGTAGCCATTGGGTTATAGCATACTAGCATTTCAACAACAATAAGAGAGTATTCCATGATTGCATTAGTCATTCAAGGACTATTCATACCCAAATACCATCATTTAGTTATATTAAAGCTAGGTATAATAGTTCACCCAAAAAAAGCTAGGTATAACAAGCTATACCTCATTTGGGTTACATATCAACACAATATGGTTATCATCCCTTCTATTCATATGAATGAATAGGTAAGAATACCTTATTAAGGGTAACCCTCCATTTGTTCCATCATCATTCAACCCATATCACTATACCACAATGTCACCTAGAACCATTGGATGTTTAAAAGGTAAGACCATTGGTTTTTTACATAAGTAAACACCTTGGATAAATCACCAAATAATTACTTGATCTATGATCTAGAAAGAGTCACCATCTAACCCTAGACATTTCTTGATTTACAACACAAAAAGTTCCATTGAGAGTAGGGTAAAACCCACAATCAACTGTTCATTTAAAATAAGCCATCCATTGTCAACAAGTAAGCCCCTTACATTGATCATATAAAAGAAACCAGCTAAATCACATTATTAGGACCAACGTATTGCATTAGTCATCATTCCACTTTATTGGAGGAATAAACATTAGATCTTGATCGTTGGGTCAAGTTCATATATTAAGACCATCAATTACAATATAGGTATGACCATTGCATCAAGTGACCCAAGAAACCATTGGTCTAAGGCTTAATTGATGCTATAACTATATAATTAAGTCACCATAGGTTTTGGATACTAGATCCACCATCAGTAATGACCATTAAGTCACCATAGGTTGTTAGATCAGCACTATATGCATTAATCAGCATTAAATATTAAGCTAATGTCAACATTGATTAATAACATCAGTAGAGTACTTAATGGTTGATCATTAAACTTCTAATTGATCCAAAACCTGACCTAACGGGGTGACCATAGGTAGTCACCATCATTTGACACCTTTGATCCAGACCATCAGTTGTCATGAAGACAACACCATAGGGTTGTTGCAATGGTACCATCATCGGGTCATGGGTTTATAAAAGAAATCAGCTTAAAACCCTAAAATGGACCATTGATTAGCACTATAGGTTGTCAAACCAACCTGATGTAAGTCATATTATACATTAGGAATAATGTACACATGATCTGAAATCTGAACAGGTAACATTATAAAAATAAAAATCCAAGTCAAGCATAGTTTTTTAGTGCACGGATCATCATTTAAAAGCAAGAACATGAGCTAGCAAGCTTATGGTAAGCAATAAACGTGGAGCAAGTTATATAACTTTCCTATAATGAGAAAATGAAATTTCACACAGAAGAAAAATTGAGCAGGTAGGGTAGAAAATTCAAGTATAAGCTGTGAACTTGTCCATGTAGCGCCTTTCTTCATCAAATGAGCAAACATTAAGCATAAGGACCAAGAGAGGTAGGGTTTTAGAGATTTAGAGTAATTTCTACCATGGAATAGCAAGGTTCTGACCTGGAGAAAGGTAGGAGGAAGGATAAAAAAAGAGAAATAAATGGAGGAAAGAAGGGGATTCTTACTCTTTTAGGTCAAGATCACTAGAAGGAAGCTTTTCAAACCCTAAAAGGAAGTCAATTGAAATCCTAGATTCTTTTTCCAAGAAGATTCCCTCTTTCTTCTTCCTTGGATAGGAAATTCACAGAAGCAAATATGGAGAACGAGGTTCAAAGAAGGTGGGAATTGGTGGAGATCAAATGGCTCGTTTTGGTTCTTAGGGTTAAGTATATAAAACTTTAAGATAAAGAAAAAGAAAAAGTTGAAGTTCTAGTATCTTTCCAAGTGTCCATCTTAAACTATTAAGAATATAGAAGCACACACAAGAAGCTTCCCCACCATCCATAGAGACATAATTATCCCTCGTTTCTTGAATTTCCAAGCAAAACAAATAATTCATTAGTTGATAGCTACTAAAGGTAGCTCATCCATGAAGGGGTAAAGCCTAAAATACCCTTCGAGAAAACACCTTCAAACCAAGGTTTAAATAGGTTTCTCATGGCTCCAAAAGTCCAAGAATGATGATAGAATATACAAGGAACATAATGCAAGTGATAAATTGCAAAGAAAACCTCTCAATTGGGTAAATTGTGGAAAAGTCCAAAATGTGCATAAAATTGCATAACTTGCTCAAATATTGTCCAATTGGTCCAAATTTGAAAGTTAAGATTGTATTATGATTTAAAAGCATATCACAAGGTTTTATTAGGATTATAAGAATTCAATTATGATAATTAATCTTATTCAACTCATTAAGCAAGTTTAGGGGCATTACAACTATAAACCCAGAACAGGGATTTTGCCCCCAAAGTCCAACGTAAACAAAGATGGGTACTTCATTTTCACCTCATCCTATTACCTTCAACTGGTTACTTGCATATCATGGTGATGTCATACCATTCATTCATATCTCATCTTAGGTCAGCATAAAACCCCCACATAAGAAGACATTTGCAAATATGGAACACAGAAACTTGTTGTGCCACCTGTACAAATCTAATAGTAAATTTCAACTTTAAATTCTAGCTATCATCCTAAAATTATATCGATTGCATCAACAAACCATCTATCCTTGATAGTGGTCTTGCCCAGCTATCACTAGACCATACACAACATTTTAGAGTCACTTTTATTTTTCCTTCCAAACAACATTTATAGGATCATCATCAACTCTCTCTCTATGGGAGAGGTATACTTGAAATGTTCATTTAATAAACATCTCCAACCTTGACATATTTCTCATACTATTGATATATCTTGGATACTAGGATTCATTACCTTGTTATCCACCTCATGTGCTATAAGGAACTCACATCATTATCTCATCCACTTTTACCACATAACAAATATCAAGACATACAAGAGGAGTCTTCCTAATTATTGGAAGGCTCAAAAGAAAAATCATCACAAATGTTATGATCTTAGAACCATATTCCAAACAACCTTATGCTATAATAATCTATCCACGCTCATGTTTACAATGAATCCACACATACCAAGTGGCAATGATCCACTTGAAAGTTGTGCCCTAGAAAGGAAAGACACAAAGGGAACGCACTTCCCACATCATAGAAGAATTGTTCAAGGGTCACTAGTAAAAAGGTGACCAAATCTCTTTTCATTATGCAGGTTACAGCTTCTTATGTATCATTTTACCTTTTTCATTTTGGGTTCCTTTCTGTTAGCATAGGAATCACCACGATTAACATATCGCATTACTCCTTCCTTGACGACTATTTATCACACTTGGGTATGTTATCTTATTTTATTATGTTTTTCAACCACTTATAGATAGGTAAATCATCATATTCCACATTTTCTTCATTAAACTGGGATCATCTCCCTTAATTTCTTTCAAACACCATGCTTATTTTACATTAACACTTTCTTACACACATAGGTTTGTTTGACATCATCCTAGTCCTAAGTCCTAGTGTCCCTATAGACTCAGTGAACCTAAAGCTCTGATACCAACTTGTGAGAACATGTTACACTAAATGAGACTACTCAAAACATAAAGCACAATATATCACTAATTAATCACATACCCAAAAATATGGGTAAATTAAAACTAATTCCAACATCAACACCCGCTCAGAAACATTTGCATAAGAGCCCAACATGTTTCCTATATCCATAATATGCCAAGAATTTGATAAAAATTATTCTATCACCTTAGCTACAACATATATACATAGGAGAACAATATTTGTATATGGAACACAACAAACATTAACATCCTAACAAAATTCTGATTCATTTGAAACACCATATACAAACTTTTCATGCCCTGACATGAGAGCACAGGGACGACTCTAGGACGTACTAGACATCTAATCAACTTTCTCACAGATTCATTACTATAGCTCCACTCTGCTGCCACATGTTTTCTTCCATCACTTCTGATTATCTAAAAAAATGTGGCAAACCACAAGGGTGAGACCCATGTCCCACCAAGAGATATAACTTCCAACAACACTTATCGATTACAACATTGTAAATAGTTGATAACTAAGCAGTTGGAGTTTTTAATATTCAATTAAATAGATTGTCAGTTTAACTATGCTAAATAGATTAAGCAAATAATCTTAGCAACAAGTATGATCATCAATGCATATATAGGTAACAAATAGATCCATTTCTCTGGATAGATATATACTCAAATATCTTCAAATTTCATCTTATAACAATCATTATCATTAATCTGACTATCACCATATTCCTTGATAACAACACAAGCAATCTAGTAGCATAAGCACCCATGACAACATGAATATGTCTAGTAACATAATATGGTTATCAATATTGGTATCTCAAATAAAGGGAACTGGTATATATCATAAGTATAACTAACATCATAACACAAAGAACTACATAGGCATTACTAGCAGTTTAAGCATTTCTAATTACATTGGCATGGCTAGCAATATTAAACATAGCTAGCAGCAGTATCTTAACCATGAATGTCAGTATATTTGACAACATAAGCATGTTTACAACATGAGCGTAACTACAACATATGCATATCTATTATCTCTTATTATACTATACATGATCTCAGTAAAAAGAAAGCAAACAAGGGTTTTCATCCAATACGAAGCGTTGTATATACCCAAAACAAATATGCTACACGGTTGTCTTACATCTTTTATTATTCCATGAGGAAATTGAGGATACCACTCAAAATCCAATTGACCATTGTTAAGTCAAAATTTGTGCCATACAAGATCTAGGAAGAGTTAGACTCCTAAGATCTTCTCCACCCACAGTCAATACGGGTCCACCACAGTGACACATAAGGACAAACTACTAGCATCCTAATCAATCCTTGGTACAGGTCACGACACTAGTGAAAGGAGGTGGGTACGCATACCCTACCATCTGATGTAAAACGACAATTGTCCTCCAATCTCGTCACATATATAATCACCAAGACACAACCGCAGTCATTCTCAAACTGAGGGCTAAGTATGACCGCAGTCATCCTCCACAAACACTTAAATTTAGGATGACAAGCACCCCACATACTCATCAGTATGCGCTCTGAATTTCCCTTAGAGATACACGTTTCACCTTCTGGCAAGTTCTAACACTCAGATGGATCTATGGCGTCGGGCACTACATGATTAGAATTTCACTTGATTAGTTATACCAATTGGGTGAATTAAGGTTGCATTTAACAAGTGTACATACAAACCCAAATTCACTTCTAACAAGCATATAAATATCAAAACTTCAAAAGATATAAAACGTGTGAAACATAATTTCTCATCTCATCATCACATGGTACTATTCACTTTCCATTCATGAGGCTATAATAGTCATCATACTATCACAAGATATAAATCCTTTTCACAATATCACAGGGTATCAACCCTTATTAACACAAGAGGATTACACCTCATTCAGGGATCAACCATGCCCAAAGGTCATCAAGACCATCATACTATTCCATGCAAGATCATCATTCTCATTCCATGCCTTATATCAAGGCTCAATAACATCACTTACATATAATACACCAGATCAACACAATATTGTATTAATGAGCTTGGAGATATTCATAAACAATCATAGCAGGGTTATATTAACATTAAGAACATTCCTTTATTACATCAACATGCAAGGATTCTAGATATGATTAACCCTCATCATATTTATAATACACATGTTTAGCATAAGAAAGTATCAACCATGTGGCTATGATAACCACCAATTAACATATTAAGGTTATGATCATATTAAGGAGGTTATTTCACCATCATTCCATCATATAAGAATGTTAAAAGTGAATACTCATCTTGATCTATTTGCATTAGAGTTAGGTTCAACAAGATAAATTATATTAATGTTACTAATTAGCACTTATACCCAAATCCTAACTCACGACATCCCCATTGGATCATGGATACATAAGGTGAAGCATCACCATCACATTCCATACTATTCTCAAGTATGAACCCACACATAAATCAAGGTGTATCCATTAGGTTATAGAATACTAGGGTTTCAACAATAATAAGAGAGTACTCCATGTTTGCATTAGTCATTCAAGCACTATTCATACCCAATTACCATCATTTAGTTATATTAAAGCTAGGTATAACAAGCTATACCTCATTAGGGTTACATATCAACCCGATATGGTTATCATCCCTTCTATTCATATGAATGAATAGGTAAGACTATCTTATTAAGGGTAACCCTCCATTGGTTCCATCATCATTCAACCCATATCACTATACCACAATGTCACCCAGAACCATTGGATGTTTAAAAGGTAATACCATTGGTTGTTTACATAAGTAAACACCTTGGATAAACCACCAAAGAAGTCCTTGATTTATGGTCTAGAAATACTCACCATCTAACCCTAGACATCCCTTTATTAACAACACAAAAAGTTCCATTGAGAGTAGGGTAAAACCCACAATCAACTGTTCATTTAAAGTAAGCCATCCATTGTCAACAAGTAAGCTCCTTAAGTTGATCATATAAAGGAAACCATCTAAATCAAATTATTAGGACCAACATATTACATTAGACATCACTCCACTTTATTGGAGGAATAAACATTAGATCTTGACCATTGGGTCAAGTTCATATATTAAAACCATCAATTATAGTATAGGTCTGACCATTGCATCAAGTGACCCAAGAAACCATTGGTCTAAGGCTTAATTGATGCTATAACTATATAATTAAATCACCATAGGATGTGGAGACCAGATTCACCATCAGTAGTGAACATTAAGTCACTATAGGTTGTTAGATCAGCACTATATTCATTAATCAACATCAAATATTAAGGTAATGTCATCATTGATTGATAACATCAGTAGGGTACTTAATGGTTGATCATTAAACTTCTAATTGATCCAAAACCTGACCTAAGGGGTTGACCATAGGTAGTCACCATTATCTGACACCTTTGATCCAGATCATAAGTTGTCATGAAGACAACACCATAGGGTTGTTGCAATGGTACCATCATCGGGTCATGGGTTTATAAAAAAAATCAGCTTAAAACCCTAAAATTGACCGTTGGTCGATAGGTTCTTAGCACCATAGGTTATCAAACCAACCTGATCCAAGTCATATTATACCTTAGGAATAATGTAAACATGATTACAGGTTCATATAGAACTGAAATCAGAATAGGAAACATTATAAACATCGAAATCCAAGTCAAGCATAGCTTTTTAGTGTATGGATCATCATTTAAAAGCAAGAACATGAGCTAGCAAGCTTATGGTAAGCAATAAATGTGGAGCAAGTTATAAAAATTGCCTCTAATAAGAAAATTAAATCACAAATAGAAGAAAACTCGAGTAGTTAGGGTAGAAAATTCAAGTATAAGCTGTGAACTTGTCCATCTAGCACATTTCTTCATCAAATGAGCAAACCCTAAGCATAAGGAGCAAGAGAGGTAGGGTTTTAGAGCTTTAGAGCAATTTCTACCATGTAAAGGTAAGGTAATGACCTGGAGATAGGTAGGAGGAAGGATAACAAAGAAATAAATAGAGGAAAGAAGGGGATTCTTACTCTTTTAGATCAAGATCACTAGAAGGAAGATTTTCAAACCCTAAAAGGATGTCAATTGCAACCCTAGATTCTTTTTCCAAGAAGAACCACTCTTTCTTATTCCTTGGATAGGAAATTCGTAGCATCACAGAGGGAGAATGACGTTCATAGAAGGAGGAAAGTAGTGCAGAGAAAATAGCTCGTTTTGGTGCTTAGGGATAAGTATATAAAACTTTTAGATAAAGAAAAAGAAAAAGTTGAAGTTCTAGTATCTTTCCAAGTGTACATGGCCTTAAACTATTAGGAATATACAAGAACACACACAAGAAGCTCCCCCAACATCCATAAAGACATGATTATCCATCTTTTCTTGAATTTACAAGCAAAACAAATAATTCATTAGTTGATAGCTACTAAAGGTAACTCATCCATGAAGGGGTAAACCCTAAAATACCTTTTGAGAAAACACCTTCAATCCAAGGTTTAAATAGGTTCCCCATGGCTCAGAAAGCTCAATAATGATGACATAATATCCAAGGAACATAATTCCAGTGATAAAGTGCAAAGAAACCCTCTCAATTGGGTACATTGCAGAAAAGTCCAAAATGTGCATAAAAATGCATAACTTGCTCAAACAGTGTCCAAATTGGTCCAAATTTGAAACTTAAGCTTGTCTTATGAAATAAAATCATATCACAAGGTTAGATTAGGGTTATAAGAATTAAATTATGAAAATTAAGCTTATTCAACTCATTAAGCAAGTTAAGGGGCCTTACATCAAGAATCAAGTCTTGAGCTATGGAGAATGGTGGACCTCCCATACAAGCTATCAGGTATAAAGATAGAATAATGGGATGAGCCTACTATGAAGAAAGCAACCTTAAATGCAAGAGCCATCAACATTCTCTATGCTTCCATGTCCCCATTGAGTTCAACTAGATTTCTTCATGAGACGATGTATTTGATATGGAGAAAGCTATGTATCACTTATGAGGGGACAACGCAAGTGAAGAAGAGAAAAGTCTACATGCTCAAAGGCCTTCCTGAAAACTTCAAGATGGGAAAGGAGGAGAGGATAGCTAAGAAAACCATTGTGTATGGTATTATTGTTCTAGGTCATCCTATGGATAGATGAGATATGAACTTGAAGATCCTTAGAACTCTCCTCAAGTGGTGGGAATCCAAGGTGACCTCCATTGAAGAAAAAAAACTATTGGTGATATCCCAATTGAAGAGCTCATAGGAAATCTACAATCTCATGAAGTCAAAATTTTCAAGAAAAATAAAGAAGAAAGAGAAGAAGAGAAAGAGGAAAAGAGAATGTAGAAGGCTGAAATGAAAGCACGCATTGGAACTATTATCGGTCAAGACTCTTCATTCTCTCAAGTTGAAGAAGATACCATGTACTCCAAGGGTAGAATCTACAAAGGAAAGTCATCACCCTTCACTTGGTGCTTCAAGTGTGGAAATAAGGGTCACTTCAAGGAAAATTGTCTACAAGATAAAAACACCCATCATCACAAGAGAAGAGAAGAAAAGTACAAGAAGGAGAAATGACATAATAGCTCAACCGACTCCTCCAACTCAGGCTCAAGTGAATAATCAAGTAGACAATTGTAAAGAGGTGAGATCGCCTCCTTACTAAAATTTAAAGGAAGTACAAAACATCCATATTTTTAGAAAGATATATGATATTGAGGAATGCATGTATAATATTCCAAGTAAATAAGCATGCACAGATACATTATAAAATGTCAATAGCAGTGGAAATTAAAGTACTAAGCCTATTACATGGCTTTCATTGTTCATTACATGATTGTTTCCAAAAGAAAAATATAATAGAAAAGGATCTAGCTATAGAAACCTAGACATCCTTTCAGATAGCTTGAGATCTACTCCTGAGATGACTTCCTTCAAATTTTTCCTTCTCCTTGCTCAACACCAGCACCTGGGTGGTTGGGACAGCACCCTGCAAAAAGGGAAACAAAATAAGGTATGTGTCAAATAATGAAAAAGAATAAAAAATGAGGAAATAACATGAAACTACAGGCTAAGATTTTATCATAAGATGAAGATAACAAGAGTACGAGGCTATATTCAAAAGAAACTTGCCATTAACAATTATATTAAAAAGGATTTGCATGTAAGATAATTATGTCTACCTAACTAAGTAGGGTTGAGGCACCTACCGGACCTCTAACCTATAGGTGAGGGGAGAATAAGACATTCCCAGTCACCTACACAATTATATAGGGGAGAGTAAAGCCATTCCCCAGGGCGATTAAATGCATGCCCTCTGTGGGTGGTTGTACATAATTACTACTACTTTTAATTAAATAGAACATAAATCTACATGCTAGAAAATTAATCATGGCAAGAGTAGTCATAATATTCAATAAGCATGGCAGTGGGGTATAAGACCCAAACAAGAAGAAATCATAATCTGATTTGAGGCATGAACAACATTAGGATTCAAGAATAGAAGACTTAGGGTTCATTTAAGCCTCATTAGGGAAATATAGGGTTTGGCTGCAATTATCCCAACATAGGGTGTAAGGAATGTACATACCTCTCTTACTAATATCAATTACTAACTTTCACCACTTTAATTGAGTCCAAGTTTCACTTTGCCTATTTTCAATGTATTAACATGTATTAGAGTACATAGTGCACATTAATATATAGAAAACCTAATTTTAGACCTTTTTAGAAAAACTCGGATTTAGACTCATAAAATGTCACCAATAAACTTATTAAGTTCTCCTGATTAAGAAAATATGTTTTTATATTAATTTTGGAGTTATGATGATTAAGATGTAATTTTTATGAATTTTATGCATTAAATTTGTTTTACAAAAATCACCCTTCGTCAAACCATGAAATCAGACCTTGAAAATATTTTTATTAGATATATATTAATTTTACAATTCCAAAACATATGTATTTGTCAAATTTGGATAAGCGGTTTAGAAGATATGAATTTTTCAATACTGACCAAATAGGAAATTGTCACATCATCAAACCGATTGAGATAATTAAAGAGAGAGGGAGAGGGATAAAACACCATTTAACCCAAGATCAGGTTTAAAGTTGCATAGGTAACCAAACTAGAGCTTCTAGAGAAGGTAAAACAGCAAGAAACCAAAACCCTAGAAGAACATTGTAAAAAGAGATGGAAATCATCGATTTTAAACATAGAAGCATGAGTTTTAAGCATGTACTAAGCAATATATGAGAAGGGGGTTAAAAAAACTTACCTCTAGGAAGGTAAGAAGGTCCAAACAGAAAGTATCCCGAGATTACAAGGTCTGGTTGCTCCAAGGCAAACTCCTTTCTTGAGCAAAGATCACCTTCTCCACTTTAGAGGTGCAAACCCTAGCAAAAGAGCATGGAGATGAGATGTTTTAGGGTTCTAGGTGGAGTTTTACCATGGAAGGTCATGGTTCCGACCTGGAATAATGTGGGAGGAATACTAAAAGCATGAAAATAGGAAAGGAAGGAGGATTATTACTAGTTTTGGTCAAAATCGCCAAGGAGGAGCTTAAGAAATCCTAAATAGAGAAATTTGGAACCCTAGGAGCCTTCTTCACCAAGGTAGGCACCCTCTTTTACATTGGAACAGAAACTTCATGGAAAAACATAGAATATATGATGCTTTAAGAGATTGCTTCTTGGATTGGGAGGTCGGAAGGGGTACGCATGGCTTTATAGAGAAGGGGGCAAGTATGAGGTGTCTATGCGACTTTCCATGTGTCCTTAGGCTAGGGCTTCATGGCCATGCAAGATGACAGCTCATAAACTCTTCTTGTATATCAAAGGTCGGTCCTAAGATCACCTGGATCCTTCTAGGCCATCCCCACCTTCCTTCAAACAAAGAAATAACGCCATTGGTTGATTTCTTTTAAAGATAAGCACATTTATAAAGAGGGTAATCCCTATAATGCCCTTGGAGAGAAACACCTTCAAACCAAGGTGCAACCAGGAGACCCATGGTTAAAAATATAGTGAATGGTAAGGGAATATCTAAGGATTAAAATTCAGGTGATAATTTGCAAAGAAAACCTCCCAATTGGGTAAATTGCATAAAAGTCCATAATGTAACTAAAATTGCATAACTTGCACAAACATCATCCAAATCGAACCAAATTTGAAAATTAGGCTCATTTTATGTTTTAAAATCATATCAAAAAGTTAGATTAATGTTTATAGCACTTAATTATGGTAATTAAGCTTTCACTACGGTATTTGTGCATAAACCCTTATATTGGTACAATTAGTGAATAAATGTTCACTAAACCACTATAAATTCCACTAATTAAACATAAACAACATAAAGGATAGAAATTAAAGGGAAACTTGTCTTAAAGGTTTACATGGAGATTACATCTAATATTCATTATGTTATAGAACTCCAGCCCTTTAAAAGGATTTCATCCTTGAAATCTCAAGCAAAAAGAGAAGGGTGAGTACGTAACATTTCATCTCTCAACTCCCAAGTGGTTTCTTCCCGACCATGATATTTCCACAAAACTTTTACCAGCTCAATCTCTTTGTTCTTCAGCTACTTTACTCGGGAGTCAAGGATCTTCACAGGAAGCTCTTCATAGATCAGATTCTCATGTACCTCCAAAGGTTCAATAGTAAGCACATGAAAAGAGTCCTTCACATACTTCTTCAGCACAGAGGCATGGAATACATTATGAATCTTATCATAGGAAGGAGGTAAGTCTAAGAGGTATGCATAGTCTCCAACCTTATCTAAGATTTCAAATGGGCCAACATAACGGGGACTCAAATTGCCTTTAACTTTAGATCTAGCAATAGAACGGATAGGCCTGATCTTCATAAATGCATAGTCACCCACTAGGAAGTTAACATCAGACCTTTTCTTGTCAGGATACATTTTCTGTCGGTCATGAGAAACTTTCATGCATTTCTTTATCAACTACACATTTTCAATCATCATTTGCATGTCATCAATCTTCACTAGAGAACGTTCACCGACATCATCCCAATGCAAAGGTGAACGACATGGTCTACCATAGAGAGCTTCAAAAGGTGGCATACTAATACTAGCTTGGTAGCTATTGTTGTAAGCAAACTCAGCTAATGGCAGATACTGATCCCATGCACCACCCCAATCCATCAGACAAGAATGAAGCAAGTCCTCCAAAATCTGAACAGTTCTCTCAGATTGACCATCCGTCTGCAGGTGGTAAGCAATACTGAAACGCAAGTTAGTACCCATCTCCTCCTTAATCTGACCCCATAAATCAGAAGTAAACTTTGGGTCACAATTAGAAACTATTACCTCATGTACTCCATGCACGCATACGATCTACTCAACGTACAAATGAGCCATATCCGCAACTTTGTAATTGGTTTTGAAAGGAAAGAAATGAGCAAAATTTGTAAGACGATTAATAACCACTCAAATAGCATCATAACCTTTCTTGGATTTGGGGAAACCAATAACGAAGTCCATTGTGATCTTCTCCCACTTCCATTCTAGAATTTCAAGAGGACGAAGAAGACCAGCAGGTCATTAATGTTCGATCTTGACTTGCTGACATGTCAAGAACTTCGCAACAAACAAAGCTATATCATTCTTCATGTTCTTCCACTAGACACTTCGATGTAAGTCCTTGTACATTTTTTTGTGCCAAGATGAATAGTGTACTTAGACCCATGAGCTTCTCTTAGCACCTTATATCTCAGATCACCCACGTCAGGAATCTACAACCTTTGTTTGAAGCTGACAACACCATCCACTCCGAAAGAGAAGTCAAATTGCAGTTTCTCAGTCAAGGCCTTCATCTTTTCCATCTCAGAGCTTTCCAACTAAGCATAAATGACTTCTGAGATCCAAGTTGGTGTAACAGTCAAACTAGACATATGGACACACAACTTGTCTTCATCCACTGAATCGACAGGTTGAGGTCACCAACTAGTCACATATTCGAGATTTTCCCACACCAAACATCTCAGAGCAGCACAAACGACATCCTTCTTGTGACTTAAAGCATCAGCTATGACGTTTGCTTTACCAGGATGATAGGTGATGTTGCAGTCATATTCTTTGAGATATTGCATCCACCTTCACTGTCCTAGATTCAGATCTTTCTATGTCAACAAGTACATCAAGCTTTTATGGTCAAAGAAAACTTCAAACTTCACACCACAGAGATAATGTCGCTTTTATGGTCAAAGAAAACTTCAAACTTCACACCACAGAGATAATGTCGCTTTTATGGTCAAAGAAAACTTCAAACTTCACACCACAGAGATAATGTCATCACACTTATTAACATCATTAGTATGGTTCATTATAGACATAGTACCGTGATCTCATCATAAGAGGGAATATATCATTGTGTTTGCATATTAGGGTTCCACCCTATTGTGGGAGAAATACCAATAATCTAGAAAACTTAGGTTCTCAAGATTTGAGGTTAGGAACTTTATTTCATGATCATGTACTCAATGATCCAAAAGATATCTCTATTTCAAGGTCAAATTTCAAATTTATATCTTTCATGTATGAAATGAAGGGAAAGAGGATATACTAAGTCGATCTTATCATGATTTAAGACTTGGATATTACATGTATGATATATGAAGGAAATATAGGATAAGTTAGGCTTATAGAGTGACTCTTCATACATGATCATCCAAATAGCTAAAGTGGGGTTTCTAACATCATATATAGAGAAAGATAAGGAGAAGTATTGTTGGTTGTTTACACAAACGAATTTCAATCCAAATAAAGGATAGTTTACTCAACTTAACCAAACTCCGCAAGTATATGGAGGTAGTATAGTCAAGGTCAAACACAAGGAGCTTAGCTAATATAATTGAACACAACAGTACTAAAGTTCAACAATCTAGACCGATTTTAAAGGGTAGAAAAGATTTGTTCTAAAAGCATAAAAATTAGGTTTACTACAGGAATTTCAAATTTTAATTAGCAAGCAAGGATCACAAGGAAAGTTTGATTTCAGAAAGTTAAGGAATCTTGGACATTAGGATTTCACTCACATACCATAGCAATCAAGAGAACAAAATAATTTAAACATACATAAGATCATGTTTCAAGGAAAAGTTGTGTTACATTTCACCTCCCGGTGTAAATGTAACGATCATAACATCAAAACAACACTCTCGTGTATGAATTTCATTTATGATCACAAACAGTTCCTCAACCCATTCTTCTCTACTCTCGTAGAAGAAGAAGAGTTGCCAAGAAGAGCGCCTCCATACATTCCTACTTGTCTTCTCAAACTAAGCAAGAAGGCAGAAAATCATGCATATAAGGTGGCCAACAATACATGCAAGGAAATGAGTAAACCGGCACTCTCAAGGTAAGAAACAAGAAACAAATGCATTTAGTACGAAATTACTTGTTCATTACATGCTATGACATGAGAGTTACTCTCCCATGCCCAAGAAAAGAAGTCTACTCGTCCATAACAATGTACATCATATTTGCTACAGAATTCTTAGTGCTAGACATGCTTTAGAGAAGAAAAGACAAGGAGAACTGAAGATGTAACCACAAGAAGCAAGAATTCCGGCTTTAGGACGAAATTCCCCTCCTTTAGCTGCTCCAAGTCGGGCTAACTCCTCTCCCAAGAAGTTGCTCGGAGTTGAGAACGCTTGGCTGCAACTTGAAGAAGACAAGGAGAAGTGGAGAAGAAGAAATGGTCTCTTTATGCAAGAAACCACCTTAGATTCCTCCAAAATCGCCTTACTCTGCTCTCCTCTGGCTCTGGAACAAGAGAAACTCTCCAAATGACTGAATGTAACTGTCCCTTGGCTTTCCTCTTTGTTTTAAAATCGTATTCTGAATTTTCGAATTTCTGAAACTGCCAGGTGCACGCCGTGCATTTTGGGTGCACGCCGTGCACCTGCAGTGCAGTTGACATCGGGCTGATCCGTGCACGACGTGCGCTGTGGAATTGCATGCCGTGTGACTTTCCAGAACTTTCTTCATAAGTTTGCGTTCCAGGTGCACGCCATGCATGTTGAAAATGCACACCGTGTCTTCGTCTTTTGTACATTTCTGGAATCTCACACGCCGTGCATTTTCTGCGTGCACGTCGTGCATTCTCTTGGCTGAGCAGACTGAATTTTCTCTGGAAAGTTGCACGCCGTGCATTCTGATTTGCACGCCATGCACTTTACTGCTTCAGCGAACCAGTCTTTTTTTCTGGAACGGTGCACACCGTGCATATGAGTTGCACGTCGTGCATTCTTCTGTTTCTGTAGAAATAACATCTAAATTTAGTTCTTTTTGTGGAAAATTTGCTGTACAAGTTATGGGGAGAGTGGAACAACGAAAAGATGGAAAAACCAACATGAAAGAGACTGAATTAAATCAGAAAGAACCAAATATGTGTGTGATAACATGTGAAAAGATGATATATAAATCACACAACAAATCCCCCTAAGCTTAAACCATTTCTTGTCCTCAAGCAAAAAGAGCATAGAAATATAAATGAAGAACTGTGAAGAACATGAATAGATCAAATGAAATGAAAGATGTGTATAAAACCAAACCAACCATGATCGACATGTTTATGCTCATAGCCATCAATTCAACTCAAACACCCAAGAAAGAGGATTTTAGTTCAGCAGGGGTGGTTTCAATTTAATGAATCAATCAATTAAACAACACTAGGTAGAATTTGGATGACCAATCCAAACAATTAGTGGATGTGCAACTCAAACTCTCAACTATTAAGGATACAAAAGATGAAATCTTAGTTAAAAATTGACAATTTTTGTTGTACTCTCCTTCTTTTCCCAAAAAAAAATATGACAAAGGATTATGGGTTCCGACACTCGGCTGCTAATGTAGGCTTATGCACACATGGAATGTCGGTTGGGGTATTTTACCCTCTTTTAAGACATACCACCTAACCATCGTGGCCAGATCGGACTTACACTAGGATAGCATGATATGTGGGAATATTAGCCATCTTTAATGGGGTATAAGAGTTATTTATTTTTATTATTTTTTTAAGAAACATGGGAGAGTCAACTAAATTGCAACATTAGCTAGATTTCATACATTTGTTTTGAATATTTTTCAGTGAAAGAGTGTTTGCAAATGCACTAAGAGCTTGGCAAGGTCATCCCGTATTCTAAATGATGTTGTAAAGTTAATTTACTCGCAAAAATTGAAACCATTACATGTTTTGAACAATCAAGGATGTGAAAGATGAAAGTTCAGGCTAGAAGGATAAACCAGAGTTAAGCACATGTTGATGGTCAAAAGGTTTCATTTGATTAATGCATGCCTTTTACAACTTCTTCAAATGATATTTCTCATCAAAAGAGGACAAATAGTTAAGCATACAAGTTCTATCCACATATAAAAGATAAATCTCATATCATACTAGACTTGCCATCTGAAAAGAAGAACTGAAAACAACAACTGAAAAGTGAAAACAAAACAAAAGCAAATGACAAGAAGCAAATAACATGAAAAGCAAAAGCTAAAAGAACTAGGATACCAATACCATCCGTTTGCTCCCACCTAAGCTTGAAATCAGCAGTGTCCTCACTGCTTTAATCGAACTTTAGGAGTTCACAACCGGATACTTGTCATGAATAGATCAGAAAAATGAACCGCCGCCTCCCTGCTCAGGGAAGAACTGACTAAAGATGTCAGGGATGTCCATCGGCTTGGCGGATGACTCTGGCTGCTGATGCTGGTGGTCCTGGGGCTGCTGGTCCTGGGGGAACTCATGTTGTGGAGCGTCTGGAGCTGTGGTCTCCTGGCGGGGAGGGGACTGGAAGGATTGCGGTGCAGGGTAATGGCTTTGCGAGATGTGCCATGCATCCGTCTGATTGACCATGTCGTACATAGTTGAGTATTGTTCACTCAAATGGTCAAACCTGGTGTCATACTGCACGCCCATCTGGTCTAGGTGGGTGTCCAAATGATCAAATCGCCGCTGCACGTAGCCGTAAAGGTGTCGAACATCCGGAATTGTCCAGTTGTACTCATTCTGAGTACCAGTGGACGGTGGCAGAGGGGTAGGGGCTCCTGGTGTAGGCCCTAGTGTAGAGATGATGGCACCCCTGGTGGGTGTCTCCTCATCAGTCTCTGGATGTAGCTCTACTTTCCAAGTAGCCTTGTTCTTGATGTCATTCCGACTTGCATCGGGGATTGTGATGAACTGTTTCTTTGTGATAAAAGCCTTAAACTTTGATGTGCTTCTTCCATGTCTGGAGATCAGACCGCAAGAGATGAGATATTTTATATCGACAAGGTTCTTCCCTGGTGCAGGTTCTAGGGAACCTACATCCAAACCCACCTGCATAGCAAGGATGCTAATTAACCCGCCACACATGATGTCACCCGCCTCCCTTTTATTTTGCTTTTTAGTATCAAGCAGCTTGTTTACAATGTAATACCCAGAACTTATTTGCTCATTTTGCACCAAACACCATAAGAAGAAAAGATCAGTTTTTCCCACAACACCTTGAGTTTCGTTCTTTGCAAAAGGTCATGTGCTAAGAAGACGATGAATAACTCGGAAGACATGATTGTGGATGCTAGAAGCCCGAGCATTCCTTGCTCTATGCACTATATCAGAAGTAATCTCAAACCAGAACAGATCGCTATTGAAAGCGGGAGGATAATCAGTGTAACCGCCGAAGTTGCATTTAAGCAAAGTGCAAAACCGCTCAAGATTCATAGAAAATGGTTTGCCCAAAAGGCGAAAACGGATATTCTGATAAGGGATGTTGCGGCGTCGTGGGTCACTCTCAGCCTTAAAAGTAGTCAGAAACTAGTAGACAAGGCGGGGGTGGGTCTTAGCAATCCGGGTGCAGAGATAGTGTAAACCCAAAAAAGTTAAGTGATTGACTACCTCATCTTTGAAACCCAGCTTGGTAATGGCTTCTTCACACATGTACCGTGAAGGCAAAACACGCCTTGTAATGAGAAATTGGTAGTCGGCATCTTCTTCAGGCTTGACCCTGAATTGTGTGGATGGTATAAAAGATTGTGGTGTTGGTGCGAAAGATCCTGCTTCAGCTGTAACGTGATATCCTGGGCGGTGACCGGACTTCTGCTTGGTTGGAGCCATCAGTCTGTAAAGGTGCACGGTGTGTCTTTAGGATGCACGACGTGCAGATGAACTGTTCGTTTGCTTCAGATAGGGAGACGCACGGCGTGCAGATTCATTGCACGGCGTGCACCTACAGATTTGGGGCAAAAATTGGAAATCTACATCAGACGGCTGCTAGGGTCAGGATCTTGGTGTTGCGGTTGCTGCTTTGGCTGTTGCGAGCTGCTTGCTGCTCATTTTGTTGTTGTTGTTGCTGAGAAGAGAAGAAAAGGGCGGCGGTATGTAGCTGCTACTGCTGTTGTTGGTCTCCGATGGCAGTATGTCGGTGGCTGGATGGTGCGGAGCTACTGTTAGCTGGAGGCGGAGACGGCAGGAACTCGGCGGAGACGGCAGGTCGGCGGCGGTTGTGAACTGCTAGCTGCTTCAGAGAAGAAAAGCGGTGGTAGGATGGCGGCGGCTCGAACGGAGACAGGAGACGGCGCACGGATGACGGAACGGCTGCTTGCTGGAGATGGAGAAGGAGATGGCGTAGCTGTGAGGGCGGCGCAACTGCTAGGCATCGAGCGGCTGTGAGGGCGGAGCGGAAGAAAGAAGGAGCTGGTGGCTTGCACAGCTGGAGGAAGAAAAGGAGATGTGCATGGCTGCTATAGCTGGTGCACGGTTGGCAAACGGCGTGCACTTCTCTTGCTTCGGTCGGCAGTGGCTGCACGGCTGTAAGGGTCGGGGTGCACGGCTCTAGGGTTGGAGTTATTAGGTCGTGCACTCCAGCCCTTTTTGTATAGAATTTACTAAAAAGTGCATGGCCTACGTTTGGACAATGCACGTCGTGTGAGTTTCCAGAAACTTTACAGATTTCCATCGCCCAGGTGCACGGCGTGCGTTTATGATGTGCACGTCGTGCATGTTTCCAGAAACTTAACAGCAATTTCGAAGATCAGGTACACACCGTGCAGATATTAAATGCACGCCGTGCACGTTTCCAGAAAGTTGCCGAACTTTTTATTTCCCAGGTGCATGTTGTGCATGTTGAAAATGCACGGCGTGTTAGTTTCCAAAAAGTTTCTAGACCTTCAAATCTCCAACTGCACGGCGTGCGTTTCTGCGGTGCACGGCGTGCATGTTTTCCAGAAACTTTTCTGTAAATCCCGCTTACCAGGTGCACGTCGTGCAAATTGAAAATGCACGCCGTGTCCGTTTCCAGAACATTTTCTGCTGTATTTTGTATTGAAGTACATGCCGTGTCTTCTAAAGACACGCCGTGCACATTGCGATTTCTGCAAAAAATTGCAATCAGTCACCAGTAAACTATGACAGATTGAGTAGAAATCAAGTCTAAATTATTACATTCATCCATGACAGGCTTATTAATGAAATTAAAGAGTGTTTTTTATTTGAAAAACTTAAAAGAAATCTATCCTAATGTGGGGTCAACTCCCACGAGGTCATCCATTTAGAGTCCAGAGTAAGACTTCTTCTAAAACTTTAGGCATCTTGTAGGGAGCAAGAAGCTCCTTTTTCTACTTCCTCTCCGCTTGAGTAGCGCTTGCAATGTTGTCCATTGACTTTGAAGGTTCCATCTTTGCCTTGGAGTTCTACAGCTCCATATGGAAAAATCTTGAGTACTAGGAACGGGCCGGACCACTTGGATTTTAACTTTCCTGGAAAAAGCTTCAATCTGGAGTTGAATAACAATACTTTATCTCCTTCTTGGAAGTCCTTCCTGTGAATTCTTTTATCATGCCAAGCTTTTGTTCTTTCTTTATACAACTTTGCATTCTCATATGCATCAAGACGAAGTTCTTCAAGCTCTTGTAGTTGCAACA
Organism: Alisma plantago-aquatica; assembly: GCA_963693085.1. Lineage (NCBI taxonomy): Eukaryota > Viridiplantae > Streptophyta > Magnoliopsida > Alismatales > Alismataceae > Alisma > Alisma plantago-aquatica. The sequence goes on from OY856412.1 coordinate 849,743,006, forward strand.
GATGCTTTTCTCCTTCTCTCTTCATGTCGAAATTCAAGAACTTAATTGCCCATAAAGCGTGGTGCTCCAATTTGAGCGGAAGCTGACATGATTTGCCATAGATCAGCTTGAATGGAGTATTCCCAATGATGGTTTTGTAGGTTGTGAGATATGCCCATAATGCATCATCTATCTTTAGTGCCCAATATTTCCTTGAACTAGAGACAATCTTTTCAAGAATAGTTTTCAGTTGCCTATTTGAAATCTCTAGTTGCCCGGATGTTTGGGGATGATAGGGTGTAGAGATTTTATGAGTTACACCATACTTGGAGAGAAGATTGTTGAATTGTTTTTCAACAAAGTGTGTGCCTCCATCAGAAATAACGGCACGTGGGACTCCAAACCGAGGGAATATAATCTTTTGTAAAAGCTTAATTATAGATTTGGCGTCCGGTGCTTGGGTTGGAATGGCTTCAACCCATTTAGAAACGTATTCACAAGCAACAAGAATATATTGATACCCGCATGAAGATGGGAATGGTCCCATGTAGTCCACTCCCCATACATCGAACACCTGAACTTCTAGAATAGAGTTGAGTGGCATGTCATCTCGGCGGGATATGCCTCCTGTTCTTTGGCATCTATCACAAGATTTGACGAATAGATTGACATCTTTAAATAATGTGGGCCAATAGAAACCGGCTTGAAGTATTTTTGCAGCGGTCTTTTCTCCTCCAAATTGACCTCCATAAGGAGAGGCATGGCAATCAGCAATGATACTTGGGACTTCCTCTTCAACAACACATCTCCAGATTAGCCCATCACTTCCATGCTTGAATAGCAACGGGTCATCCCAGTAATAGAATTTTACATCATGAAAAAATTTCTTCTTTTGTTGATATGTCAAGCCCGGAGGTAGCTATCCAGTAGCAAGAAAATTAGCAATGTCTACAAACCATGGTGCTTGGATGGACGATAATGCGTAAAGTTTTTCAATAGGCAAATGATCTTCAATTGGCAATAGATCTCCAGCTTCCGTGGTCAATCTAGAGAGGTGATCAGCAACACTATTCTCGGTACCCTTTTTGTCTTGGATTTCAAGATCAAATTCTTGTAGGAGAAGTATCCAGCGAATAAGGTGTGGTTTGGCATCTTTCTTATTCAGCAAATACTTAATGGCAGCATGATCAGTGTATACAATCACTTTTGATCCTACTAAGTACTGTCGGAACTTGTCAAATGCATATACAATTGCAAGCATTTCTTTCTCCGTGGTTGTATAATTGATTTGTGCTTCATCAAGAGTTTTGCTGGCATAATAGATGGCATGAATTTTCTTGTCTCTCCGCTGTCCCAAAACAGCTCCCACTGCATAATCACTTGCATCTCACATGAGTTCAAAGGGAGAATCCCAATCTGAAGGTTGGATAATTGGGGCTGAAATGAGAGCCTCTTTGAGTTTGGAAAAGGCTGCTTGGCAATCGTCATCAAATACAAATTTTGTATCCTTTGCAAGAAGGGAACACAACGGCTTTGCAATTTTGAAAAAGTCTTTAACGAATCTTCTGTAAAAACATGCATGTCCTAAAAAGTTGCGAATGTCTTTTACTGAAGATGGAGTAGACATCTTCTCAATTGCTTCGACCTTTGCCCTTTCCACTTCAATACCCTTGTTAGATATCACATGTCCTAGCACTACACCGGATTGTACCATAAAATGGCATTTCTCCCAGTTTAGTACTAGATTAACCTTTTTACAGTGGGCTAAGATAAGAGACAGATTCAATAAGCATTGATCAAAAGAATCGTCGTACACGCTGAAATCGTCCATAAAAATCTCCATTATATTTTCAATAAAATCAGAGAATATGGCCATCATGCACCGCTGAAAAGTAGCGGGGGCGTTACAAAGACCAAACGGCATACGGCAATAAACATATATTCCATAAGTACATGTGAAAGTGGTCTTCTCTTGGTCGGGGGGATAGATGGGAATCTGAAAAAACCCAGAATACTCGTCCAAGTAATAGAAATATGAATGTTTGGCAAGACGTTCAAGCATCAAATCAATAAAAGGCAAAGGGAAATGATCTTTGTGGGTTGCTTTATTCAAACGCCTATAGTCAATACACATACGCCAGCCGGTAACCATGTGTGTGTATTAACTCATCATTATCTCTTTTAATGACAGTTGCATCCCCCCTTCTTAGGTACCACATGAATGGCACTAACCCAAGGGTTGTCACTTATTGGATAGATAATTCCAGCGTCAATTAATTTGAAAATTTCTTTCTTTACCACCTCAAGCATATTTTAATTTAGACGTCTAGGTGGTTCAACCGTTGGTTTAGCATCATCTTCCATATTTATTATGTGCATACAGATTGAAGGATGAATGCCTTTTAAATCCTCTATGGAATAACCAATGACATCTTTGTACAAACGCAATTCGGCAAGCAATTTTTTTTCTTGATCATTGGTTAATTCACTATTTATTATGACAGGAGATGTAGAATTTGGGTCAAGAAATGCATACCTTAGCCCAGGTGGAAAGGCTTTTAATTCTACCTTTTTGCCTGCTGTACTTTCATCAATTTTATCTTCAATAAGTGGAGCATCTTCATCGATAGTTGTTGCTTTAGAAATAGAAAGTGCTCCAGAAATTTCAGAATTATTGAATTCAGTTGCATCATCATCATAAAGATTAACCATCAAATCAACATCATCTTCACTATCATTCTCAATAGGATCAACAATATCAAGAAAGCATATTTCTTCAGCACGTGCGGGTGCTTTCATAGATTCATAAATAGAAAATTCCATAGCCTCCTCCCCAACACGTAAAGTGAGCTTCCCTTCCCGAACATCAACAAGACATCCGGCAGTTCTCAAGAATGGCCTCCCAAAAAGAACAGGGTTGGAAGGAACTTCCGCCATGTCAAGAACAATAAAATCACAAGGTATATAGAATTTCCCGATTTGTACAAGTACATCTTCCACCATACCTTTTGGATATTTAATAGAGTGATCAGGTAATTCAATAGCCATCCTTGTGGGCTTCAAATCCCCAAGATCTAATTCTTTCCATAATGTAAATGGAATGAGGTTGATACTCGCACCGAGATCTACTAAACCTTCATCAAAAGTGATGTCATTAATCTTATAAGGCAATGTGAATGCTCCCAAATCATCAAGCTTTTGAGGGAGACAATTTTGAATAATAGAACTTACTCGTTCAGAAAGCATTACAGTTTCTACTTGATCAACCTTTCTTCTTTTAGTCAGAATGTCTTTTAAGAATTTTGCATAAGAAGGCATTTCGACAATAACTTCAACAAAAGGAAGGTTTACATGCAATTTGTTGATTATGTCTACAAATTTCCTAAATTTTTGGTCTTCCTTCTTATTGGATAATCTTTGAGGAAAAGGTGCAATGGCTTTGAAAGAAGGTGGTATTTCATCTTTACCTTTCTCCTCACTGCGATTTGGAGTGTTGGCCTCTTCTTCAACAGTTTGCTTCATGTTCTTCTCCTCAGATGGAGAAGGTCTTTCAATCTCAGCTCCGCTTCTTAAGATAATTGCATGGGCTTGCTGCCTTGGGTTTACTTCCGGATGGCTTGGAAGAGAACCGCATTGTGGAGTCCTTTGTTGACTTAAAGCTTGTTGTGCTATTTGGTTTTCAAACATCTTGGTGTGGGTGGAAATTCCATCCACTTTTGCATAAAGTTGCGCAATAGCATCTTTTAAAAGCTTGTCATTTCCTCAGAGTTCCTCATTCTGTTGCATCTATGTTGATATGAATTTCTCCATCATAGCTTGCAAAGAAGAACCTTGGGTTGTTGTTGCTGTTGAAAACCCCTGTTATTGAAACCCGGCGGATTTCCTTGACGGTTTACATGTTGCTGTTGTTGCTGCCCTTGCTGGAAATTTTGGGTGTTGCTTGCATTCCGTTAAGAGAAATTAGGATGATCTCTCCATCCCAGATTATATTGGTTGGTATAAGGGTTGTATTGTTTGTTTCCTTGCATCCCAAATGCATTAACCTGTTCAAAATTTCCTTCCATAGCATTAGGGGCAAAACAAGAAGAAGAAGTGTATCCTATATTACCACAAGCTTCACACGTTGCTTCAGCAGATTGAATTGGCAGAGTGGTCATCTTCTCAAATTTCTGTGTGAGCACATCTAGCTTTGCAGCAATTAGATCAACGACATCAATAGTATGCTTTCCTCCTTACTTTCCGGCTGAAGAGCTTGCTGTAGAGGTGGATTTAGCTCCTCTATCTCCTCCCCATTGGCAGTGATTGAGTGATATATCTTTAATGATATCATAGGCCACTGTATAAGACTTGGTCATTAGTACACCGCCAGCTGCGGCATCTAGAGTCAACCAAGTATTGTAAAACAGTCCATTGTAGAAAGTTTGCAGCAGGAGCCAGTTCATCAAGCCATGGTGTGGGAAAAGGCGTTGAAGATCCTTGAACCGTTCCCATGTATCATATAAGGTTTCTCCTTCATTTTGCGAGAAATTTGTGAGCTGGTTCCTCAAGTGAGTTGTCTTGCTTGGCGGAAAGTACTTTGCAAGGAAAGCATTAAGCAGTTGGTCCCAACTTCTAATAGACTTCTTAGAAAGAGACAAAAGCCATGCCTTGGCTCTATCTCTTAGAGTGAAAGGAAATAACATCAGCCTAATTCCATGAGCAGACACTCCATTAATCTTAAAAGTATTCAGATATTCCAAATATTCTGCAATATGAAGACTTGGGTCTTCATTGGCTGTACCCCCAAAACGATTTTGCTGAATCATTTGCATCATAGAAGGGGCAATTGAAAAGTTATTTGCTTCCACAGTAGGTAAGTCAATTGCTCCACAAATATTTGTGGCAACCGGCATCGTGAAGTCTTTTAGAGGACAATCGTCCTCCATGGCTGAAATGCTTGGTGTAGCTGCTGCAGAAGACGAAGAAGACGGTGGTGGTGATGATGGCGGTGGTGACGGTGAAGTACCTCCAAATAGTGGTTGTTCCACTCTTATTGTTCTTCTCAAACTTGAAAGAGTTCTCTCTATTTCAAGGTCTAGCAAAGTGGATTTTTGGAGACCTCATTGTGAACGACGCATACAACCTGAAAAATAACAAGAGAAATTAAGAACACACTAAGAGGTATATGGAAATTCAAAAATGATGAATGATGGTCTAGTCTAGAATACTAAATAGTACTTATTAGTCCAATTAAATTACCATAGCTCCCCAGCAACGGCGCCAAAAATTTTTGGTTGTTTACACAAATGAGTTTCAATCCAAATACAGGATAGTTTACTCAACTTAACCAAACTCCGCAAGTATACGGAGGTAGTATAGTCAAGGTCGAACACAAGGATCTTAGCTAATATAATTGAACGCAACAGTACTAAAGTTCAACAATCTAGACCGATTTTAAAGGGTAGAAAAGATTTGTTCTAAAAGCATAAAAATTAGGTTTACTACAGGAATTTTAGATTTTAATTAGCAAGCAAGGATCACAAGGAAAGTTTGATTTCATAAAGTTAAGGAATCTTGGACATTAGGATTTCACTCACATACCATAACAATCAAGAGAACAAAATAATTTAAACATACATAAGATCATGTTTCAAGGAAAAGTAGTGTTACATTTCACCTCCCGGTGTAAATGTAACGATCATAACATCAAAACAACACTCTCGTGTATGAATTTTGTTTATGATCACAAACAGTGCCTCAACCCATTCTTCTCTACTCTCGTAGAAGAAGAAGAGTTGGCAAGAAGAGTGCCTCCATACATTCCTACTTGTCTTCTCAAACTAAGCAAGAAGGCAGAAAATCATGCATATAAGGTGGCCAACAATACATGCAAGGAAATGAGTAAACCGGCACTCTCAAGGTAAGAAACAAGAAACAAATGCATTTAGTACGAAATTACTTGTTCATTACATGCTATGACATGAGAGTTACTCTCCCATGCCCAAGAAAACAAGTCTACTCGTCCATAACAATGTACAGCAGATTTTCTACAGAATTCTCAGTGCTAGATATGGTTTAGAGAAGAAAAGATAAGGAGAACTGAAGATGTAACCACAAGAAGCAAGAATTCCGGCTTTAGGACAAAATTCCCCTCCTTTATCTGCTCCAAGTCAGGCTAACTCCTCTCCCAAGAAGTTGCTCGGAGTTGAGAACGCTTGGCTGCACCTTGAAGAAGACAAGGAGAAGTGGAGAAGAAGAAATGGTCTCTTTATGCAAGAAACCACCTTAGATTCCTCCAAAATCACCTTACTCTGCTCTCCTCTAGCTCTGGAACAAGAGAAACTCTCCAAATGACCGAACGTAACTGTCCCTTGGCTTCCCTCTTTGTTTTAAAATTGTATTCTGAATTTTCGAATTTCTGAAACTGCCATGTGCATGCCGTGCATTTTGGGTGCACGCCGTGCACCTGCAATGCAGTTGACATCGGGCTGATCTGTGCACGGCGTGCGCTGCGAAATTGCATGTCGTGCGACTTTCCAAAACTTTCTTCTGTAGTTTGCGTTCTAGGTGCACGCCATGCATGTTGAAAATGCACGTCATGTCTTCTCTTTTATACATTTCTGGAATCTCGCACGCCGTGCGTTTTCTGCGTGCACGCCATGCATTCTCTTGGCGGAACAGACCGAATTTTCTCTAGAAAGTTGCATGCCGTGCATTCTGATTTGCACGTCGTGCACTTTACTGCTTCAGCGAACCAGTCTTTTTTCTGAAACGGTGCACGCCGTGCGTATGAGTTGCACGTCGTGCATTCTTTTGTTTCTGTAGAAATAACATCTAAATTTAGTTTTTTTTGTGGCAAATTTGCAGTACAAGTTATGGGGAGAGTGGAACAACAAAAAGATGGCAAAACCAACATGAAAGAGACTGAATTAAATCAGAAAGAACCAAATATGTGTGTGATAACATGTGAAAAGATGATATATAAATCACACAACAAGTATTGACATGCATTGTTGAGTATCTTATGCACAAGGCATTTTACTCTCAGAACCCAAGTTTCATATTAACCCCACTTGCAGCTAATGATGAGCTACACAAATATATGTCACTCAAGCTAGGACCTAACTCAATTAAAAGGATTGACTTTCTCATTATGAGTCACCTACCCATCATTTTTTAACCCAACTCTCACATATAGGATAGAATCATGCAAAAGGACTCAACTCATCTACTCAGGAGTAACCCATCTTAGGACACATAAATTCACATATATCTCAGGCTAGGTCCTATGACCCTCTCCTTGTGGGTCTCACTCTCTCTGGAGTTCACCATGTATCTTGTCCTAACACTCAAGGTCCTCCTTTGTCGAAGATATTGAGGCTCATGCATATTCAACTTTATCATAACTTTGATCATCTTAAGTAAGAAAAGAGTATGTACTTCCACTATATAGGCTTAGCTCATAATTTAAAATTGGGATCAGAACTCATATTCATCATACATCTATACAAAGAAAGTATATCAACAAATATCAACCTAGGATACAATCATCGACACTTATATCATTTAACATTATATTCTCTATCTATTTATCACATATCCTGATAAGGCTCTAGACATCTACTCTAGAACTACTCTCTCTTCTAGACTGATGTCACTCCCTTTCACTCAGGTTGAATGCACACTATCTACTCTCCAGTATGAGGGACACATTTTTATATTTATATATATATAATAAAATACTATATAGTTTTTCTCCGAGAAAGAATACGTCAGAGAAAACTGTCGAGGCTCGAGCCGATTGGAAAACAAAACCAAATCAGCCAATGAGTGTCCCACACACAGTAGATAGTCTAGTGCCATGTCACCTAGTGAAATGGTGAGAACAAAGTGTAGACTAGTGTAGCAACCCAATACATATGAGCTCTATATGGAAAGGGTTTCATACACTTGTCTCAACCTAGTTCTCAAACATTGAGGTTATAACTTAGAGGCTAAGTCAAACCTTTTTCCTATAGAACAACTTACTAAGTTTCTAAGGCTTAGAGTGAGAGGTGAAATTTTGTTTTATGTTTCATGGTGAGAAATTGTTAGGTGTAGCTATTTTTCATGATCTGATACCAACTGTAATGTCCCCGGATTTCCACCTTCTCAAAACCCCAGGGGGATGAGAAGACAAATCCAAAAATGTTAATCAATTGTATCAGAGTGCGTTGCGGAAGCAATTTGCGCATACATGAACATCAACCATAACATACACCATAACATTTCTCAACATTCAACTTGTAATTTATTACAAATGAACAAAATGATTTAGAATTACATAGTGAATGAAAATTCTATAGTCTATGAACATATATGCTAACTAGGATCTACACACAATAGGTAAACTTGTACAACTACTCACATCTTGTTCTTTTATCCCATGCTAGCTCTGAACTTAAAACATACATGAAACAACGAATCCACATAAAGTTGGTACGTGGTTGAAAGATAATATACTATGTTGGCATATTTAAAATACTTGAAAAAGAAGAAAGAAATGAAAGCATTATTTAAGGCGGAAAATCAAGTAAACCCAAATTATTAATCATATTTCAAATGAACATGCATTACTATGGTAGACTTAGCACAAACATAAATTACTGGGCCCTATCCCTACGTACCTTGTACCATTAGGGATCTCCCTGTGTACCTTGTACCATTAGGGAGGTACTAGTCAACATTAAAGCTTTCCCTCTCTAATAGGGAGATTAATTAACGCCATCAGTAACAACATTTCATTATTCATCCCATCCATGTTCTTTTGTGTTCAAGCGGAAATGGCAATATACTTAGACATACATCCATCAATGTATTCAAATACATGAAAGAAGATAATTATACTTTAACATCCAGCAAAACTAGTCATATACTTATATCCACGTACCTGAGTTCGGAGAATCATATCTATCATTGATCATCTAGACAATATGGTCATCACCTGATTAATAACAATTAATCATCATTAATACATGGTTTACATATTCTTGATATTTTAGGTCCAATTTAGGGCTTTGGTCAAACCTAGGTCAATGTGATGTCATGATGGTGTCTAGTATTTTTAGTTTGATCTATATGTCATTATTAAGGTCTGGTACAAATTTCATTTTTTTAGGCTTTTACTAATTTCTAAAATTAATATGAGACCAAAAGTATCTAATCATTATTTAGTAAGAAGATACATTGTACTTTGGCATAATAATCTGATTAGGCTCCATCATTAGTTTTAGAATAATATTAGAGTTTGGTAGTATTTTTCTCAGATATATTATTCATCATATCCTAAGTATACCATTTAAAACATTCTAAAGGAAGCATTATCATTTATATTATAAACATACATTTAGGTTTCTTCAAAAGACTGATCTAAGGGTCTAGTAATATAGGGAATGTTTTTTTGAGTCTGGGGATATTTTTCGGGCATTATTTGGACTTTTGAGCTATTTTCGGTACATTTTCTAAGCTTTGGTTAATATCTAGAAGTTAAGCAGATGATTTACCTTAAAATGACTTGGGTTGGCCGGTTCAGAAGGTATGGACCCGGTTCAAAAAAGCAGAGAGTCAAGAGGGCTTGCTCTCTCTCTCTCTCTACCCGCCCGATGCAAGATCTCCGTTCTCTGCTTGGGTGCGTCGCGTCGTCAGAGAGAGAAGGTGGAACACCTCAGGGTTGTCTACCGGACAGGAAAGGAGGATAGGTTCAGCACCTCAGCAACCCGATCTTTCCACACTAGAGCATCGCTTCTAGGAAGAAGAAGCCAAATATGGTGTTGGATGCTGGGGAGACCTCTGTCTGAGATGAGAACTTCACAGCAAGGCACATTGTCATCGATGCCTTGGGCGGCTGTTGGCATCGAGGGATGGTTGGTAGGTAAAAGGATGCCTCACCGCTGAGGTCTGAGCTTGGGTGTCGGCCTCTACGTGAGAATGATGTTCTCTATGTCTTCATGTCAGAACTCCACCGACGATCATGTGAGTGAGAACCAGACTTCCCACTGGGGTGATATCTGCCAGATCTCCTTCGTGGAGGTGGGAACAAGCTATCTAAAAGCCTGTGAAGGCACTACTAGATTTGCCGCTCCTGATCCCCAAGGAGTTGTCAGCATACAGGAAGAATAGGGGGGTTCACATTGGGGCTTCTTCCTCTAGAGGATAGATTCACCATTGAAAAAGGTAATGGGATCATCGTTGAACCTCAACAAACTCAGTAGACCCTAGGATTTTGGTAGGAGATGTCGAGCACTTCTCATCTAGCTCACTGCTTTTTACCCATAAGAACTAGGTCTGTCAGCTACCAAGAAGGACTTAACAAGGTTGGATAGGGCTTCATCTAGCTTTATCCATGCCTAAAGATCATCTTCCACCCTTCATACCTCTTCCCAGAACTATATTACTCCTCTCTGTCACCCCTCCTCTCGCTTCTTCTATATTTGCGGTTGAGAAGCAGAGTCAATGGGGAGAGGAATCAGGGGTTGTTAGACAGATACGAGCCTAGCAGAGGTAATGGTTCACTCTAGGTCTCGAGTCTCATTCCTATCAACCTGGATGTGTAGCAGAAACAAACCTGGTCTCATAGGTACCACCTTCTCCATGAGAAGCGGAGGTAGTAGATAGATCTGCATCCATTATATCTGGCCATCCAAAGGCTGAGGTGGTGCCACACCTCCCAGCGATCTGCCTCACCTAGCTAAAGTCAAGCCTTCCTGACTCTAGTTGGCCCGTGACACATTTGATTCACTCACCTATAGTTCTCAACCTCAATTGATCAAATAATTCAGTATCTTAAAACATGAATAACTTTGCATAGGAATCCCAATTAAACCTACAGTTTTTAACATAAGCTCACAATGATCCAGTAATGCTTCCACCCGAGTTTGAGACCTAAAATCCAATGTATGACTTGTCACATAATATCTCCAAATAAGATCTTATTTAGGGGATATATGATCATATGTAATTGCCATTTGATCCTTACTTGTAACCAAACAACTTCGATACAATTGAAATATCAATATGCAACATGTGGATCACTATTCAACCATTCGGATTCTTGTTTGTCACTAATAGATGATGTACCACATCATTACTTAATTCTATTAACCAAATCTATTCCTCATAATTGAACTCAATTAGATCTAATAATCATTAATTTCATCTCATGTTACACCTTTTGGGTGACAAGAGTCCATGATTGAAAACAAAATTCCTAAATTTAGGGTCAAATTGTATAGATAATTTATGTACATTGAATACTATATTGGGTATCTAATCCCAAAAGTCAGGGTCATCACAGTAGCCATATTATATGGCACTCCTCTTGGTACCTTTATATGATATGCATATTTCCGTGTTTTAAATCGCCTATCTTGAATACAACTTTATTTCTCTAATTGTTACATTGATATTTCTATATCTTGCAATTATCTATCTTGACTTCTTATGCATGTTTTGATGATCATCTCTTTGGATCTCTTTAAATATATATATTCATTAAATGGATGATTTGTAGCAATTTCTAATATCTAGTCTAAACCAAACCCCATCATACTTACTTTATAAAACAAAATTCTTAAGAAACATTTTTCTTAGATATTATGTTTCATTCACCATAAATCAAACTAAATAGATGTACTTTCGATATCCATATGTATTACTAACTACTATTGAATATAAATATATATAAATAAGTAGATATATATGGGTAACTAGGGCTTTTAAACAATGAAAATGATGTGATTATATGCTCATTTCTATTTATTCACTAGTGAAATGTGAATCACCACTTAAAAACTTATTAACATGCATGCATATACATCTATATTAGTACTAATATGACAAGAATTAGGGAATAAAATGAGAAATATATATTATTATCATTTTTTTACTTTTATACACTAAGATCGTCTAAGAATTTATTAATATATTCACATTATCTTATACTAATTTGTGAATTTCTTTTTTACTAGTAATAGTATAATGATGTGCATGTATGTATGGACATATATGTATATACAAACGTGATACATTTGGGAAGTAATTGAGTTTACTAATCTAAAATTCAAATTAGTTATATGTTTTTGAGGTTATCTTCTAATATATGTTGTTTGTTTATCTAATTACTCACCTTAGAAGGACCCCAAAATTGGAACATATGATAATATTAACCCCCTGGTCATGTTCTTACACTAATATCAAATGATCAATACAAATTCAAGGTTTTTGTTTTTCTCTTACAAAACCCCAGTCAAGTCAAGAATTGATATGACATGAGGTGTTGATCTTAGTGGGTGATGATGATCAATTTTTTGTCCCAAAAATTCTAGATCTGACTGGGGATGATCCATCTTTGAGATGTGTGAAAGAGGTGGCCATAGCTCTCTAAAAACTACTAAAAAACTCACTAAAATGTGATGTTCAATTTTGGTTTCCCACTCCAGCGGTCTAGCTTTCTACTTCACGTAATGTGTGGATAAGCAATAGGATTTTGGCTACTTGTAGTGTGGAATTAGGAGGATTAGTGGGTTTTCTAGGTGGTTGCAAGTCATGTATATCATCGGGTCTAGTCTATAAAACTTTTAGGCCTTCTCTTCTGACATTGTTCCATGTCTTTCATGAGGATTTGGGAAAAGTTTGGCTAGTGATAGTAAATAAATAGAAGGTGGAGGATTCATGTGTTTAATAGTGAAGATTTTTTAGGGGCATATAAAAATATAGAATTCAATGGTGGTTATACGATTTGAATGTAGCCCTTGGTTCCCTTCTTATTTATCATATCAAAGGTGATGATGGAGGCAGAATTGTCAATATAGTTTTAAGGTATGGTCGAATGTGGCCACTAATACACATGTCTTTATTGAAAATATGATGGTTCTTCTCTCATGACTACTCTATGAGTGGAGAGGGATTTTCATGCCTTTATTTGTAATAGCCGACATCATCGACATTACAGTTTAGGGACACATGTCTCCTTTACAACTTTGATTCCAATAGTAAGGACATAATCTTTATCTTCTAATTATTTATAATCTCTAAAATATAAATCCAAATGCATAAAAATGTATTCACTTGTTTAGTTTTAAATATATGAATTTATAAAAAAAAATTAAAACATCTATTTATAGCGCTATATTTAGCTAATTTAGTTACTCTCATAAATAATCCAAATATGAATATCTATTAATATGGTGAATATTACCCATTGATTCCAAAACCATTTGTTTCTTAACTTAAGAATATTTGATTCATGTAGGTCTAGTTAATATATAAAACCAAATATTTTGGATTTCCATAAATAGGGCAACTAGGTGCATGAAAATAAATTGAGGGACTAGTTTGTAAATATTTCTCAAATGAGGATGTTGAACACACCTTGACACAAGATATTCAAATGGGGGCTAATTAGTTTTGAAGAGTGTGGTAAGTGATCAAAATAGCTAATTGAGACTTAGATTGGAGGACCATTTTGTAAAGGAATTTGAGTTTGGGATGCTTTTGAATTACATTTCATACTAGATTTAATACCTAAAATTTAGTATATTATAGGAAATCATCGTACAACTGGTCTACTTACTAGCAACCAAACTATATGGTCAATCCTGGAGTGCTTCAACCATCAGAATAAGAGAAGATCATGGATTTTTTTTTAGAAATTGAGTCATAGCGACTAGGAGTATGCACACTTTCATGATGTAGTTCATGAGTAAGACCATCAAGGTCGACCCCAGGTAGTCATTAACAAGCAACAAGATTTGGATAAGTCTTGATCATCACAATAGACCTTGAGAAACTACAACTACCATCAACAAGATGAAACATTAGAAAACCTCAACAATTATCACACAGATTGTAAGCCATCATGTACTTTACGACAACCCTATTGTCAAGAAATGTAGAATGGATAAATAGGAAGTCCCATCCTAGATATTTTTCTAGACTCCTCCTTGGATCTCATGATCGACATGCAACCACCATTGTATCTAGCTCCATTTAAAGCTCATGTAGAAAAAGCTCACAGTCTTACATTGTAGGAACCTAGTGCAATAAGGGTTTGAAGATATTGTGATTGTCCTCATCAAACATCTTATATACATATTAATTATAGAATACATGACTATGGAATATCAATTGTTTTGCATAAGAAAAAAGAAAGAAACCGTTGACATCAACATAGACTCACTCCCTTATCTTGTGAAAAAATTTCCAACTTTGCCACCATTAGTCAAATCAGCATTGATCAAGCTACTTTGTCAATACATGAATGTCTTGTACTAGAGGTGACATGACATGGCTTGGTGAATTGGTTGTTGTACGTATACTCCTGATATTGGGATGCATCCCTTGAAACAAAAGGTCAAAGGAAATAGACAAGATTAGGGACTAAAAATACATGAAGAAGTTTAGTAGCAGTACAATACATGCTTCACCCACCATGTGTCATATCCAATATGGTTGGACAACATCATGTCGGTCGCTCCCTACGAAAGACAGACATTGTATCATGTGATTTTTCTACATAGACCTTGGTAAAGACGTCTTGAAAGATTATTTTCCATTACCACACTTTAATGTCCTCATGAAGAATAGTCAACCATGAACACCTTAACATCATGGGTGGTTTCTCAAGACACAACAAAACTAAGATGGTGTTTTCATAGATGGAGACAATCTCCTTCACCAGAGAGTGGGAATTTTCTACTACAAAGTTTTCACTTCAATCTCAAGAACGGATGTGCAACCTATGAATGGGTCATGGAAGCCCTCTTCCATGACCTTATAAACATTCACATTTAAGTCTATGTTGATGACATAATCTCAAAATAAAAGAAATTAGACGACTGCATGGCCTATTAGAAAAAGTATTTCCAAAGACTACAACATTTCTATTTCTAACATATTCCAGTTAAATGTACCTTCAGTGTCATAACTAGAAACCTACTGCCTATTTAGTTAGAAATAAGTTATAGAGGTCGATCCAGGAAAAGATTGTGCAATTATAGAGCTGTCCACTCCTCGAATAGAAAAATAGATTACAAGTGTGATCGGAACACTCCAATACATCACTCAATTTGTCATGAAGATAACACTATGTTGAGAACTGCAAGAATTCCAAAGATAGTTGGAATGATCAATGTTAGGATGCATTTGACAAGTTAAAGCTATAACTATTTAGTCCACTTGTTCTCAAGACACCATTGTAAGGTCATCATTTGATCTTGAGTCTCTAAGTCAAAGAAAGAATCCATGGGAGGGGACCCAACGTAGTTAATAAACCACCACAAATAAGGCATCTACTATATATCAAAGAAGTTCACATAAATAGAAGGAAGATATACTTTGGCTTCCTCTCTTTGGTTCATGCTACTAAGAAGTAATGACATTACCTAATGTGCTATCATGTGCTTTTGATAGCATACCATGGTCCACTATGCTACTTATATGATTGTCTAGACCTAATCAAACAATATGCCAAATTATAGGTTCTACTCCCTGAACTCAACATCATGTATGTCCTCATGAAGGTGGTCAAATCCCAAGAATTAGTAGACCAACTAGAATAACACCCCATGTCTTCTTAAATAAACAAGGATTTGAATTTCCCTGATGGGTATGTTAGCATGATCAAGACCACAAAGATTAGTACATTTAATCATGAAAACACATGTGTTGTGTTCTTTGATGGAACCTCAAACCAACATTGTAATAGCACGGGGGTGGTTCTCATCAGTCCAATGTGAACATGCATCCCTATCACCTGCCAACTATGATTTGTTGCAACCAATAACTTCTTGGAGTAGAAATCATGCATCTTGGGTCTACAAGCAACCAAAAGAATGGACATTCACATACTTGAAATCATCAATGACTCTCAACTCATCATGTCACAAGCCAACTAAAAGTGGCATATGAATCATGAGCATCTTATCTCATACTACAAGTTTCTTAAAAAGGTATTTGAAGAATATGACAAGTTCAAATTCATTCATTATCATAGAGATAAGAGTGCATATGTCGATGCACTAGTGACCCTAGCTTCAGGAGTCAAAATTCAATTTACATATGACATCATGGTTGAAGACAAAATGCTACTTCAATTGACCTACTGCACGCAGATCAAAGTGTCCCCTTCAAGCAATGAAGAACTATGGTTTCTCAACATCAAGCAAATCCATGAATCGAACCCCTCCTCTGAAGGCACCTCCAATCATGATTAGCAAATAATACAACACTTAACATTGAACTAAGTGTTGGAAGCTAGTATAATGTACCAGTGAATTGCTAATTAGACACTTCTATGTTGCCTCAACAATATGGAAGCCAAAGATATCATGTGAGAAGTCAATGAAGGCATATGTGGCAGTCACAAGGGTAGAACCAGCCTCACTAAGAGCATCCAACTCCATAGATATTATTGGATCACAATGGACTCTTATTGCATGCATTATCAATGTGCCTAGGGCACACCAGGCTAACAAATTCTTGATCTAGACACACTCTTAGTAATAGGTCCACAAGTGCACAGCTTGATACATAGTATTAATAATGTGGAAAGTTAAAGGTCGATCCACAGGTAGTGTAGATGACGCTATAGCTAGGTTATTTCTTTAGGTTCCTAGTGTAGAGTTTAGGGTTTTCAAAGTTTAAATGGGTATTTAAGATCAACTAAGGAGGTGAGCATGCCAATAAGGATAGAATATAAAGTAAGTTAAACCTAACAATTAGGGATAGCACACTAAGAAAGAGATCAATCAACTATAATTGAGCAAGAGTAATCTTGAGTGACACTAAACTAGAAAATTACACTAAACTGGGAAAGAAACTACACCAACAAGGCAATCAAATAAGCAAGGGAGACTGACACTCCACTAAGAAATGGACTAATAAAAACCTAATACAATCAACTAAAGGCAAGGAAGAATATACTCTATCAAGAACGAACTAGCATAATTAAGCAAAGTAACTGAACTAAGCAAACAAAAGTCAAATAGCTAAAAATTAGAGTTCTAGAAAGTACTGGGTTAGTATGTTTTTTGGGTGGATACCCAACCATCAATCATGTATTAATGTCCTACTTATGCACAAATATCCAACAATTATTCAATCAAACCTACCAACAAGGACAATGTAGGTTATAAATCCTATCCTATTTGTTGGCTATGTATGACATGGTGGTGTATAGGGGAAGTGGTCCTAATCACTCTTCATCCACTCCTTCAGGGGTCTGTTGACTAAGGAATAGGTAGACATTAGTCTAGATTTCCCAAATCTAGTCTTCTAGGTATGATTCTCCTAATAATCTTAGGGCATTGAGTGGTACGGGGTGTAGGGAAAGGGTGTATTTGTTGGTTGTATGACCTAAGAGCCATTATGTGATGATTGTTATAGGGATTCTTTGTACTTGATTTAATTATTAATAAAAGTCGATTCCACTTAATATGTTTGTTTCACGGTAGATCTAAAGAATAAACTAAATAGCATCCTAAGAATGTTTATAATCGATGATGTATGGTTTGGGTTGAGGATCTGAGCATGAGATCATATGTATAATAAGATTACCCATTCTTTTGATGTTCCTAGTCAGTTATTGTCGTGGATATTATAAATCAACAATAATACAAAAGATTGGCATGTATGGTAGTGATGAACATGTATTTTTTGTCATGATATTGGATATCAACTCAGATACATGGTACTTGTTAAAGAACAAGTCATACTAGAAAAAATCCACCTTGAGATTGACACCCGGAAGTCATGTAATGGCATTTCAAAGTCATAACTCAATTTAATAGTGGTGAGTGTGATCCTTAGACCTGAAGTCACTATAATAATCACATTTTTTTGTAATTCAACACTAGCCCAACGTGACTCTAAAATGAGGGTTGCCAAAAAGGTCATGATTGGGTACATTGTGACACATTGGGATCCCTATAAGTGATGTAGATGGAATTTGTACCTTCTTTAGAGTGATATCTCAGCAACTTGATAACAGAGAGTATGCAAATGCATGGTCATGATCATCTGAGTCAATATATTATATTGAGTTCATAATATCTCCCATAGTCTTCTCTAGTTCAAGGAACATATATTGAATATTAAGAGGATGACATTACATGTTCTTGTTTCAATCTTGATATTAGTGATAAAGGGATTATAAGGTCATGGCAACATCAATCACTTTATAGGTTGTAGTTGTTCTCCAACTCGTTATTATTATTGTTGGTATGTATACCCATAGAGCCAATCATATGATGATTGTAATGGCATATCTTGTAAACGATTTGATTAATAATAAAGGCAATCTTCTAATTTATTATGTTATTCAATTATGAGATAATGATAAACATAATGAATGTCTAGAGAACAATATTACTCAATGATGTATGTTTTTGGGTTGAGGACTTGAATGATGAGATGATACAGATGTCAAAGGTATATGTATTCTTGTTGTGTCCCTAGTCAGATGTTATTGTGGAAGGATATTAGACAACAATGAAATTTAAAGACTAGAGTGTGTGTTGGTTGATGATAGAATCACATTAGTCATGATATGTGATATCAAACCAAGCACATAGATACTTGTTAGAGAATAGTGTATCAGACAGACCCACTTTGAGAGTGACACATGGAATCATGAATGGTAGTCAAAGTTAACACTCATAGTGATAGTGGTGATTGTAGTTCTTAGTCCTGAAATCACTACACTCATCACATGTCATTCAGTGTGTTTTGACATCATCTACCATGATCTTGAATAATGGTTGCCATTAAAGTGGTACTTGGGTGCACTGTGACACATGGAGATGACTTTGAGTGATGTAGATGGGATTTATCCCTCCTACAAGAGTTTGATATCCTTGTCACTTGATAAGCGAGACTGAGAAATGCATGACCATGTTGTTTTGAGTCATTATGTGACATTGGACTGACTTGTATCTCAGATAGTCTGTTCTAGTTCAAGGAATATGGATTTTGAAGAGAATGATGATTCCATGCCTCAAGTTCAAATGATAATTCAATGCCTCAAGTTCAATCAGGATATTAGAGACAAAGGAACTATTCATTCACTATAACATCAGTAACAGATGATAGGTTAAGTTGTTCTCAAATTTATCCAATTACTTGGGTAGCAATGAAATCTTACCAGATACCAATCATTGCTTATGAAATCATAATATAATTATGATTAGCACTACCAACATAATGTGGAGCCTATCGGGTCACATGCATAGGATGTGATTGGAATAGGGGTATTATCATGGACGTGATGGGAAATGTTCCAAATCAAATTGATTACTAAAACATTTAGGTAATGTACTATAATATTGGAATATAATATGAGTTAATTAGTTAAAGTGTTTAATCCAATTAATTATATTCCATTATTAAGTTGGTTGGTTGATCTAGAGTGA
This sequence comes from Alisma plantago-aquatica, assembly GCA_963693085.1. Lineage (NCBI taxonomy): Eukaryota > Viridiplantae > Streptophyta > Magnoliopsida > Alismatales > Alismataceae > Alisma > Alisma plantago-aquatica. The sequence goes on from OY856412.1 coordinate 849,762,409, forward strand.
TTAACTAGACATGGATAACAAAAATTAGTTAATCAATTAATGGGATTAATTGGTTAAATAAATGATTCCCAGATATTCTTTTAATTGTCCCTAAGCACATTATTTTGAATGCAGCTACAGCCTTTTTGTTTTACCAAGGGTTTTGGGAAACCTTGTTTCCTATCCTCTGCTATTTATAGGGGCATGATGGATGTATTTGATACACTCTTGGATACATGCTCTTGTACATGAACCCTAGTCATCATCATTCCCAAGTGAGAGAAAAAGAGAGCAATCAATGCTAGCACGTCATCAAGAAGAAGGCTACTCCTTCCTGCCAACTTGAGAAGTATGACGTGAGGCTTTGGTCCATCCACGTGGAAAAGTAGAGATGTAGAAGTTGTTGTGACTACGTTCAGAGGATGACTGAGGACCGTTTGTATATGAGAGGAGTGATGCACATCACCGCACCAAGGGATGTCGCAAGACTTGCTCTGTGACAAGGTATATCCTTCCACCCTCCTTCTGAATACACTATTGTCAACGAGATCCTCGAGTAGGGTATGTGAAGAATTTTTTATTACTTTTGTTGCGCATGTCTCCCACACAAAACCCACAGTGGTATTAGAGTCACATCAATCTCCGGTATATTTGGATTTAATTGGATATGATCAAAATTTTTGTATATAGTTTTTTGTGGTTGCATGGGATGTGAACTTAAACTGTAAATATGCATATCTAAACCTAGTTCCACATACACCACAGACCTACTATTTTTGACTTGATGGATGGGTTTGACTATAAAAAAATATGATTTTTCTTAGTGTACAGAAGTAAAAATTTCATAAACCTTTCAGGGGCGTTGCCCCTAAGACCCTGTGAGGGGCAGCCTCCCCTTGCCACACAAGGGAGTTTCTCCTATGTACCCCGCCTAGTCTGTGTGGGAGTAAAATTATATAATGGGGAATGCCCCAAATTAAAAGGAATGCAATATTAATGTATATATGTATATATACCTATAAAAATTATACACGTCCCCATCGAAAGGTTTTGTGTGGTCAATGAATGCATGGTTATGGTCGGGACACCTTTTGTGAATGTTATGGTTGGATGTACATGGTTGTTCTTGGATCTTTTTGTATAAGTATTCGTCTTGCATGTCGAGCCTCATCTTCTATCTCCAAGATAAAATTAATTCGATTCCCTCCAAAATCCTCTCAAATGTAACTTGAGGTTCTTCTTTACACTTTATGTAATAGAGATAGGGATATTTTTAGTTTTGGAAGACTTGATGCGAGGAGGCAACTTGAAGATCCAACTCCAAGGAGCGTCCATGGAGAGGCAAACTGAAGGTTCAAAACCAAAGGGTGTTGATGAAGTTTTTCATCTTAATGTTGATCAAATGCATGTTAGTGTTCACAGGTTGTCATTGCATGAGATGTGAAAGACCATAGGTGGATAGTAATCCTTTGTGGCTCCAAAGGATTACAGTAGTATGGCCATAACCAATACTTTTGTATTTGTTGATTGCATGTCTATAGATTGAATATAGTATGTATATGATACATATTATAAGTATGTGGTGTTTGGATATGTATGAGTATATATATATATATATATATATATATATATATATATATATATATATATATATATATATATATATATATATATATATATATATATATATATATAGAGAGAGAGAGAGAGAGAGAGAGAGAGAGAGAGTCAGGCTAGAATACACTCGAGTGTACAGATCGCACGAATACACTCAAGTGTGTTTGCATATCAAGACTATTTTTTGCAAAATGTAAACTATTGATCTTCACCGTCATAATATAACTAGGCTACACACAAATTTTGAGCCCATTTGGATGAGTGTAAGTCACTCATCCAAGGGAAACAAAATTGACGCGCGAAACTAATTTAAAATGCATAATTTTTACGGTCTTCATAACATGAGCTATACATATGCAAATGTGCTCAAATTTTGTGTATGAGTTGTTCACAAGATGTTTAAGAAGATTAAAGGATTAGATTTTCAAAAAAAAAAATATTGCATCATGAAAAACTACTTAAGTGTATTACGCTCCGAATACACTCGAGTATATTCTAGCCTGACTCTCTCTCTCTCTCTCTCTCTCTCTATATATATATATATATATATATATATATATATATATATATATATATATAATATATCGATTAAAATATTAAGTCTTAGATACTTTATATAAGCAGCACGCATGAAAAGCTTGATCGACTAAGCGTAGGTTACGCCAAAGCATGGTGCGTTGTCCGTCTCATCGAAGTGTGATGGTAGATATGTAGATCTACCAAAGTAGGGTGCATAGTCTATCATGTTGGCTTTTGGGTCAGGCTTAACTAGGTGATCTTAATGAGATTAGCACCTATAAGCATAGAGATGGAATATGACAAAGAGTTGGGCATATCATCTATCCAAGAGTTGCATATGATGCAATTGGCAAAAGTTGCCTACCTAAATAGTCATGTTGTGGGTGATCAGCCAAAGCTGACTCATGATGTGATGAAATATGGCTCTTGACTCACTAGAAGTTTGTACGATGTAATCTTACAAATTGACAAGTGAAGGTTATCAATTTGAACAAAATAGTGGGTGTGATAATTAATTAAAGCCCTAACTAAACATTGTTAAATCTTATTCTAATCAAATCAAATCAAAAGTGTTTTGGCAAATTGAAAATTTTTCTTATAGAATCAAATGGCAACAAACAACAACTTGTCCTTATGATCCATCCTTGACAAGGATACATTGAATGGGAATAATTTCTAGGACTGGTTCAGGACGATGAGAATTTTTCTCACACATAAGCCTAAGATCTATGTTCTAGAAGCACTAGAGTCAGATGAACCTACTCCCAATGTGCCTAAGGCTGACAGGGATGCTTACGAGAAGCACACTGAAGATGTTGGATGTGAAATGCCTGATATTGTGCTCAATGAACTATGAGTTGCAGAGACAACATGAGAACATTGATGTGATTGAGATGGTAACACATGTTAAGAACATGTATCAAGACCATTCAAGACAAGAGAGATATGATGTCTCCAAGGCATTCTTCAAATGCAACATGGCAGAAGGAGATCCAGTAGGTCCCCATGTGCTCAAGTTTATTGGGTATGTGGAGAACTTTTCTATATTGGGATTTCCTTTGGGTCAAGAGTTGGCCACATATGTGATTCTACAGTCCCTACCAGAGTCATACATCCAATTTGTCATGAACCGCAACATGAACAATTTTGACAAGTCATTGTCAGGGTTGTTTTGCATGTAGATAACATATGAAGCATAGATGAAGAAAGACAAGCCCAATTCTGTGATGATGATCAGTAGAAAAGGGAAGTCTAAGGGTAAAGGCAAAGCTAAAAAGAGTTATAAAGCTGACCAAAAACCCAAGTCTGCTACACTCAAAGCAAAGGAAGGCAATTGTCACCACTATCACCAGTCTGAACGTTAGAAAAGGAGTTTTCCTCTCTACCTAGAGGAATTCAGGAAGAAGGAGGGGATAGATATCTCCACTTTAGGTATATATGTTATTGAGATAAATTTATGTACTTATTCATCTTGGGTATTGGATACTGGATGCAGATCTCACATATGCTAGAATATGCAGGATCTGAAAAGAATTAGGCCTTTACGAAAGGGCGAGGTTGAACTATGCATTGTAAATAGAGTAAGAGTTGTTGCCACTGTAGTTGGAACCTATAATTTATCTCTATCAACGAGGCTTGTAATAGAGTTTAAAAAATGTTATTTTTTACCTACCATAAATAGAAACATTAATTATGTACCTTGTATGGACAAGGATGGATATGAATTTCATATCAAGAATGGTCAGTGTTCTATTTCAAAAGATGAGATCTTTTATGGAAACACTGTGATGTCTTATGCTCTTTAGTTTTTAGATCTTGAGATGAATGTTACTAATGTAAATATCAAAAGGTTAAAACTCAATAACTCAAAGAAAACACATCGTTGGCATTGTCGCCTAGGACACATCAATAAGAAATACATATCTAGACTCCATAAAGATGGTTATTTAGACTCTTTCATTTCAAATCAATAGAGACATGTGAGTATTTTTTATTGGACAAGATGACCAAGACTACCTTCACTAGCAACAGTGAGAGGGATAGTGATCTATTAGGACTCATACATAGTGATGTATTTTTCCCTTTTAGAGCAAATGCTAGAGGTGGTTATCAGTACTTCATTGCCTTTACTAGTGACTGTAGTAAGTATGGTTATGTTTACTTGATGAAACATAACTTCGAAACTATTGAGAAGTTCAAGGATTTCATGAATGAAGTATAAAACCAACTTGGTAAAATTATTAAGGCACTTCATTCTAATCGAGGTGGAGTATATTTAAAACAAGAGGTTTAGGACCTTGTACGAGCCCCTGGTATAGTATCACAACGGAATCCACCTAGAACGCCATAGCACAATGGTGTGTCAGAAAGAAGGAATTGCACATTGATAGATATGGTGCAATCAATGATGAGTTTTTCCGATCTTCCAACTTCATTCTGGGGATATTCTCTTGAAACCACAACATTTACACTTAACTATGTACCGTCTAAATTGGTTCAAAAGACAACATATGAGATGGGGACTGGGAAGCTTCCCAAAATGTATTTTATGAGGATTTGGGGATGTGAAGCTTATGTCAAGAAAATGTTTACTAAAGATCTTGGCCCTAGATCAGAAAAATATTATTTTGTTGATTATCCCAAGGAAACCAAGGGGTACTACTTATACAACCTAACTAAAAACAAAGTGTTTGTTGTTGACCTAGAGGTTATACAATGCCTATATTTTGATAATGACTTAACCATTCCATTCATATGTATCTAATATGTGTATTACATATTGATTTCAGGTATTAGGTACATGAAAAGGATCCCAAATCCAAAACCATAGATTGACTCAAGTTCAAATCAAAGAGCTACAAGTGTTCTTTTGTGGAAAACTATGTAATTGACCTTAGAACATATTTGTAATCACTTGTAATGATGAATTGACTTGTAACTAAGGTGAGAAAATTGATTGGGACATAAAACACCAATGTTAGATCACTTTAGATGCATATTCAAAGATTGACATCAGGTTGTCAATCGGTCGAGTTTCGCCCCAGTTGAAACTCAGCCGATCCACCTTAATATAGTCTCTAAAGATTGCATCGGTCGAGTTGTGTCTACAAAGAACTCGACCGATGGAGTACCTGACCAAAACGATCATTCATTGATCAGTCGAGTTTCTTCAAAACAAACTTGATCGATACTTTGAAAAGTAGTTTGTCGTTTACTCTATCAGTCGAGTTAACTTTATTGGAACTCGATCGATTGCACTGCACAGAATTTGCAGAAAAAAGTGATGTGACCGTTGGTGGGTTATTTGATCGAAAATAGAGACGTTTTCTTAAAGGAAAATGGCTATATTTTAGACCAAGATTTCACTAACTCAAAGCAACACCCTCAATTATATATAAAACGCTTGGAGTTCATTCCAAGGCTGCTCATACATTGCAAACTTAGTCCTAGCATAGCTGAGAGTGGTCTAAGCCTTTGAGCCCCTTTCTCTCTCTACCTTCAAGACAAATTCATGAGTATGAGTGAGATAGGTTCCTATGTAAGAGAGATACTCCCTGTATTGTTGTAAAGCTCTCCTCCTCCATCTTCCAACCTCAATTCCTATTGAATTCAAGTTGAAGATCCCTCTCCAAGTGAAGGAGAATGAGGTGTTGTTCTTCAAGATTGACGAAGGCAAGCTGCTCCAGGTCTCCAAGTGAAGGAGATAGGTGCTCCAGATCTCCGAGTGAAGGAGAGAAGCAAGGCAACACTCAAGGAAGATAGGTAATCCCTTGAAGGCAAAAGACTTGAAGAAAGGAGTGGGTAAGTCCATGTTGATGGCTGAAGACTCCATGTTTCAAGTGGGTAAGCTCCTTGTATATGTTGAAGATCTTTGCTTGAGGTACTAAGCCCTTGGATGTGTGGTTGTTGTGTCTAGTAATCTTATTGTGGAATATAAGAGTACCAAGATTGCAAATCCTAGAGACTAACCCACTCTAGGTAGTGGACTGACATTACTCCTAAGTTTAGGACATGGAACCACTTTAAATCACCTATCCAAGTGCTTGTTTTTCACTATCTCTCATCCTTTCTATGTATGTCCGATTAGGACATCAAATTGCTATTGGTTTAAGCTTTTCAAATATATAATTTGGTGGTCTAATTTATCTTGTGAGAATTTGAGAATCTCTATTCAACCCCCCCCCTCTAGATCACATTGATCCAACAAGTGGTATCAGAGTAGGTCTTCTCCAAGCTACTTCAACAAGTAGGAGAAGATGGGCAATTCGGCACTTGGTTCACTTAACCTAGAAGGCAGCTTCTCCATGAGACCTCCGGTCTTTGACAGCACCAACTTCCTCTATTTGAAGAGAAGGATGCAGTTCTACCTCCAAGTTGTGAGCTATGAAATGTGGAAGATAGTCCACCTCAAATATGAAGATCTAAAGGGGGACATCACCACATGGACTGAAGCTGAAATGAAGCATGCTCAAATCAACACCAAAGTTGTAAGCATCATCTATGCCACCCTCACTCCATCCGAGTTCAATTGGATCTCCTCATGGGACACCGCACATGAGATATGGCACAAAGTGTGTGTCACCTATGAAGGAACCGAGCAAGTGAAGGAAGCCAAGATCTACATGCTTGGTGGTCTTCTAGAGAACTTCAATATGGGTAAGAATGAGAGAGTGGTTGATATGAACACTAGGCTCAATGTCATCATAAATGGATTGGAAGCCCTTGGGAGTGTGCTAGACAAAGGCACCATAAACTCAGTGATATTGAGATCTCTTCCAAAGAGATGGTAGCCCAAGGTGACATCCATTGAAGAGGTGTACAAGCTAAGTGAGCTATCAATCGAGGAGCTGGTTGGTAATCTTCAAGCCCATGAGCCTAGGCTTGACAAGCAAGAAGTGGAAGAGAAGAGAAAATAAAAAGAGTCCAAGAAGATAAAGGACATATCCTTCAAAGCACAAATTGAAGAAATGGTGTGGCAACAACAACTTGCTTTGAAGTCCCCCAGCCCTTCCTCAAGTGAAGATGAAGGCCCTAATGAGCATGAGGCAAACTACTCAAAGGGCAAACACTTCAAGAGCAAGCCCTCCTCTTCAACTCCAAGGTGCTATGAGTGTGGCCAAAAAGGCCACTACAAGAGTGACTGCCCCAAGGCCAAGAAGAGACATTACAAGAGCAGCCACAAGAAAGATAAGGAGTACAAGAAAGAAGGCAAGTACAAGAGGAAGGACAAGAAAGAAAGAAGATCAAGAGATGCAGCCCATGCAGCTTGGGAGGAGTCTTCTTCAAGCTCCTCAAGCTCTGAAGATGGAGAATGCCATCTTGCTCTCTTGACATCTACCAGTGAAGATGTATGTGAGGTAAGTAAGGTAAGCAAGGTAAGTGAAGTAAATTTGCTAGAGCTGCCTAAAGAAACTATCACTGATATGCTAAATGAATGTCAATCATCCTTTACTAAATGCAAATCTAAAAGGAAAAGGTTAGACAAGATAGTTGATGATCTTTATCCTAAAATTGAAATCCTTGATAAAAATGAAAAACTTCTCCTTGATAGCATAGACTCTTTGCAAGGGCAATTTCTTGACCTTGAGCTTCAACATAATGGAGTAGAGGTTGAGAATGGTGTATATATTAAAAATATTGAAAATCTTAAGATAGAAAACCAAAAGTGCCTAGATGAGCTTGATCGTCTTAAACTGAAAATGTAGAACTCAAACTCATGGATGATTCTAGGAGAAATGAAATTTATGCTTATCAAAGAGAAATTGTTTTGCTTAAATCTAAAAATGCCAAATTGCTTGATCAATTAAATGACTTATCTTCTAGACCTATTTTGCAAAGTAATGAAGTTTCTAGCATAGCTTTAGAAAGAGATTCCCTTCATACTAAATCCCTCTGTCTTGAGGCCGACCTATTGCATGCTAGAGATGATCTTGCTAGTCTTTCTACTACTATCATTCACCTTAGTGATGATAATGCCAAGTTAAGAACTTTGCAAACGCTTCCCTTGGGAAATAAATTCCTCAATGATGTCCTACAACACTCTACCAAATAAGTTGGTACTAGAAGTTTGGGATATGATGGGACTGCTCCCAAAGGTAAGAAAAAGAGCAAGAACAAGGGTAAGAAGAAGAGTGTGGAACCTCCTGTCTTCCATGGAGAGACTTTCGGCTCTAAGAACCCTATAGTTTGTGTTCATTGTAAATGTGATGACCATTACTCTACTTATTCTCCTATAAGCCCAAGGGTAAGGACCCTGACCTTCATTTTGGGCTTACCCTGTTTGCTTTGCCTAAACCTTGTCCTAAGATGCTTGCTAATCACCTAAATGGTGATTAGGGTTTGTTTGTGCTTTTTTGAGAGTTTGAGGTGCAACTTGCAAATAACCCAAGTTTTAGGGTTGATGTGCAAGTTTGACATCTTGAGAGATGCTTCTCTCTCTCCTTGCATCCTCTAGGGTTGAGAGGATGGGTTGGGCTCATTGTTTGAACAGCCTTGGGATCTGTTTTGCCTTGTTGAGCCTTGTTTGGGCTTTGCCTTGCTTTGTTGGGCCTTGTGTCGGGCAAGCCCTAGGTGTATCAGCCAAGCTTGAGTGTGTCGACCGTGGTGTGTCGGCCATGGTGTATCGGCCAAGGAGGGTTCTGGTGGGTGTGTCAGTTTGCCATGTTGGGAAACACACATCCCTCCACCGAGCATCGTTTGTGTCACCCCCCCTATGGACACTTGGTGCTTGTTGCTTGCATGTGGCAAAAGCTTTGAACATGTGGTGGTGGAAAGCTAGTAGGTGGCTTTGCCCCATGGACAAGTGTCCCTAGGTTGGGTGAAACCTTGACTTAGTCTCCCCTTCACCCTCTTCTATATATGTCACTCCTTTCTCTTACTTGGGATCCCTTTAGTTCCTTAGTTGCTTCCCTTCTTCCTTGGTGGACGATACCTCCCCTTGGTAGAGCTAGCTTGGTAGCCGATCTCCTTGGTGGAGTCTTCTTCTTCCTCTAGTGGTGGTTGAACCCTAGAGTGTGTCTTGCTTCTCTTCTTATGGTGAGCATCGCCCCCTCTTTCCTTGGCACCTTCTTCTCCTTCTTGCTTGTTCTTCGACCATGGTGGTTATAAGCTTTGCTTTTCTTCTTGTGGTGGCCGAAGGTGGTCCTTGGAGCTTGGAAGCTTGGTTCTAGGAGCTTGGATCTTTCTTAAGGTGGGTTACATAACTCCTAACCCTATCTATACTACTTCCTTTTCATATTGCATGTTTATATGTCATCTTGATCGGCAATGCATCTTGTTATATATGTTTCTTGCCCTAGTATGTACCCTTTTATCTTGTTATATATTTAGTGGTCATGTTGTGTTCTTAGACCTTGTGGACGAACCTTGAGTTTAGGGTTCCTTGGGAAAAACCTCTTTCTCTCCCTTTTGGTTTTGATAAGTGAGTTCAAGCTCTAGTGGTGTCGGAAAAACCCCTATCTCTTGGTTGTTGAGAGGTGAGTCTATGCTCTAGTTTCTTGGGCTATACCCTTCTCTCACCATGGATATGAGAGGTGAACCTTGGTTGGAATCGTGACCTATTAGGGGATGATCCACTTTGTTACCCGATATGTGATGGAGGTTGTGCAAAACCCATCTCTCTTGGTTGTTGAGAGGTGATCCAACTATCTTGATCTATTAGGGTTTGATAATGGTGATCTTGAGGTTGATGATGACCAAACCAATATGGTCCTTGTGCCTTGCATGATACCTTTTTGTGGTGCTTTGCACGATACCCCTCTTCTAGGGTTTTGTCTTGGGTGATATGATAAGTTGGGTTCAGTTGATCTTGTTGCCCGATATGACCCCTTCACCATGTTAGTGTTGTTGGGCGATATGCCTTGTTACCCAAGAAGGTCTTGGGAGTGTTGAACCTTGGATGTTCCTTTGACTGACATGGTTCTTGGTAGCTATCTCTATTCTATACCTTAGGCAACATGGGTTGGATTTTATGTTGCCTGATATGGTGCTTGGGTGGTGAAACCCTAGATAGATGCCTTAGTTGAACAATAGCCCTCCTTGAGCACCATAAAGTAGTTGGATTGAGGTCAGTAGTGTGCTTTTTGGGCATTATTAACTTGGCCTTGGTTGATATGGCCTTAGGTGTTATGATGATGGTCGATGCCTGACATGAAACCCTAACCCTAATGGGCGATAGGGTCTTGGCCGTTAGGGCTGGTTGTGCTCCCCAACACATCTTTGCACTTGGATGCCCGTTATCACCCTACACTTGGGTGCATGATACACTTTTGGAACCAGTTGCATGATACACCCCTTGCTCCTTGGTTGCACGACACAACTCTTGGATCAGGTTGCACGACACACATCAGGTCTGGTTGCCCGATATCCCTTGTGCGTGGATGCACTCCTTGGTTGGCCGATATGTGTGGCTAAGTGCCCTAGTTGATAGAGCTTTGGTGAGGGATATGATCCTGTCCGCTACCCTTTTGGGTGAGGGATGCACTGCCTACCACACCTATAGTGAGGGTAGGCAGTATCTTTGGTAAGGGTTGCACCTAGCTCGGAAACCCTAGTTTGGTGAGTTGTTATCTTGTAACCACACCTCTATTGATGGTGCGTTATGAATGATAGGTTGTAACCAATGATATGCTTGATACCTAAAGTTGGTGCTAAGTGAGATGATTAGATACATGATTATGTTCATAAGATATAGGGCATAGTGGATGCTCATGGTTTGATAACAATAATGTGATTTGTCTACAGATACAACTTGTGCTTCATGTAACTATGATCATGGATGTTGTTCCAATCATGTACCTTCAACCCTAATAGCATGATAATAATAAAGATCCATGTTTGGTGATTCATTTCTCTCTTGATATGCATACTAACCATGCAAGTGGATCAAGTGAATTCATAGCTACGTAAAAGCTATGAGGTATATGTATTTTGAATAACACTGAATAATGATAATCCTTGATTGATGGGATAACATGTATCACCTGTATGATTTGAAAAGGTCTGTTGACTGATAAAGGTTGAGTGCCTAGTTGAGGTGTTATCCTCTGATGTTGAGATAAGGGGTTGCTATCCCATGGTGATGATGAAAGCCTTAAGAGGTAGTGGCATTTTGTGATGAGGGATTGAGATCACATGGTAATAATGCAACTCAATGATATTATGTTTTATAACTTAGTTGCCTCAACAATCCACATAAAATATACTAATTAACTATAGTGGAACATTGCAAGTAGTTTTCCCTGGCCATAGATCCATCATCGTCGGTAGCTGGTGATGGTGAAATAGGTTTATCCTGCGGGACTACCTAGAGCACATATTGTTGAATATGTAGGGCTTCTCCTAGCCGAAAGTAGGAGGATTTGAGTACAACTGTGGCTGTGTATAGATCATTGTGAACAGGCCCATGGCTTAGTGATTATAGAGAATGGTGAATAGGCCCATGGCTCAGTATTATAGAAGGGTATCCTGCGGAGCTGACCTTGTGGATGAGGCCACTCAAGCAAGAGATTGTGGTCCTGCTTTGGTTTTCATGCACTAACCATGAAGAGGTGAGGTCATGGAGTTCGGCTCTCCCAATGACCTTGTATGGCACCAGTTTTGGGCTTCACATCCAAAGGTTGGATTTGAGCGGGATGGCTCACTTCCTCAGGGCATAATATATCATAATCCAGCCGTATAGAATATATTGCTTAAGGCAAAATACGGAACATTGGTTGAGTCCTTGCTTGTATAGTTGATCTAGTTATGCCTTGCAGTTATTTGTACGTTCCTCATATCTTGTGATGAGTTTTTATAAATCTTATATTGTCAATCATGTTCCATAAAGAAATATCTAGTTATATGCCTCTTAGATATCTTGGTAAGCTAGTTCTGTTCAGTATGTCGTATATATGAGCTACTTATGTCAGTTACCTGCTTTATCTGTTCTAGCTCTCCTTTGAGGTTTTATAGTTTCGGCGGGGAGTTATGTTTCTCGTTGGGACTGTGTGTCTCACCCCGTTGGTTTACAACCTTTTTAGGTGATCGTGCTAGACGTGGTGGTGGTCGTGAGGTTGCGACCGAGCAGTAAGAAGAGCAGTAGGAGGCAAGACATGGATATGCTGCTATTTTGGTTGTTTTGTAGTAGAGTCCTAGAGTCATCCCTGTACTCTCAAGTCCTCGGAGGTGTTTTGATGATTTTTTACGATAAATAGCTGATGTAGATTTGTATATCCTATTGCTGGCCTGATGTGTCCTATTATGTATGTATAAATAGGTGATGAACTCTGGTGTTGATAGGACAGCTGGTCCCTACAGGCTGTGGACAAATATTAAGGCTTGTAAATATTTATATAACATGTTTCCTTACAGGATGAGGATCTTAATGTAATAGTTTTCTTTTATCTAATTTCCGCAATCGGTTTTAATTAACCCGTGTTTTTGGTAATATGTGGTTTATGGTGGTTCCGCACGTTTTTGTGTGGCATCTCATTGTCTATGTGATGGCAGGATGTCACATAGAAAGTTTGGTATCAGAGCCCAAGGTTCGTTGAGTCTACAGGGATCTAGGACTGGGGTTGTGTCTGTTCTTGTGAGTTTTCCATATTTTCTTACAATAACCTTCTTCCCTCAGTGGAAAATAAAGCTTAAAGATGTCTGGAAACCATGAAGAATATGTTGTCGAGAGCAGTGATGTTGCATCAGTTGATGGAGCAAGAGTGCAGGCACATGAAGATCGGGTGCCTGAGGTCCCCCAACTTGACCCAACCATTCTTTAGAACCCTGCCTATCAGCACCTTATGGGACATGTAATGGAAACGATGAATGACATGGTGGATAGATTGCTAGTGCCTCCACCAAGAGCACAAGCTCCCCATGGTGAATCTTCAGGTATTGGGAAGACCTTTCAGCGGCTTCACCGAGTCAGAGTTTCAGATAATACTAGGACGGCTGATCCAGCGGTTGCAGATCTGTGGCTGACAGATCTCGAGAAGGCCTTCCAGATCCTCGACATCCCTAAAGCAGACAAAGTCAAGCATGATGTCTACCTTCTGAAAGGTAGTGTTGGCCACTGGTGGGCCATCAAGGAGGAGAAGCGACCCAGTGAGGTGATCTGTTGGGACATCTTCTGACGGGAGTTCGTGAGCCGATACTTCCTGAAGATGCATCTGGATGAGAAGATCAACCAGTTTGAGCATTTGTGCCAAGGATCGATGAGCATCACCGAGTATGAAGCCAAGTTTATGGACATGTTGAGGTTGTGTCCTCACATGGCGGAAACAGATGATGAGAGAATCAGGCGGTTTGAGAAAGGTTTAAGTGTCGAGTTGTCGACACCTGTTGCTGCTCTAGAAAATCGGGAGCGGTTTGCCATGTTTGTGGAGTCTGTCTGAAGGATTGAACGGTCAGTCTGAGAGAAGAGAGAGTCCATGACCAAGAAAAGGCATGTTCAGTTCTCGAGACAGAGGTTTGATGGCTTCAAGAAGCCGTGGTTTTATGCACCTTCTGTGAGGCAAGGTTCTAGTGCGCCGTCACAGTGGTCACCAAGTAAAGGAAGAGGGTGTGGATTTTTTCCATCCAGAGCTTACAACACAGCTTCAGTAGCAGTGATAAGGCCATCTAGGCTGTAGTCAGAGGATAGGTCATGCTATCTCTGTGGACAGACCGAGCATTTGAAGTCAAATTTCCCAAGGAAAGATGTCGAAGTGATGCAACAGCCAAGGAAAAATCAGCAAGGGTCAGATAGATAGCAATCTAGTGGAAATAGAGGACGAGGATGCGGTCAAGCATCGCAAGCGGGATCGTCTGCCCAAGGAAGCAGAGGATTTGGATGACAATAAGCAATGGCTCGATTCTATGCTATGAGTCAGCCGAAGGTGGTAGTCAACCCACGAGTGGTGGTAGGTTAGATGAAGTTATTTCATTCTTATTTGTCGTCTTCTTGCTTTATATCTGTTCTGGTTGACCCGGGTGCTACGCACTCTTTTATCTCATGTAGTATGCTTGATAGTTGTTGTCTTTTACCTATTAGTTGTAAGAAGGATAGCTTGTTGTTAGAAATTCCTCTTGATGGTTCCTCGATGCTTCGAGAGGTGTGTCCGCCCTATGTTCTATCTTTTTCAGTAGACAAGATACATGTGGATCTTATACCACTTGATATGCATGGATTCAATGTGATCCTTGGAATGGATATCTTAGAAAAATATAAGGTTGTGTTGGACTATGGTTCCAAGCAAGCAATGTTTGATGATGATAGTGAGAAGTGGATCTTCTAGGGAGATAGAAGGATCCTTCTGACATGTTTAGTATCATCTATGATGGCAGAGAAGTTGTTGCGGCAAGGATGTAAGGCATTCTTAGCTCATGTTGTGGATACCAAGGCAAAAGGTCCTAGCCTTGAGGAGGTTCTTGTTGCCCGAGAGTTTGCGGATGTGTTTTCCGATGAGTTCCACGGTGTTCCCCCACCACGAGAGATTGACTTTGAGATCAATCTAGTGCTAGGAACACAACCAGTTGCTAAGACACTGTACTATATGGCTCCAGTCGAGATGGAAGAGCTGAAGAATCAGTTACAGGAGTTGTTGGATAAAGGTTTCATCAGACCGAGCACATCTTCGTGGGGTTCTCCGGTCCTGTTCGTAAAGAAGAAGGATGGATCGATGTGTTTGTGCATAGATTACCGACAGTTGAACAAAGTTACGATTAAGAACAAGTACATGTTGCTGAGGATAGATGATCTATTTGATCAGTAACGAGGTGCTACAGTGTTCTCAAATATCGATCTATGGTCTGGATATCATCATTTAAGAATTACGGATGAGGACATACCGAAGTCAGCTTTTAGGACGAGGTATGGTCACTTTGAGTTTGTGGTTATGTCGTTTGGGCTAACCAATGTGTCTGCTCCTTTTATGGATCTAATGAACATGGTGTTCTATCCATTTCTAGATCAGTTTGTTGTGGTCTTCATAGACGACATCTTGATCTATAGTCGAGGTAGTCAACAACATGAACAACATCTTCGACAAGCGTTGACTCTCCTTCGCCAACACGAGTTGTATGCCAAGTTTAATAAGTGTGAGTTCTGGTTTAAGGAAGTAACTTTATTGGGTCATGTGATATCTATAGAAGGAGTCAGAGTGGACCCTAAGAAGGTGGAGTCAGTTGCAGACTGGGAGCAACTGAAGACACCGACATAAGTCTGTAGTTTTATGGGTTTAGTAGGATACTGCCATAAGTTTATAAGAAACTTCAGCGTGATCGCGTTACCATTGACAAAATTGACCAAGAAGGATGTACCTTTTGTCTGGGATGATCGTTGTTAGCAAGATTTCCAAAGTTTGAAGGAGAATCTAGCTAGTGCTCCAGTGTTGGTACTGCCATAGCCTGGGAAAGGCTATGCGGTATTCTGTGATGCTTCCAAGAAAGGCCTAGGATGTGTGCTAATGTAGGAAGATCATGTGGTTTCTTTTGCTTCACGATAGCTTAAGAAGCATGAGGAGAATTATCCAACACATGATTTGGACATGGCAGCGGTCGTCCATGCGTTAAATATTTGGAGACACCATCTTTATGGGGAAGTGTGTCAGATCTTTACAGATCATAAGAACTTGAAGTACATCTTCTCGAAGAGTGAGTTGAACATGCGACAGCATCGCTGGATGGAGCTGATCATGATTATGATTGCACCATTGAGTATCATTCTGGTAAGGCGAACGTGGTAGTTGATGCACTTAGCAGGAAGTCTTCTTCTCTTCCTATGAAGAAGGCACAGTTGAGTTCCTTGGTATGCCATAGGCGGGATATGTTTGTCTCTTTGCGGTAGATGAATGTACAGTTGGAAGTTTCCTTGTTGGAAGGATTGTTGGCACAGATGCAAGTAAAGCCTATGTTGAGACAGCAGATCAAAGATGCACACAAGACAGATGCTTCTGTTCAGTTAATCAAATCAGAGTTTGGCAGCAAAAAGCATGATGGGTTCCATGAGTCTGAGGATGGACTAGTTTGCTATCATGGTAGGATGGTGGTCCCCACTGTTTATGATCTAAGAAAGCTAGTACTCAAGGAAGCACACACATCAATGTATGCTATGCATCCATGTGTCACTAAGATGCATCATAATCTAAAGGACATGTATTGGTGGTCTTACTTGAAGAGAGATGTAGCTGAGTTTGTGGCTAGGTGTGCGGTATGCCAGCAAATCAAGGCTGAGCATTATAAGTCGGAAGGTACATTGCAACCCATGCCGATACCGTAGTGGAAATGGAATCATATAACCATGGATTTCATAGTTGGTCTGCCGAGGACAGCTAAGAATCATGATTCCATCTGGGTGATAGTGGACAGATTGAGAAAGTATGCTCATTTCATACATGTAAAGACAATGTATATAGAAGAGAAGCTTGCTCAGGTATATGTGGATGAGGTAGTATGTTTGCACGGTGTGCCCGCAACGATAGTCTCTGATAGAGGACCCCAGTTCACGAGTTGTTTTTGGGAACAGTTGCACAAAGCGTTGGGAATGTAGTTGAGGTTCACTACCACTTTCCACCCATAGATAGATGGATAGTCATAAAGGACTACTTAGACTTTGGAGGATCTTCTCTGAGCTTGTGTTTTGCAGTTCCTAGGTAGTTGGGATGTGCATCTTAGTTTGATAGAGTTCACCTACAACAATAGTTACCAGCGAAGCATCGACATGGCTCCTTATGAGGCTTTATATGGCAGGAAGTGTAGATCTCCTTTGTGCTGGTATGAGTCGGGCGAGTATCAGCTTTTGGGTCCTGAGTTAGTGCAGCAGACAACAGAAAAGATCAAAGTGATACAGCAATAGTTGAAAATGGAACAGGACAGACAGAAGTCGTATGCAGATAATCGTCGACGACCTCTATAGTTCCAGGTGGGAGACAAGGTGTATCTCAAGGTCTCACCATGGAAAGGCGTGTTGAGGTTTGGCCGGAAAGGCAAGTTGGCACCCAGGTATATGGGGCCATATCCGGTAATAGCACGTATTGGCAAGGTAGCTTACAAGTTAGAACTACCACCAGAGTTTCACAGGTTACATCTAGTGTTCCATGTCAGTATGCTAAAGAAAAGTCATCCAGGCACAGAGACAGTGATACAGTTGGTTGTAGGTCGATCTGGATGAAGATTTGACCTACGAAGAAGGTCCAGTGATGATCCTCGACAGAAGAATGAAGAAGCCTGAAGAGGAAGGACCTGGTTCTTGTGAAGGTTCTTTGGTATCATCGTGGCATTATGGAAGCCACGTGGGAGCTTGAGGAAGAGATGAGGAGGAAGTATCCCTCACTTTTCTCTTCGGATTTTGGGGGGGAAAATCCCTTTGTAGAGGTTTATGGCTTGTAAGGAACCTGACCTTCATTTTGGGCTTACCATGTTTGCTTTGCCTAAACCTTGTGTTGAGATGCTTGATAATCACCTGAATGGTGATTAGGGTTTGTTCATGCTTTGTTGAGAGTTGGAGGTGCAACTTGCAAATAACCCAAGTTTTAGGGTTGATGTGTAAGTTTGACACCTTGAGAGATGTTTCTCTCTCTCCTTGCATCCTTTAGGGTTGAGAGGATGGGTTGGGCTCATTGTTTGAATAGCCTTGGGCTTTGTTTTGCCTTGTTGAACCTTGTTTGGGCTTTTCCTTGCTTTGTTGGGCCTTGTGTCGGGCAAGCCCTAGGTGTATCGGCCAAGCTTGAGTGTGTTGACCTTGGTGTGTCGACAATGGTGTATCAGCCAAGGAGGGTGCTGGTGGGTGTGTTGGTTTTCCATGCTGGGCGACACACACCCCTCCACCTAGCATCATTTGTGTCACCCCCCTATGGACACTTGGTGCTTGTTGCTTGCATGTGGCAAAAGCTTTGTACATGTGGTGGTGGCGATCTAGTAGGTATCTTTGCCCCATGGACAAGTGTCCCTAGGTTGGGTGAAACCTTGCCTTAGTCTCCCCTTCACCCTCTTTTATATATGTCTCTCCTTTCTCCTGATTGGGATCCCTTTAGTTCCTTAGTTGCTTCCCTTCTTCCTTGGTGGACGATACCTCCCCTTGGTAGAGCTAGCTTGGTGGCTGATCTCCTTGGTGGAGTCTTCTTCTTCCTCTAGTGGTGGTCGAACCCTAGAGTGTGTCTTGCTTTTCTTCTTGTGGTGAGCATCTCCCCCTCTTTCCTTGGCACCTTCTTCTCCTTCTTACTTGTTCTTCGGCCATGGTGGTTATAATCTTTGATTTTCTTCTTGTGGTGGCCGAAGGTGGTCCTTGGAGCTTGGAAACTTGGTTCTAGGAGCTTGGAGCTTGCTTAAGGCAGGTTACATAACTCCTAACCCTAGCTATACTACTTCTTTTTCATGTTGCATGTTTATATGTCATCTTGATCGGCCATGCATCTTGTTAGATATGTTTCTTGCCCTAGTATGTACCCTTTTATCTTGTTATATATATATATATAGTGGTCATGTTGTGTTCTTAGACCTTGTGGTCGAACCTTGAGTTTAGGGTTCCTTGGGCAAAACCCCTTTCTCTCCCTTTTGGTTTTGAGAAGTGAGTTCGAGCTCTAGTGGTGTAGGCAAAACCCCTCTCTTGTATGTTGAGAGGTGAGTCTATGCTCTAGTTTCTTGGGCAATACCCTTCTCTCACCATGGATTTGAGAGGTGAGCCTTGGTTGGAATCTTGACCTAGTAGGGGATGATCCACCTTGTTACCCGATATGTGATGGAGGTTGTGCAAAACCCCTCTCTCTTGGTTGTTGAGAGGTGAGCCAACTCTCTTGATCTATTAGGGTTTGATGATGGTGATCTTGAGGTTGATGATGACCAAACCGATATGGTCCTTGTGCCTTGCACGATACCCTTTTGTGGTACTTTGCACGATACCCCTCTTCTAGGGTTTTTCCTTGGGCGATATGATAAGTTGGGTTATGTTGACCTTGTCGCCCGATATGACCCCTTCTCCATGTTAGTGTTGTTGGGCGATATGCCTTGTTACCCAAGAAGTTTTTGCGAGTGTTGAACACTGGATGTTCCTTTGACCGACATGGTGCTTGGTAGCTATCTCTATTTTGTGCCTTGGGCAACATGGGTTGGTTTTGATGTTGCCAGATATGGTGCTTGGGTGGTGAAACCCAAGATAGATGCCTTAGTTGAACGATAGCCCTCCTTGAGCGCCATGATGTATAGTTGGATAGAGGTCAGTAGTGTGCTTGTTGGGCATTATCATCTTGGCCTTGGTTGATATGGCCTTGGGCGTTATGATGATGGTGGATGCCCGACATGAAACCCAAAGCCTAATGGGTGATAGGGTCTTAGCCGTTAGGGCTGGTTGTGCTGCCCGACACATCTTTGCACTTGGATGCCCGTTATCACCCTGCACCTGGGTGCACGATTCCCTTCTAGACCTAGTTGCACGATACACCCCTTTCTCCTTGGTTGCACGACATATCTCTTGGATCAGGTTGCACGACACACATCAGGTCTGGTTGCCCGATATCCCTTGTGCATGGATGCACTCCTTGGTGTGTTGATATGTGTGGCTAAGTGCCCTAGTCGATAGAGCTTTGATGAGGGATATGATCCTACCCATTACCCTTTTGGGTGAGGTATACAGTGCCCGCCAAACCTATAGTGAGGGTAGGCAGTATCTTTGGTAAGGGTTGCACCTAGCACGGAAACCCTAGTTTGGTGAGTTGTTATCTTGTAACCACACCTCTATTGATGGTGCGTTATGAATTATAGGTTGTAACCAATGATATGTTTGATACCTAAAGTTGGTGCTAAGTTAGATTATTAGATACATGATTATGTTCATAAGATATAGGGCATAGTGGATGCTCATGGTTTGATAACAATAATGTTATTTTTCTACAGATACAGCTTGTACTTCATGTAACTATGATCATGGATGTTGTTCCAATCATGTACCTTCAACCCTAATAGCATGATAATCCTAAAGATCCATGTTTGGTGATTCAGTTATATCTCTTGATATGCATACTAACCATGCAGGTGGATCAAGTGAATTCATAGCTAGGTAAGAGCTATGAGGTATATGTGTTTTGAATAACACTGAATAATGAAAGTCCTTGATTGATGGGATAACATGTATCACCCGTATGGTGTGAAAAGGTCTGTTGACCTGATAACGGTTGAGTGCCTAGTTGAGGTGTTATCCTCTGATGTTGAGATAAGGGATTTCTATCCCATGGTGATGATGTAAGCCTTGAGAGGCAGTGGCATTCTGTGATGAGGGATTGAGATCCCATGGTAATAATGCAACTCAATGTTGTTATGTTTTATAACTTGGTTGCCTCAAAAATCCACATAAAATATACTAATTAACTACAGTGGAACATTGCATGTAGTTTACCCTGTCCGTAGATCCATCATCGTCAGTAGATGGTAATGGTGAAACAGGTTTATCCTGTGGGACTACCTAGAGCGTAAATTGTTGAATATGCGGGGTTTCTCCTAGCCGAAAGTAGGAGGATTTGAGTACAACTGTGGTTGTGTATAGATCATGGTGAACAGGCCCATGGCTCAGTGATTATAGAGCATGGTGAATAGGCACATGGCTCAATATTATAGAAGGGTAGCTTGCGGATCTGACCCTGTGGCTAAGGCCACTCAAGTAAGAGACTGCGGTCCTGCTTTGGTTTTCGTGCACTAACCATGAAGAGGTGAGGTCATGGAGTCTGTCTCTCCCAATGAACTTGTATGGAATTGGTTTTGGGCTTCGCAACCGAAGGTTGGATTTGAGCGGGATGGCTCATTTCCTCAGGGCATAATAAATTGTAATCCAACCGTATAGAATATATTGCTTAAGGCAAAACACAGAACATTGGTTGAGGTCTTGCTTGTATAGTTGATCTAGTTATACATTGAAGTTATTTGTACATTCCTCATATCTTGTGATAAGTTTTTATAAAGCTTATCTTGTCAATCATGTTCCATAAATAAATATATGGTTATATAACATTTTAGTCAACTTTGTGACAATGGATATCTTGTGTTTTTTACTTCTTTAGAATGCTTGCTTCTAGATTCCCTCTCCTAAAATGTTATATATAAGGGAACTAGAAATGGTAATATTTATGTTATTGCTCTTGATGCTCTTAAACCCATACTAGATAGATGCTTGGTAGTGGATAAAAATGATATTTCTCTTTGGCATCGCCATTTGGGTCATGTGAATATGCATCAAATGAAGAAATTGAACAAAAAGGACTTGGTTTGAGGACTTCCCAAATTGGATTTTGAAAAGGATGAGGAATGTTGACCTTGTACACAAGGGAAAAAAACCAAATCTTCCTTCAAATCCAAAGGAGTCATGAGTACCAAGAGAGTTCTTGAACTTCTTCACATTGATCTATACAGACCAATGAGAACGCAAACGCTTCGTGGTTCCAAGTATTGTCTTGTTATTGTTGATGATTTCTCTCGATATACTTGGACCTTCTTTCTCATTTCTAAAAGTGATACTCTTGATGTTTTCTCAAGCTTTTGTAAACATGCTGAAAACGAAGCTTCTTGCCAGATTGTTTCTATCCGTAGTGATCATGGGGGAGAATTTGAAAATGATCTTTTTGAGCGTTTTTTTGAAAAATATGGTTATTCGTACAATTTCTCTTCTCCTCATACGCCTCAACAAAATGGGGTTGTAGAGAGGAAGAACATGTCGCTACAAGAGATGGCTAGGACCATGCTTCTTGAGTATGACACTCCTAAGAAGTTTTGGGCTGAAGATGTTAGCACCTCATGCTTTGTGCAAAACCGAGTTTTTACACATCCTTCTTTAAAGAAAACCCCCTATGAACTATGGCATGGTAGAAAGCCGTCTATTGATTTCTTCCATGTCTTCGGATGTCCTTGTTTTGTTTTAAACTCCAAGGATTCTCTTGACAAGTTTGATCTGAAATCTTATAAGCATTTCTTCCTAGGCTATAGCACTACTAGCAGGGCATATCGAGTATTCAACATTGAATTGTCTAAAATTGAAGAATCTATTAATGTTAAGTTTGTTGAAACTAACCATGTTGTTAGCAAGCATGTTGTGGATAATGATGTTGTAGATGACTTAATTCCTATCTTAAAAGATCTCAACATTGACAACAAAGGCAAGCAAGTGATAGAATAAGAAGAAAAGAAAAGAAGGATCCTACTCCCCGCTTTGAAAGAATCATCCCAAGGAACTAATCATCGGCAATCCATTTGAGAGAGTGAAGACATGAGCTGCATACAACAAAGAACAAGAAGACAGTGCCTTCATCTCATAATTAGAGCCAAAGAACATTAAAGAAGTCCTTGGTGATGATGAGTGGATCCTTGCCATGCAAGAAGAGCTGGAGCAATTCGAGAAGAATCGTGTGTGGACTCTAGTGCCAAGACCAAGTGATAGAAAGATCATTGACACCAAGTGGGTCTACCTCAACAAGCTAGATGAGCAAGGCAAAGTGATAAGAAATAAAGCAAGGTTAGTAGCACAAGGTTACAACCAACAGGAAGGTATTGACTTTGATGAAACTTATGCTCCTGTTGCTAGACTTGAATCCATTAGAATGCTACTTGCTTTTGCTAGTCATAAAAATTTCTTACTATATCAAAGGGATGTTAAAAGTGTGTTTTTGAATGGTACAATTGAGGAGGAAGTATTTGTTGCTCAACCTCCAGGCTTGGAAAATGACAAACTACCTAATCATGTTTATTTGTTGCAAAAAGCTCTCTGTGGACTTAAACAAGCACCTCAAGCTTCGTATGAGAAACTAAATAACTTTTTGTTAGATAATGGGTATATCATGGGCAAAGTTGATTCTACCTTGTTTTTAAAACACACTTCTAACAATTTTCTTCTTATTCAAATTAATATTGATGATATCATTTTTGGTGGAACTGATCTTGATCTTTGTAAGGAGTTTAGTTCTCTTATGCAGAGTGAGTTTGAGATGAGCATGATGGGTGAGTTGACATCCTTCCTTAGCTTTCAAATAAAACAAACCAAATGAACTACTCAAATTCTTTGGGATGGAGAATATGAAGCCAATAGATACACCCATGTCCAACACCGCCAAACTTGATAAAAATGAAGAAGGTGAGAAAGTAGATGAGAATCTCTATAGAGGTATGATTGGAAGTTTGCTTTATTTAATTGTCTCTAGACCTGATATTATTTTTAGTGTTGGATTGTGTACTCGCTTTCAATCTAGCCCTAGAAAATCACATCTTATAGCTATTAAGAGGATTTTGAGGTACCTAGCCAAAACCCAAAATTTTGGACTATGGTATTCTAAATCAAGGGATTTTACTCTTAGAGCATATAGTGATGCAGATTACATAGGTTGTTTGGTTGATAGAAAGTGCACAAGTGGCACTTGCTTTCTCCTAGGACCATGATTGGTGTCTTGGTTCTCCAAGAAATAGAGCATCGTGGCATTATCAACTACTGAGGCTGAGTACATTGCAGGCGGGAGTTGTTGTGCCCAGGTCCTATGGATGAAGCAAATGCTCCAAGAATATAACATATTTTTTGATGTTTCTCCTATCTTTTGTGACAATACTAGTGCAATTAATCTTTTGTACAATCCTATATTGCTTAGTAGAGCCAATCATATAGAGGTTTGTCATCACTTTCTCGGTGATCACATTGCCAAGAAGGATATCTAAATCATGCATGTGGACACGAAAAATCAATTGGCGGATATCTTTACTAAACCTCTAGCTAGAGATCAATTTAATTTAATTTGATCTAAACTTCTTATTGTTGCTTTGTATGATGTTTCTATGTGATCTAGCTAGTTGTTTTCAATCAATATGCTTACTCATGTCATTTCTCATTTTATATGGCTATATATGCTTCAATCTGCCTAAATTGCTTGTTAACATGCTTAGTTTTTTGCTTGTTTTGGGTTTTATCAACTTTCTTGTTTTATCACTAAATAGTACCCAATGATGAGCTAAATGTGCCTAACTATGTTAATGATACATAATTGTATTGAAAAATGAATTTAATTGGCATGTATATGGCTAGAAACCAAGAATGTGACTTTTTGGTCAAGTTGACCTTTGGTCGAGTTTCACCAGGAAAAACTCGACCGATCAGGAGCCGAGAGTTGTTCTTCAGAGAACCGTTCAGTCGACTTTTACACTCTCAGAAGTCGACCGATCTGTGGGCTAAGACAATATTAAGTCAGGATCGGCCGACTATTTTCCTTCTCAACTTGAAAATAGCCGACCGATTCCTCATCTCTTAGCCCTAAGCTCTCACCCCCAGCCCTAAACCTCCCTCTCCTAGCCCTAGTTCGACCTAGAATGCTCAACGTAGACCTTCTCGGGCGTCTGTGGTGGTTTTTGTACGGCATTTGAGGTTTGTTTTTGCTTATTTGCATGTTTTCTATCTTGTTTTCACCTCCATGGCTTCCCAAAGAAGAAAACAAGTTGCTCCAAGCAATGCACCTACCTCTTCTTCGCAAAATCGCTTGGTTCCCTTAGATAATACCTCCTTTGTGTCGATTGAGGTTGTAAATCGGTACAAGGACCTTCTTCCTCGAAGCCCTTTTCCTTTTTGCACTTTGGTCGATCCTTCTCCTAGGTATCAAGCAATTCTAGCTCAGGTGGCTAGGTTGCTCTCCGTCCACGATTTGTCCTCCCTAGCGATCGAACATGATTGCTTTCACAAATCCATGTCAAGCACTAAGGTTGTTCGCAAGTTTTATGCCAACTTGTGTTGGAACTACGATTCACTTATCCTGTCGTCGAATACTCAAGTAATTCTTACATCTATGATCACCGGTCTTCGTTTCCAAATCTCTGAGGATGCTTTAAATATCTTTCTTGCCGGAGATGAGGAAAATGACACTTGGCGTAAGGATTATGGTGAGTACTTTGATCCTCTTGACCCGGAAGGTTTTTACAATCACTATGAATTGACGTTACCAGATATTCATCAATTTTTGAAGAAATTCGACGTGTCTTATAAGAAGAGGTCCACCCTGCCCTCATCCTTTCTTGACCTAAAGAGGTACATATTGGCTTTAG
Source organism: Alisma plantago-aquatica (assembly GCA_963693085.1). Lineage (NCBI taxonomy): Eukaryota > Viridiplantae > Streptophyta > Magnoliopsida > Alismatales > Alismataceae > Alisma > Alisma plantago-aquatica. The sequence continues at coordinate 849,787,528 of OY856412.1, forward strand.
TGATCAACTATAATGTCCATCCAAAGAAAAATCAAATGGACATTGCAGAGAACAGTGCAGTCATTATGTATTGTTTGTTGAAAAATATCGATGTCAAGTGGGCCAAATACATCTTACATCATATGACCTGCTTCGACACTGGTAAGAACACCAAAGGTACCCACCCACCCTACCTAGATTTGATTTGTGGTCTTTTCAAGTTTGCCACTGACAAATCCCTTTTTTCTGACTTCCATTACCCGATTGCTAGAAAAGGTGTTTGTATTAGTAAAATCACTCTTCAAAACTCCATTCCCATGTTTTCCTCTGCCTCTGGTGCTTCTTCCTCTGCCTTTGCTTCAACTGCCCCATCCTCCTCTACCCAAGCTCCACCTCCGCAGCCTCCTCCTAGACCCAGCTGTGCGTCTTTCTGTGTGTCAAATGAAACCCTTTTGGGTTATATGATGCATCAATAGGCGTACAACCAACAGGTTCAGGACCACCTACACCAGGATTTGTGTTCCATCATGTCCACCATGAACCTTTCCTATGCTCACCCCTATCCCACCTACTAGCCCCATCCCGGTAGTGCTTATGCTTCATATGCATATGATCATTACTATCCTGCTCCCGAGCCTTCTGTTGCTACTCCGTCACCTTTTTCTACTAGTATCTCCGCTCCTTCCATCCTCCCGTTACTTGTTGGCCCCCTGGCCACCCTACTAGCCTCACTGGCTGACTCTGCTCCGTCTTTCCCATAGGAAAATGAGCTTCACACTCTTGGTATGTCTTGGGCTGAGCAGAATTCCCACTGGCCCGATCATTCCTTTGGACCTCCTGCTGATGAGGAGATGCCAGACCAGGCTGAGCATGCTGATGATGATGATGGTGACGACAAGGATGCTTCCGACGATGGTGATGGTGATGGTGCTGAAGATGATGGCACTACTGCTCCACCCTCTGATGGGGACAAGGACTACACACCTGGCAATGATGACATTGTTGATAGATAGCTTAGATGTTTAGGTGGTTTCTTCATTTGTAGTCTAGCATGCTTATTGTATACATCTTTCTAGACTATTTTTGTATAAGCAACATCTTGGCACATTCTTCTTAACTATACTATTTCTTATCTTTGTTTTGTCACTTTTGTTCTTGTAGTTGCCCTAATGTGGACATATATCTGAGTTGTAATATCTTTGATGTGCACTATGTCTATTTCCTCTATTTTTATCCTATGTGTTGGTGCCATCTTGAGTTATATTTTTTATTCTGACTTGGCGTGTATGTTATCTGTTGTCCTTGAGTGATATATGATTTTCAATTGTTGCTTATTCCTTTGCATATATGGTTGTGTGTGTTTTGGAGAAGACCTGGATTATGCTCTTCTACCCCCCCCCCTACCTTTTTTATAATGTCAAAAGGGGGAGAGATATTTAAAGAGATAGCTCAAGTCTTGAAACTCAATCATATTGGTTTTTCTTTGCTATAATATTGCTTTTTGCTAGTGAGATCCTTTCTTGTTCAATTCACTACTTATTATGTGAACTTGCAAAGGACTACATACTACATGTATATTGCTACTGCATTGTATAGATAGATTAACCATGCAAGTTAATAGAAGCACAGATTGAGGGGGAGCCATTCACATTGTTCATTTCATGAATCTCCCTATTTTGCAAAGCAAAGATATAATTTCTACATCCTTTTCAATATGTTTGAGGAATGGTTTGTCATTGTCAAAAAGGGGGAGAATGTTGACCTAGAGATTATACATTTCCTATATTTTGATAATGACTTAACCATTCCATTCATATGTATCTAATATGTGTATTAAAGATTGATTTCAGGTATTAGGTACATGAAAAGGATCCCAAATCCAAAATCCTAGATTGACTCAAGTTCAAGTCAAAGAGATACAAGTGTGCTTTTGTGGAAATCTATGTAAATGACCTTAGAACATATTTGTAATCACTTGTAATGATGAACTGACTTGTAACTAAGGTGAGAAAATTGATTGGGACATAAAACACCAATGTTAGATCACTTTAGATGCATATTCAAAGATTGACATCAGGTTGTCAATCAGTCGAGTTTCTCCCCAGGACAAACTCGACCGATCCACCTTGATACAATCTCTGAAGATTGCATCGGTCGAGTTGTGTCTACACAGAACTTGACCGATGGAGTACCTGACCAAAACGATCATTCGAGTTTCTTCAAAACAAACTCGATCGATACTTTGAAATTTGGTTTGTCTTTTACTCTATCGGTCGAGTTAACTTTATTGAAACTCGACTGATTGCACTGTATGGAATTTGCAGAAAAAGTGATGTGACCATTGGTGGGTTATTTGATTGAAAATAAAGACGTTTTCTTGAAGGAAAATGGCTATATTTCAGCCCAAGAGCTCACCTAACTCAAAGCAACACTCTCAGCTATATATAGAACACTTGGAGTTCATTCCAAGGCTGCTCATTCATTGCAAACTTAGTCCTAGCATAGATGAGAGTGTTCTAAGACTTTGAGCCCCTTTCTCTCTCTACCTTCAAGTCAAATTCGTGAGTATGAGTGAGATAGGTTCCTGTGTAAGAGAGCTACTCCATGTATTGTTGTAAAGCTCTCCTCCTCCATCTTCCAACCTCAATTCCTATTGAAGTCAAGTTGAAGATCCCTCTCCAAGTGAAGGAGAAGGAGGTGTTGTTCTTCAAGATTGAAGAAGGCAAGCTGCTCCAAGTCTCCAAGTGAAGGAGATAGGTGCTCCAGATCTCTGAGTGAAGGAGAGAAGCAAGGCAACGCTCAAGGAAGATAGGTAATCCCTTGAAGGCATAAGACTTGAAGAAAGGAGTGGGTAAGTCCATGTTGATGGCTAAAGACTCCATGTTTCAAGTGGGTAAGCTCCTTCTATAGGTTGAAGATCTTTGCTTAAGGTACTAAGCCCTTGGATGTGTGGTTATTGTGTCTTATAATCTTATTGTGGAATATAAGAGTACTAAGATTGCAAATCCTAGAGACTAACCCACTCTAGGTAGTGGACTGACATTGCTCCTAAGTTTAGGACATGGAACCACTCTAAACCACATGTCCAAGTGCTTGTTTTTCACTATCTCTCATCCTTTTTTTATGTATGTTAGATTAGGACATCAAATTTCTTCTTTTTTAAGCTTTTCAAATATATAATTTGGTGGCCTAATTTATCTTGTGAGAATTTGTGAAGCTCTATCCAACCCCCCCTTCTAGAGCCCATTGATCCAACATTTGTTGCCAGGGATGTTGCATTCCTAGAGAAGGAATTCATTTCCAAAGGAATCGGTGGGAGGAAAGTAGAACTCAAAGAGGTTTGATACCAACATGAAAGCATTGAACCTATAGAGGTACAAGAGGAACACGAAGAGTCACAAACCATTGTGGAATATCAAATTCCTTGTATGACACAGGATCCTCATAGATCTAGTAGGACACACCTTGAGTTAGATAGATTTGGTTATCTACTGACTCTAGAAGGCGATGAGTTGGTCATTGATGATGATACAAATACCTATCTATAAGTTGTTAAGGGACTAGAGTATGGGAAATGGCTTGAGACCATGACATCTGAGATGGAATCCATGTACACCAACAAGGTGTGTGGACCTTGGTGGATCCACCTGAAGGGATAAAACCCATAGGGTGCAAGTAGGTCTCTAAGAAGAAGACTGACATGGATGGTAATGTACAAACTTACAAAGGTAGATTGGTTGCAAAGGATTTCAAACAAGTTCAAGGTGTTGACTAAGATGAAATCTTTTATCCAGTTGCCATGGTTAAGTCCATCAAGATCATGCTTGCCATTAAAGCTTATCATGAATATGAGATTTGTCAGATGGATATTAAAATTGCATTCCTTAATGGGAATCTACTTGAGGATGTGTACATGACACAGCATGAGGGCTTTACTAATCCAAAAGATGCAAATAGAGATTGTAAGCTACAAAGGTCAATCTATGGATTGAATCAAGCATTTTAGTTTGTCTTTTGGCAAAATGAAGATGAACCTTGTGTGTACAAGAAGGATAGCGGGAGCATGATTATATTCTTCATATTGTATGTGGATGATATATTCCTCATATTGATGGTGAATGACATCCCTACTTTACATAAGGTAAAGTCCTGGCTAGGAAATACATTCTCAATGAAGGACTTGGGAGAAGCACCACACATTCTAGGAATCAAGATTTATAGATATAGATCTAGAAGGCTTCTTGTACTAAGTTAGAGTAAATACATTGACAAAGTGTTGAAGAGGTTCAACATGGAGAACTTGAACAGAGGCAACCTACCCATGTCTCATGGTGTTACCATCTCTAGATCTCAATGTCCCAATTCTTCTAAAGAAAGGGAGTGCATGAATAAGATTCCTTACGCTTCTGCAATTGGATCTATCATGTACGCAATGTTATGTACTCGGCCAGATACCTCCTATGCTTTGAGCATGATGAGCAGATATCAGTCACATCCCAGTGAAGGTCATTGGACTTCTGTGAAGAACATCCTTAAATACCTTAATAAGAACTAAGGATCAATTCCTAGTATAAGATGGAGAGGAAGAGTTGGTGGTTAAGGTTTACATCGGTGCACGCTTCCAAACTGACAAAGATGATTATTAATCAGAATCAAGATTTGTGTTTTGCCTCAACTACAGAGCTGTGAGATGGAAGAGTTCCAAGCAAGAGATAGTTGGGGATTCTACAATAGAGGTCAAGTATATAGTTGCATCCAATGCAGCAAAGGAGGTTGTATGGATCAAGAAGTTTGTCTTAGAACTTGGGGTGGTTCCAAGCATCGGTGAGGCAATCAAGCTATATTGTGACAACAATGGAGCTATTGCGCAAGCTAATGAACCTAGATTGCATCAGCGTTCCAAGCATATACAAAGGCAATTCCATCTCATACCAAAAATTGTATAGTGAGGAGATGTGAAGATTTGCAGAGTACTAACTAAGAGCAATGTGCACTACAAGAAAAGAAGGCATTAACGACCAAAATAACGACAACATTAATTTTTTGTCATAATTTTTATCCTAATTGCGACCATAAAATTTTGTTATCACTATTAACACACTTAATAACGACCAAATATTTTATCTATCTTAAATGCCATGTCTATTCCGTCGTTAAGAATGTTTTTTATATACCATATTTTTTGTGCTTGTTTTCATTTTTTTTTAATACACGAGAATATTTTTCCTGTTCTGAAAAACTATTCATCCCAACTTTGGGATGAAATCTATTCTCCCGCGCCCGCCCGCCCCAGCATCGCGCGTAGAGTCCAGTAGCTAACCGATGACCACGCACCATGTTCCCGACGCAGTCGCCCACAAACAACATCCAGCTCCATCTCTGGCTCCCACTCCGAGCTGTTAACTCTAGCCCTTGCCATCATGCCCTAGTGCAAGGAGAGCCTTGCGCCCACATTGCTCACTCTACCGCCACAGGAGAGCCATGCGCCCACATTGCTCACTTCGCCGCCAGCTCCCTGCCACTCCTCTCTCTCCCTCTTTCTTCTTACGGGATATCACGGGTAGGCACCAACAGACGACGGCGTCTAGATTGCAAGGAGACAAGCACGATCCAAGATGGTGGGCTGACGGCTGGTCTATTGAAAAAAGAAGAGGTGAACAGTAAGGTGAGTAAGAGGTTGCCACTGTCATCGACCGAAGGTTTCTTCTCCCTAATAATTCTCAAAAACTTCTTAAAAGTCTCTTGATTAGCTAGCTATTCTATAGTTGGCATGTATTTGGTGGTCTTCATAGATCCAAGGGTCGAATGTATTTGGTGGTCTAGTGCTTATTTGACTAACAACAGTAGAAGAAATCTCAAATTTGATTTGATGCAGATCTTTCTCCAGAAAGAATACATCCTGGAAGTTAATACTTTTGAATGCATCATTTGCACTGTCTAATATTGATTGGTAATCAACAGACAAATGGAAGTAGTAATTATTATAATCAGGCATAACATAGGGCATTGTATCAAAATGTAGTGATCGCTGTCTTCCTTTTCTGCTTTATGTAGTACCAGCCGGTGAATAGAGGGTGATCCAAGGCAGAGGGAAGGGTTTTGGACCCAAGGCAGGTGGAAGGGAGGGCTTGACTAGGAGGCTACCACTACAAGACTACGACCAGCAAGATTGATGTTTACTTCTAACACAACTACAGGGTATGCTATTTCACATTTCTCTTACTTATTTTATCTATTCATGTGAATACACTGACTCAACTTTAATTTTTGTTATGGGTGGGTCTTCTGTGATGTGTCTTTCTATGGGTTTGTCAGCTTTAGAATCTCGACTATCATAACATAGGTTTCTGAGCTTTGAATGTTGACAATCATCAGTTTAGAAATTTTGTAGATTTTGTGATCCATGTGTGCGAGGGAGAAAAAAAAAGAAATTCGTGAGACAGTTTAGCAGTTGTATAATGTTCAAAATTGTTTGACAACTTTAATGCAGTAGCTTCTTCTTATGTAAGTTATCCATGCTCATTGGTGCTCTTTGTTATTCATGTTATTATTTCTAACACCACATTGGATTAAAAAGTAGTTTTCCTCTACCACTTCATAATCCCTAATAAGCCCATTAGCAGTCGATAACCTTCTTTTGTTATTGCATATTGTTTGTTACTGTGAATTATAGTTGAGATTCAAGAAACAATATATTAGCGAATTAAAACCTTCTTTAATTTAATTTGAAAAATAGTGAAATATTAGGGAAAGGAGGTTATGGGAACATATCATTTAACAACGGAATCATTATGTAATATAATTTTACAGAGATCAGCCACTCGTAACCTAAGACTTGTCGAACCTCTTAAATTCTAGAACAGGTTCAGTAGAACTGATTGAACTATTTTTTTATGGTACTTGTTCATACTAGTATTGTTGTTTAAAGCAAGTTAGGCATGTATGAGGTGAGAGGAGGTGAGAGTTAGGGAGGTAGTCATTTGACTGTCCATGGTGTCTCCTAGTCTAAGGCAAAGTTTGAAGGGGTTTGTATTATGAAGTCCTTGATTCATGTCATGTGTCGTCATGCGAAGGAGTCAAGGACATGTATGCTTCTTTCTGTCATCTTTAGAGCTATTCTCTCTAATGTGCATACAAAACTAGGCTGGCGTGTGGCTGCAGTCCATGATTGAGAAGGTCAAGGTACGGACCAAGCCATGTAAATATGCATCACCAGTCTCTCTTTTTGTCACACTCATAGGAAATTATTTAGTAGGGTGTCATCCTTCCATTTTTGTAGCCATAATATTCTTTCATCCTCTTATAGTTTATAATTCCATACCCATCTACTATTACGTCCAATTCCCTCTCCACTTTAGCATGTTGCTTCCTTCTAATATGCTAGGTCACACCTCAAAATCAGGTCTACCGTCCCTTTCCAACAGTAGGGTTTCTATGCCATATGTTTTCTGTTTCATCCCTATTAGTCGATCCACAGTGACGGCATTTTAATGTCGCTCCACCAACGTTCTGGTCCAGTCTAATCCCTTTAGGTAACATGTATAATATAGCCTAGCTATATTATACTCTAGTTGAATGGTTGAAAATATAAAACAACTTGTTCATATATAGTAAGCACCGGTATCAGTTAGGCGTCTAAGGGGCTATGCATTGATCTTAGACTCATGAACAAGTTATTTGCCTATAGACTAGAGAAACAACTAAGCTCAAGAAAAAGGATCTTAACTAAATCATAACCAGAAATAGAAATTTAGAATATAAGGAAATATGTACACCAATAATTTATAGGCTCGGGAATACGAAAATAATAGTAGCTCCTACTTTCCTCCATTCTCTGTAACACTCAGAATCACATAGAAAAGGACCCAACTATAGTTGATACTTGATAATCTCAATAATCCAATATATAGATAGATACATATTAAAGCTCTTAACTCTATTCCTCATCAGCAGTAGAACATCAAAAGAGAAGATAGAAACCACTAGTCATGACCTACTTCATCCAATAGAGAGAATTGAAAAAGTATTAGCTAAAAGTATTGTGCCTAAGCTCAATTCTGAGAATAAAAGTGGACCTAGGACAATAAGAAGCTTATTCACAAGTTAGGATATTATACATATTCATTGCCCATTTTATTATACTTACTCCATGTCAATTTTATTCTATATATTGTACTCATTTACTGCCTCAGAAGAGTTAAAAACTGGAGACCTCGTCATTCAAGGAAATGTTCACTAGTCTTTTGGAAAAGATAGACAACAACTCTCACTAGAGCAGTTGGTTTAAGATCTAGCTTGCTCCCGACAGGGGCCACAATTATCTTCACCAAAGATATCTTGCTACATCAAGATATTCCCTTTTCGACCTGTGTAGTTGATCCATGCTAAACAGATTGCTTCTCTACTTACAACCACCGTATGAGACTAATATTAAAACTAGGTGTTTGTGTTTTAACTAAACAGAATACTCCCCTTCCATGTCTTTCTCCCAATAAACTACCTAGAGTGCCTCAACCATGGCACTTACCATTGGGAAAGCTCCATGTCACGATGGTCTAGTTACCCATCCAAGACCTTGTTAAACCCATGCTCAAGCTAGCCAAGATCTTCCCACCAGGGGGTTTGTTTTCACTGACTACACCCGCTACTACCTCATTCAACCATGGGGAACCGACCTACTATGACATGCAGTCAGTCGAATCTATTAGCCATATCGGTTGTCCATGACAACGAGGGGTTCAAGGAGTTGAGGGGTTTGACATCACACTTAGATATAGGTTCTGCATCCATTTCAAATGCTTTCTTGGTAAGGTTTCACACTGCATAAATAGTTTTACTTTTTCTGTCAGACATAAGATACATATTCATATACCCCTCATCGTGGAAAACATACAACTATTACTATGTTGATATATGTATAAATCCCGATGCCATATCATGATCATGCACTTCTAGTTAAATCCATATTTTAGTGAGAGCCAACTATAAGAGTTGACTCCAAACTTCAGTGATACCATTCTCCAATCTCCATAGTCATATTAAGATGGCTTCATATATCATGGAGTATTGAAAATATAATTGAGTCCATGTTTCTTCATGATCAGTCACTCTGTTTGGGTTCTGTGCAGAATAGTCATTTAGAGTTGTTATGCCTATTTTGTAAAGCAGATAATAGAATATAACAAACAAGAATGTGGTATTTTATTCTGTCATCTTAATAAAATGAATAAAAAATTGATAGAACAAAATTTTTGAATTGTTGCAAGCAGTAGTAAGATACATTAGTTTCTCCATGGTAGCTACAAAGAGGAGATTCTAATTGGGTGTCATTATACGAAGGATACTTCTCGATCTGATGAAAAATAAAAGTTCAATTATTATATCTTAAATTTACATGTATATAGTTGCACAGCCCAACCATGAGTCAGTAGTTAGTGACATCAAGAGCAACGAATAAGGTAGAGTTACAAGTTCCTTTTCATGAAAGACTAAAGGTGTTACCTTGAACTGTCAGTGAGGTAGGTGGATGGGGGTCACTGAAAAGGTGAAGTCCAACATTGCCATTTTCCCTTGAAATGAGAATTGTATAGGGGTAGATGAGAGACTTCTAGGTCTTTCCTGCTAGTTGGAATTCATATTCGGAACTAGACTAGGCGGAATCAGCTAGACCCCGACATATGGGATGCTTAGGTTATTCACACCATGGAGCAAATGGTCAACAAAAGCTTAATTAACACGGAGGAATCCACATTGTTATTTTTATTGTGTCTGCTTAATTCTGAATTCTGCTTAATTCTGAATTGTGTAGGAGGAAGGTTTTGGGGGCACTGGCTAATGCAAACTAGAATGACCTACCTAAGAAAGTCATGGGTGATTTCAATCACTTGAGGAAATATCATGTGAAGAAGGTAAAGAAACCCATCCTAAAATATATCCTAAAGAGATTAAATAAAGCAATGGATGTTGCTAATTTCTCTGAACTCAACATGATATAAAGTCAGGTCACCTGGTAAAAATAGGTCCCAAACTAGATGCATCGCTAGCAACCTACATCTGGGTCTTGCCAATGAAGCTTGGATTTTATTATTTCATAAAGAAAATAAGCATGGAAAGTTGTAACATCCCAGGATTTGAGGTCTCGGATAACATGATCTTATAAGGAATGATTGGACTACCCATATCACCAAGGTGCACCTCCTTTTCCGGGAGCCCATCACTAAAGAACTCCATAGTTAAGCGTGCTCAGCTTGGAGTAGTACTAGGATGGGTGACCAGTCGGGAAGTTGATCCTGGCTTGCGCCTCAGTGTGGACAAAGTGCGCAGTTAAGGCTAGTGGTGGTTTGTGGGGCCAGTCGTCATTCCAGAAACTCTACTAGAGCCTTGGGCAGTGGGCCCGGGCGTTACAAATGGTATCAGAGCCATAACCCCTCCAGTAGGTGGGGCCCACATGGGCATGTGGCATGCCAGTCTTGAGCCGTGCGGTCCAGGCAAGTTGGAAAGGGCTATCCGTAGAGACGAGATGGAGCCACCCTTGCGCTGGTAGCCGTGGACGGGAGTTGGGTGTCCATGGGCCATTGTGGGTCTGTACTGAAATGGGGTCAGATTATGAGGCCATATAGTTGAGCCTTGACGAGGACGTCAAGAGTCTAAGTGGGGGAGATTGTAACATCCCAGGATTTGAGGTCTCGGATAACATGATCTTAAAAGGAATGATTGGACTACCCATATCACCAAGCTGGTTTGAATGACCTAGATGTAAGGCCACGGTGAAAGAGGTTTGAGTTTGAGATTTGAAGATAACCCTTTGCTTAATATAGTTAGGAAGTTGAAGAGGTCAACGGCCACGGCTTATAACATACCATTCAGATTCAAACTTGATAATGATGACATAAGCTAAAAGAATAAAAAGTAGGATGCATTCGTAGGTTAGTTGTGTCTTCATATAGTGAAATGATCTATAGGGCAATCCATTGTTTTTTCCAATTTAATGGACCACATCTTGCTTTCATAAAATAGCATATTCTAACAAATTGTCTTTGAACATTTCTACAAACACCCATTGAACTAAAAGAACAAGGAAAAATATACATAACCCTTTTATGTGTATCCACAGATAGGTGAAACAAACTAATCATACAACTTAGTGTGTACTGCCTTGCTTAGCTGATACCTTTTGCCAATTCAACTAACTTATGTGAGTTGTATTCAGATCAGTTTAGTAGACTCAACACCAACTGAAACTTGAGAATTGTATCACATAAGCGCAGCAATAGGCTTTTTTATGTGTTTAAAGGAGTTCTAGATCTAAACCTTTTTCCCTTATGTTGGATCTCTTTTTTATCTTTTTTGGCTCATATGGAAACTACACCCCCTCTTTGTAGGATTGCTATCCAGGTCATTTGCAATTTTAAGGTCTTCTTTTCTGACAATATCCAGTCCAAGGGTCATACAACTTAAGGAAAATAATAGTTACAAAGGTGATATTGATGTATTATATAACATGGGCAGGAAAAGAGTGAAAGGGAGGAAGGATTGTATTGGTGGTGTCTTCTTGCTCTTCATCCTCTAAGAGCTATCATGGTGTGTCAAGTTGGGCCACCGCTATCTGTCTAGGCAGAGAGTGCATAGAAGGGGGTAGGGAAGACGCCGGAGGGGGGGGCTAAGAAGGGATTGCATTGGTGGTGTCTTCTTGCACTTTGTCCTCTAACTTTGTTTATGTTCAACCCTTTCCCCTGATAAATCCTCCGTCATACCTCACAAAAAACATGATGCGGGTGGATATAAAACAAGTCACACCTCTATGAAATAGTGAATGATATGACTTTTACTTCATACATCATGGTCTGCAACAACGAAATTGGAAAACTATTTTTACTTCCTGCATCATGGTCACATGATATAACTGTGTATACCCTATCTTAACTTTCTTATTACTTTTCAAGGTGTTGCATAACCCAAGTGCTAAACATTGAATGTATAGACGCCCAAAGGACTCAGGCATAGAGTTGCATGCTACACATCTTGATCTTTTTTTATAAAGGTAACCAATAAGAGAAAGAAATCTTATATTTATCACCAACAAGAAATAATTGTATTATATGGCTTGTAAACAATAACATGAATTCTTCTTTGTAGAAAATGGCACCGGATAAGGAATGGATCAGACTTGTTGATGATAGGCTTGATGATCCATCATATGAAATCGGTGTTGAAGAGTTTCTTACCTATGCATGTCAAAAAATTGATGCAGATAAAATCATATGTACGTGTGTTCGTTGTGTTAATACTTCTTCTGTCCCACGTGATGTGGTGAAAACACACTTGATGGTTTATGGTATTTTGAGCAGTTATACTCTTTGGTATCATCATGGTCAGACGGGAAATGAAAGTGAGTCTGATTCAGATACTTTAGTCAATAACGATGAAGGGGATAATGATGTAGATGATGATGAGATGCTAGATCTTCTTGAAGAAATGCACCCTAGTTCACATAATTTTGATAGGAATGATGGTGGAATGGGAAATTCCAACCGCGATGATCATGAAGAGGAACCTAATACTGAGTCTAAAAGGTTTTTTAGGTTGTTGGACGACCTCAATCAACCTCTCTATAAGGGATCAAAGGGGTCAAAATTATCTGCCTTGGTAAAATTGCTTCATCTCAAGAGCCTTGGAAAATGGAGTAATCATTCTTTCACATTGCTACTTGAATTATTGAAAGATGAACTATTCCCAGGTGATTCAACCTTACCTACCTCTTATTATGAAGAAAAGAAGACAATTAAAGATCTTGGTTGCTCATATGACAAGATAGATGCATGTGTGAATGATTGTATGTTGTTCAGGAAGGAAGACCATGGCCTTGATAAATGCAAAATTTGCAATACTTCAAGATGGAAGTATGACAAGAACAATGGGGAAGAGAAATTAAAAGCAAATGGCAAGAAAGTACCAGCAAAGATCTTGCGTTACTTCCCACTAAAGCCCCGCCTTCAAAATTTGTTTATGTCCTCAAAAACATCTTCACTAATGAGGTGGCATCACGATAAAGAAGATGATGGGAATTTACATCATCCGGCTGATTCCTTGGCATTGAAATATTTGAATGAGCTTCATGGTACTTTTTCTGCAGAGCCCAGGAATGTCAGACTAGGCCTTGCTAGTGATGGTTTTCAACCATTCAACAATTGTAGGTCATCATATAGCACTTGGCCCGTTATTCTTGTTCCGTACAACTTGCCTCCTTGGATGTGCATGAAGCAAACAAATCTCATTTTGTCCATGCTGATTCCAGGTCCTGATGGTCCAGGTAATTGTATTGATGTTTATTTGCAACCATTAATAGATGAATTATTGGAGCTTTGGAATAATGGTATACAAACATTTGATGTAACTACACATCAAAATTTTAATCTTCGTGCTGCTGTGTTGTGGACCATCAATGATTTTCCTGCATATGGGATTTTATCTGGATGGAGTACCAAGGGAAAACTTGCTTGCCCGTGTTGCCATAAGGGTACTCACTCGATTAGGCTAACTAATGGTAGAAAGGAATGCTTTATGGGTCATAGGCATTATTTGCCTTTGGATCATCGGTGGAGAAAGAATAAATCTGCATTTGATGGCACGATCGAGAAGGGCACACCCTCTACACCACTAAGTGGTGATGAGGTCCTCATTCAAGTGCAAAGTTTGGAAGGGAATGTTCTTAGCAAATGTTCAAAAAAGGTATCTCACAAGAGCAGAGGGGAAATTGGAACAAGAAAAGCATTTTCTTTAAGATTCCATACTGGAAAGATCTATTGATACGACATACTTTAGATGTGATGCACATTGAGAAAAACATATGTGATAGTATTCTTGGAACTCTTATGAATGTGAAGAATAAGACAAAGGACAACTATAACTCTCGTCTAGATTTGCAAGCAATGAATATTAGGCAAGAGTTGCACCCAATGATAATTGGAGGGAAAACAGTGCTTCTTGATGCATCATTCACATTATCTGTAGACGGAAAATGTAGGTTTTTAAGATTTTTGAAGGATCTAAAGGTACCAGATGGTTTTTCTTCAAACATTTCCCAGTGTGTGAATCTTAAAGAAAACAAACTTTCAGGATTGAAGAGTCATGATCATCATATTTTGTTACACCACATACTCCCTCTTGCATTGTGTGGCCTTGTTCCTAAGGATGTTTACGAACCACTTCTTGAGTTGTCGCGTTTCTTCAAGGTTTTGGGAAACAAATGTTTAGATATGGGGGATCTGAAGCAAATTGAAGCTCAAATTGCAATTACACTTTGTAAGTTGGAGCAAATTTTCCCACCATCATTTTTTGATGTGATGCTACATTTGCCTATTCATTTATCACATGAGGCTATGTTGTGTGGGCCCATTCATGATCATTGGATGTATCCGATAGAGAGATATTTGTACACATTGAAGTCCTATATTCACAACAGATGTTGTCCAGAGGGTTCCATAGCAGAAGGCTTTATAGCAGAAGAATGCATGAATCTTTGTTCCAGATATTTGCATACTGTAGAGACAAGGTTCAATCGTCTTGATAGAAACTATGATGATTATGTCAATGAATGTGCAACATTATCTGTATTTTCATACAAGGGAAGAGGATTAGGATGTGGAACAACAAGGGACCTTGATGCAGTTGAGTGGGAGAAAGCTCACATATACATCTTGAATAATTGTGAGGAAGTTAAGTCGTTCATTGAGTACGTGATTCTTGAATTGTGTAGCTGAGCCATTTGCTGATAGATTTTATATTTTGTTTACTAACTTCATCACATGCATTTTCAATTTATTCTAGAGAATATTATCAAGCTCAAGGAGTTGATCCAGATCAAATATCTATTAAGGATTTAAATGAGGATTTCAAAGAATGGTTTAAGATGAAAGTAAGTTGGTCTGATTTGTTCAATATGGTTTTGTATACACACTAATTTGATTTAGTTTTTCTACTAACTATCTTTTTTTAGATAGGAGATCAACATGTGAATGATAAAAGCAAGAAGACAGATGAGTTGCTTTCATTATCATGTGGTCCACTCAAATGTGTGAAATGTTTTTATGGCTATATAGTGAATGGTTATCGGTTCCACACTAAGTCTCATGATGAAAGATCAAGGTCACAATGAAGTGGGGTAACCGTGGTTGGTGATGATGGTAGTGGAATTAGCAGAGATTACTACGCACAACTGACTGAGATTATAGAATTACAATATTTGGGCAGTAAGAGAGTGGTATTATTTCTCTGTGATTGGTTTGATGTTGCTAAAGGAGTACAGACTGATGCGTATGGATTCACGAGTGTTGATTGCAAGCGTATTTGGAAAACTGTTAAGCCATTTATATTAGCAACTCAAGCATCTCAAGTTTTTTATGCGAATGATCAGATTAATAAGGGGTGGCATATTGTGACAAAGATCGATCCAGGGGACAAGTTGGAGCTAGTTGACGATACAAATGATGCACATGATGATCCAATGCTTATTTCATAACGTTAACTAGATTACTATTCCTCTTTAAGTACTTCTAAACGTGTAACAATTATAATAGTCAAACTTATTTTTTTCGTATCTCATTACAATGTTTTTTTTGTGGTAACCAGCTTGCTCCTCTTTATTGAAACTATGTAAAAATATGTACAAAACAGAAAAGAAAATAACAAAAAAAAAGAGTTGTACAGAACGAAACAGCTATCTATACATGCTCTCTGAATCATAGAGAGCAGTATCCCACACTTCCTGGACCTCCCTTCTATTATTAAGGAAGACCCTCCTATTTATTTCCTGCCATATGTTGTACATAACAAAACCGATCATTTTTTTGGCTTTGCCACTATGCTGGATCATAAGCTTCTTGTTCTTGTGATGGTGTCAACTTAATTATTCCTTTTTACATTCTATGCAATTATAATTTCATTTATACTGATTTATGTAAGCAATTATATTACCAACTAGCTTGACGGTTTTGTAGGAAGTTGGCTGCTAGCACATCAAGAAATGGGAAAGATCCCATGGCTAAGTCCAATGCTAAGAAGTTCATCTCACCACAACAATTGAGTGTAATTGGGAAAGGACGTAATCATGGATTACAAATTAAGAGTCGCTTGTTGAATCATATAGGAGGTAGCAAAAGCCGTGGTTACACGGAGTCATGTGATAATCATTTATCCTTTTTGAACAACTTGACTTCCAAACAAAGCAATATTCAGGATCAATCTAGAATGGATCCCATGTCAAAAAGAATTACTCCTCCACCAACTGAAAATGTTTCTCCACCACAAGACTGTGATGCTCCTCCAACTGAAAATGTTCCTTCCCCACAAACTAAAGTTGATCCTACACCTCTTGAAGAAGTTCCTATTGAACCAGAACAGAACGTGGAGACCGAACTGATGTCCACTAATGTCGTCAATGATATTTCAATGTGTATGTTCGCTTTCCTTTATTCATAATAAGTAGATTCAAGGGCTTGAGTCAGACATTCCTTAACTTGTTTTATTTATTTTTTATTACAGAATATAGCCAGTGCCAATGAAAAGGCAGTCAGACGTCGAGGATGTAACAAATGTAAAAAAGTGGCTAGACTAAGAGGAGGTGCCAAGATAGATGTCACATTCTATCAAGGTCGCCCTGTTGGAAAAAATCATAAGGTGTGGAGTAGACATTTGGGCAGGATTGTTCATGATCGGAATATTTGTCCAATCAAAGTGCATTCTTGGAATGAAGTTACAGACAGACAAAAAGATCGCATGTGCGTTGCAGTTATGGTAATATCTTCTACACTTTATTGTTAAAATCATTTGACAAACATCCATGATGCATTGATGTTCTTGTGTAATTAAACATGTATTAGGATAAATTCTCAAATGACCACATGGAGGAACACAAAGCTCACACTTTAAAACACTTGAAAGAATTATGGATAAAGTGGAGGGCATCAATGCATCAAACTGTCAAGGGGTTGGACATGAAACAACAACTATCAAAGAAACCTATGGCAATTGAAGTTGATAGTGATTGGGAATGGCTTGTGAAAGAAATTTTTCACAGTGAAAAGTTTATGGTGACCTTTTTATTATAAAACTTTACATCAATTCAAATTATATGTTCTTATATTTTTTTTTCTTCTATCTATATGCACATTATACTAAATTCAGGCATCGAGTAAGAGAAACTCCATAAACATAGAAGGGTTGAACAATAAGTTACTTCATCGTACTGGTAGCATGCCTCTTAGAGAAATATCATGGCAGAAGGTTGTTTAATTTTCTCTTTATGCTATACTTTGTCTCTAGGTATGCATATAACTTTTTTGTTGTACTATAGGGAGGAAAAGATGGGAACCCACCTGACTTGGGAACAATGTACTTTGAAAGCCACAAGAAGGGTGATACCTTAGCTACTATGGAGTCATCTCAAGTTCATGTAAGTAAGAAAAAAATATCTATTTTCGGTCCATTAGTTACTAACATAAATTGTTGATTCAGGAAAAAATCATAACCATCCAACAAGCAGAGCCATCCCTTCGCCTCGTTGAGGTCGCCGAAAAAGTGTATGGAGAATCAAAGACAACGAAATACATATCTTGTTATGGTGGAGGTGTAAAGCCAAGAGATGTTAGAGGACCATACAAAACAAAGAATGACTTACTTGATGAAATCAAAGCAAAACACCAAGCATTGAAAGACAAGGAGGAAGCTTTGAAAGTTCAAGAGAAAGCTCTTAAAATAGTTGAAGATGGAAAGCGTGCCACACAAAAACGTTTGGAAAATGTGGAAAATGTACTAGATAGGATAATCAGCAATCAAAAATTTCAGGAACTTTTGGATTTTAGTGAGGATGATGATGGTTGTGCCTTTTCTCCGGCTATTTCAGATGATGATACCTCAAATTAGTTATGAGGTCAGTTCACCAATTGATGATGTTTCTTGTTGCCATTGTATTATTTATAGTATATATATTTGCATATCATAGTTTTCTATTACACATATCTATTGGTGAAATGAAACTAATTGCTTTATTGTTTTATCTTATAGGAATTGGAGTCTCCAATTCTATTAACCATTTGGATCCCATCATATGGTTAAGCTGGAACATTAGGCTATGAAGGAAGAACTTGTTAATATTTATATTTCGTTGATGTTTATATTTATTATTCTAGACATTCTCCACCTTTTCTTATGAACAAAATGTACTAGTGTTGCTCTGAGTACAAGTTGCTATGAGAACAACTAATAGTAGGATAAAAAATATATTCGTGTTGCTCAGTTGTGATGTAGCTAATTTACTAGACTGGTTTGGTGAAGTTTTATTGAGAAAATCAATTATACCTTTTATAAGTATAACACTAGTTTATTTCTTGTATATGTTGGTTTGTAGGCCCCACACTTGGTCCCGTGGGAGGTGGCCAATGATAGTGATGTTTAGATTGTGGTTAAGCTAATGCCATAGTATGAATGTGGTTGTATCACTTTGATTACAAATTGGTTGTATGTAACCCATGAGGGGTTGTTATCATTTAGCATTTGTCATTCTTTTCAATCATATGTAATAATGTGTTAACATTTAGTTCAGACATAACTGTACTCTTCAAGCTCTAGAAAGCCCACTGCCAATGAGGATGAGTCAGAATGGTGGTGAACCAACTCTGAGTTAATCGCAACAGGTATATTGATGTTCAAATGTATTTTAGTGTTCTATGATTTTGTTGCACCTGATTTTTTTCCCTTTAATAAGTGGCAATATCTATTCCAAAAACATCATCAGAATGAAGAAGGGCGGATCAAAATAAGGCTTTTGTTTCATTGTCTCCTGCAGCAAGTAGCCAAGGGAACAGCGTTCAAGAAGCAGCACCAGCTACTGTAGGAGTCAATGACGTGTTTTGGGAACAATTCCTCACTGAGAGACCAGGATGTTCAGAAAATGAAGAGGCAAGCTCTTTTTTTAGATCAAACACTCTCGATGAACGACAGGAACTGGGGACTCCTAAAAATAGTTTATCATTGAGAAATGGAAATGATTTGGGGATGATGAAGTTATAGATACCGTATTCAGTGTCTCCTTGTATGCATAACATTTGTTTGTCTGTCTAGGGGATGCCTTATTGTTCGCCAGTCTTTCTTTAGGGATGATCCAAATAATTTCTCCAGTTTGGGTGGTGGTTTAATGGGATGCAGAGGGTTCCATTCAAGTTTTAGAACAACCCAAGATGGTCTCTCCTTAAACATGGGTAAGTGCCAGGGAGTCAGGGACACACTAATATATTCCGCTCCAATTTACTGTCCGTTGTGAATAAAGATGTTATTCATGTTTTTTCTCTGATAGAACGCCCAATTTTATAAAAGGTGAACGGCATTACCCTTTCTATAAATATCTTTTCACACTAACCAATATCTAGCTTTGTGTTAATACTTAAGCCTAAAGAGAATCATAGACTACTTGATGACGTGCTTCCACAATGCTTAGTTGATTGTGGTAGTATAATGAATATCCAAAGATAGGGTACTTACGTAAATCTAGGTAGCGTCTGTAGTGCATGTTAGTATAATAGAACACAAAGATGGGGATTGCTGATTCAACTAGAACAATTATTGCCAGGATGTGTACACAGATGCATGTTTGGCTCCTCCTTTCTAACCACGCCTTGTGTTATCTGCTAAAGGATGCACATCAAACATGTGGTTTTAGTTTTCAGTGTTTATGAAAGTACATTTTATCTTATATTTGTTTTCATATGTATGTACTTGTGTACTGTTTAGCGCTATATAACACACATTTATTGGTGATGGTGTTAGGATAACATATGGTACGGATTTATTTGAACGCAAGTATGATATTGTAGAACTGTTATAATCTTAAAGCCTAGTATTTCTTATACCAGTCATCCATCTAGGGGCAATAAGATTCTAGTGATTCAGATTCCAGTTGTTAATAGAACAACCATAGAGATGTAGAATAAGTGTTTAACCAACTCGGCCATCACATGTATGGATGTGATCTGATCGACACCAAATTAAATAATATTTGCAATTACATGCGCAAGGATGAAGAGCCAAAAAGTTGACCTGATTAATGTGTTGACCCATCTTGAAGTTATTAAAATTGTTGATGCTACAATTTTTTTTCTTTTAGAAAACAAGGATGCTACGATTGTTGTTTATCGTAGTTGGGAGAGATCATAGTAGAGTAAACCATTTTAGAGTATAGTTTTCTGAACTTATGTGGCTTTGGTACCACTTTCTGAATTCAAACAATGCATCAGTATTCCCAAGATTGAATAAACAACAAAGAACAATTTCTTAGCAACACCCATGTCACATGGACATTGTGAAGAGCATGCTACTGGACTGCAATGATGATATGTGGTTCTTAGTTAGATTAGCCTATCGACTCAAAAATTTAGGCAACACATAGAACTACGTAGAACAAATTTTAGCAATATCCACGTTGTGTGGATGTTGTGAAGAGCATGCTATGGACTCGTAGATTATGGACAATCCTTAGTTAGAACAACCTATTGGCTAGGGAAAATAGACAACACATAGCAATTGTCACCATATCACAATGACACAACATATAATTGTTAAAAGGAAGTATAGAAATTTAATTTCCTTTCAAGCTAAAGCATTTTGTTTGAAGACCAATGACTGAGTGCCTTGCTATGAGAAACCGATTGAAGGGAAGACAATGTGAAAAATGAGACTTGCCAACTGTGTCGGGTAGCACCAGAAATGATTCCCCATTCCCTTTGCTACTACCAGGAGGTCACAACCTTTTTGAATCAGGGAAAGAAGACATGAAGGAAGATGCACAAAAGTCATGTTTCTCACTTGCATTCAGATAATAGTACTATTGGCACACTTGTAATTAACTGGATGCAAGATGTGGGTTGGGAAGAAAGTGGCAATTGTTTGTGAGACCTACCATTAGCATGAGGCAGAGCTTTGGTATTTGGCTTTGGGGTTAGGAGACCCCCTTTAAATGAAAAGAATACAAGAGGTTTTGTCCTTGCTAGCAGTTTCTCAGCTCCATCTTCAGATACATATAATTTTAGTAACGTGCAATGCAATGGAGGATCCATTTTAAGAGTGAATTAGTACTTTGATTTTAACAACAATGTGTCATAGAATCTGGTGTATGAGTTAGATGGTTTATGTGAAGGTTTACACCGAATTTAATTATTAAAACTGATACTACCTCTATATAGTTTAGATGTTAATTTTTTTATTACAATATTTTAGTTATTATATACCATTGTAACACATTATATGAGTTCATAAGTCATAATCACTCTTGTCTCTGTTGCAGCTGCCCTCGAGTACTAACCACCTAACATAGAAGATTTACACTATTTTCATTGCCTATACCACCACCAATTCTTATCCCAGTTACCCAGTACCTACGTGACCCAAGGGGCATTGTGGACTCATCAATGGCTTCCAGAACTAGGGCACCTCATACTTGTACCATTGGTTCTTAACCTCATGGTGATCATACTAAGCATCACACCACCTACATCACCATCTCTATTGTTGTAGTTGCCTCAAGCACACTACGGGGAAACCTATGCCTATAGTTGGCCATGAAGATTTAATGACGTTGTATTTGCAAATGGAATTTCTGTTGTAACTGTGGGGAAAGGCAATAAAAGCTGGAGTGGAAATCAGTACGCTGATGCTACTGACATGTCTAGTGAAGAAGACAAACCATGGGATTTATTGAAGGAGAATTTCTTAGATTTTAGTTCTTGAAAAACACTTATCCAAGAGACTGAGAAAGATAACCGTCAAAAAGTATATATTAGCCTATTTAGTTAATATCTTTATTAGTTAGTGGGCCTTTAGTATCTTGTTCCGTTAATATTACTTCGAGTCCCAAGTCTCAGGGTTTCTCCCTTGCTCCTATATATAGGATTTTACCTCTTTTATTAATCGAATCAGTTCAATCACATGTCATCCGAGCACATTCGCTCCTAGGGAACCCTAACCTAGTCGCCACCCCTCTTTCCTCTCCTATCCAGCGTGCTACCCTATCTGCCGCCTCTCTCTCCTAGAGAGAGCAACAGAGGGGGTGCCTCCACCTACGGGCGGCCGCCTCCATTAACATGGCTTAGGCCAGCTACTCGCCAGGCATATTCGGCTTCCATGGTCGTATCTATTGTCATTTCTTAACAATCCATTTTTCTTTCCGTATGCCGGCGTGATCCTTCCCAGCTATCTGCATCACTCCCGCCGCTGCATCACACTGCCACCACGTCCCGCACGAGCACCGCTGACCAACAATAATATTGTCACCGCCGCTTGCCACAACTGTCGCCAATCCCCGGAGCAGCCGCATCAGTGAGAGAAGCGACACCACTGCCGACAACAACATCCAACAACAATTTGATGTCGTCGGTCACCACCCAACAACAATATCCATTGCCACTAGTCACGGTCGCCACCAGTCGATCAGCTGATGTCGCCAATCAGCAGCGTAACCTTCACTAGCAACCTCCGTCGCGAACAAACGGAATCCACCAAAAGTGCTGGTCCATAGGAGCTGCATAGGAGCATCAGTCATCATCTAGTTGTGCTGCTACAACAATCTGGCCGCCCTGACGTCATCAGCACCAGCCTTCGCCGCCTGTCATGGAGAGGCTCTGCACTTGGCTCGGCATGCAGCCTCATGGCATGCAATATCTCCAGAGCCATGCAGGAGACTATTATCATCTCCTCCGATGCGGCCAAGTACTACATCAACTGAGCGACATAATATATGCCCTCGGTCGTTGCTCCACATTGCTGCCCTGCTGCTATTTATCTCGTCATCACCATCGATTATCTTTTTCTATTGTTGTCGCCTTGCTTCTTCTTAGAGAGATGCTCCATTACCCCTAATCTCTGGTTTTCTTCCTTGCTCCTATATATAGGACATGGTTGTACCTCTTTTATTAATTGAATTAGTTCAATCCAATATTCTTTCACAAGAACAGTATCGTAAGGATTCAAAAGATATATGATGCATTATATTGTAGTTGATATGTTGAGTAGATAAAAGCATAGCAGTGTTTGTTGGAATAGTTTTAAAATAGCCAAATTGCTTCCAGTGACTTGAAAACCATGTCTAGGTCTGCACTTGTATATTATGCTCAACCAATTTGGTTCCCTTCATGTTATTTGAAGGTTGCTTCACATTTTAGGTGTAGGATGCTTCTAGAGGAAAAATATACATGGAAATGAAGGATTGTCAAAGGAAAGTCATGTTTGGTATGTTTACTTCTCTTTGGTTGATCCTACAAAGTTATCTCGGTATGTTTACTTCTCTTTATTTGATTCTACAAAGTTAGCTAGCAGAACTAATGATGTTATTGTCTAGTTGTTGAATATAAATCATGATAATCTACTTTTGCACTTGTAGTATGTCACATTGGGACTACTATTATATGTCATTTTATGGATATGGATATGATAGGAATTTTTTCATTTTGGTATACCAAACAGGATGGGAGCACTGAACCTTCACAAGTAAAGCAAATGCTTGTTCTGTACAATTACCTCCTAAGCTTGGCCAGTCACTTACAATTGGGTTGGCAGCTCATCACATTTATTACTATGATTTAAGGAATTTAAGGACCCCTTTGTATACATTAGTAGGTCATAAAGAAACTATGGGCCGTGTGAAATTTATGTACTCATCAAGGCAAGTATCTTCTTTTATGAATTGATTAATGTTGGGATTTGTATTGCTCTCCAAGTATAATTGACTGTCATGTTTAGACATATACAGAAAAGACATTTATCAAGGTTGTCCGACAATTATTAAGCTAACTTTTAATTGTCATAATATCTATTGTTCTGAAAAAACCAAGTTGTTTTCCTATGTATATGTGGGGTTAGTGAGTCTACACTAAATAAAATTCCATACACCAGTTCTTGTTTTAGGGAGTTGGTTTGACTCACGAGATGTCCACATTGTGCACATGCCATGTCCATAGAGTTCCCATGCCATAAAGAAGTAGACATGACTGAACTATGTCGACCATGTGTATATGTATCCATCACGAGTCCAGGATGGTCTCAACAGCCCCAGGGAAGAGTATGTGCATCCTAGTTATCAAGAATGTCCACCCACAATGTCCTTGAGAAGGACGAGGAGGCCAAATATGATACCATGCTAAGAAGCATATGATGGGCATAAGGATCCTTAAGGTCTATAGATTTTATTTTCTTTCTTGTCATAGTCAGTTGTTGACCCAAGAACCTTCTTTCTATAAAACACAGACCTACTTGCTAAGATTGTTAGACATGGGGACGATACTTGTGTTTATTAAGTAAATGAGGTTTTTTTTAGTTCATTATATATATATATATATATATCCCCCTCTGTTCCCTTTTATCTCACTTCCTTACTTGTTCATCTCTTCACTTAATTTGTAATTTCTAGTTAAATCAAGATTATTTATATCTGTTGGGTTCATAATTGAAAGTGAAAGGAAAGTTGATAGATTCAATCAAATTGTATTTGCTCTAGCTAAAACATATAGTATTGTTTCTTCTTGTATTTGCTCTTTTATAAAAGATGACATGTATATTGTTTTTGTTAAAATCTCTTATTTTCCAATCATACTATGGGTTACATCTTACAAGTCATTTTGTTACTCATTGTTTGCTTGTTTTTCAATAAACCAGGTATATCTTACAAGTCATTTACCTCTGTCTGTTGATATTGCTCTCCCAGATGCCATAGTTGCACCTACTCCTCCTTTGAAGTTTTATCAAAGAAGGCCAAAGACACCAACTCCCTGCATGGCCCCTCCAAGTCATTCATCCTCTTCAGCAGATCTGCCAACACCTCGGGTATCATCTGACTTGGATATTCCTATGAGTTTGCATAAAGGAAGTTGGTCTTGCACTCAACATTCAATTGGAAATTTATGCACTACTGCTAACTTGGGAACTAATTTTGCATGGTGTGATTCCATGAATAAAAGAGGACCAGCTGGTAAATTCATTTTCGTTAATGTTTGTAACTAGTGGTAATCAATATTCTCTGTAGATGGATCAATGCTTCAATTACATAAAAAACTACAAAGTTGAAAGCTAAATCCCATAGATCTCTACAGATAGTGCTACTAGTGAAAGAAAAACTTTCTTCTAAAATATCAAAAATCAAGAGGCGCTTGACTGGAGATTTAATTACATGATCAGTGTGGATCAGATAATGGATTGTTCTTTAATCTTATAGGAGATTGATAAAATCAGATCATCATATAACTGTCGTGTATGACTTCTCATGTGCTCCATATTTGTGTGTAAAGAACAATGTTCAAGTTTCCATATGAATATGTTTTGGCGGTTGGGGATGCTCACGGTTATATATCTTTCTAGTTTCCTATGTTGTGTTGTTTCTTTCCCTTTGCAATCATATGATGATTTCACCAAAAAGTTCCCAATAGTATATAGGTTGCAGCTCCATTCCTTATTATCCAAATTTGGGTTAGGGAATGATTTTGATAATTGAATTGAAGTCTTCCACAGCTGAACAGGGTTCACTGATGACTGCACCAAGTTAATAAGCTACCCAAAAAATAGGCAGAGCTTGGTCATCTATAAGACAGCATAAATGAATGTCATCAGACTCTTTGAATTTGATACAGTAGTGTCTGTATTGGTAGTGGATTCAGATTATTTCCATATACCAAGTGTTGTCCTTACAAAGGACCCATAGTTCGCAGGAAAATCCGATGGCTTCAACTCTGTGAGATCGTTCAAAGTCACAGCTTTTGGTCCTGGTGTGTCTGTTGATTCAAAGTTTTAGAATAGTGAGTAGATTTGGCTTCTAGGAATTAACCAGATCTCTCACAATTTGTTGTCTGTCATGGATGCCTTTACTTCTAACATTCCTGGTTATGCACTTCTTTGTGAGGGTGTTGAGGATTTCTAGTGTAATTAGGATACATATAATGTAAAAGTTCACTCTCAAATCCCTCCCTAGGATAAGTGGTTTTCCTTTCCTCTGGGTAGAATGGAATGTAGGTTCTTCAGTAAGAACATGAGTGTTTCTAGACCTCTACTATAGGCCACGTGATGATGTGTGATTCTTCTTTTTGGGATGTTTCCTATATAGCTCCCTTGGTTGAACCTCTCTAATAATAGTGCTCAACTCCATAGTGGCGTCTTGGGATGAATGGCACTGGAAGATCATGTTATCCTACAGAATAACTAATGTATGCATTTCATTTTCTTTCTTGGAATCGGTTCTTTCTATGTTTTTTATTTTCTTTAGGTGGTTCTTTGTATGCATGTGTACCATACTAACAATGACTTCTTTTAGTGGAAGTTTATCTAATGTTTCTCCTCAAGAACAACCGTCTTGTACTCCTAGTGCCTTGCTTTATGTATTTTTGGACCTTGTTTTCGGTTTTATTGGTTATCATTTTGAGTTGTTGCAATCAAGGTTGTTATCTTCTTCTATGTCGGCAGCACCCTCTTCCTCATCTAATTTGTCAAGGAAGTGAAACTTGTTTACAACGCGACATGTTTTATGGAGGGATGGGTTTTGTCTTGCTCCCACCTTGGGACGATACATTGATTAGTTTAGAGAATTCAAAACCAAACATTCCATGAGCATTCTAAATGTTTTGTGTGTGGGGTTACATGCATGTGCTTCTAGAGTAATCTTTTATCTTGTTTTTGGTTTTTGCATGGGTACACTCTGTTTCAACATGTCTACTGTCGTGCAATTCTTGCAAATATAAGGTACATTTGCTATTAAATTTGTATCTGTCCATTGGTAAAAATTTTAGGTGTAAGGGGTTTGTTGATCTCAATTTCCACTGCAACAAACACAAATTTCCCTCTAGTTTATTTTTTCGTATAGGGGTCTAAATGCACCATCCTCCCTTATATTTTTTTCCAGATGTTTGAGATTATTTTTACAATATAGAAGATTAGTGGAAGATTGGGATACATATCCATATGATAACTATTCCAGGATTGCCGTCTACTGGTTGGAAAATGGAAATTAGATTGGCATGACATATACAATCTAAACATGGGCCAGGCCCCCCTCTCATAGCAATTATTTATCCCTCTCGAGGGAATTGTGGACCATTTATCATAGTTGAGGCGGACGAGACAAAAGGGTCCCTTTGGTCATCATTATGCACTGATATGATCCATCTACATCATATACCCCCACTTCTCTTGAGAGAAGTTTGTCAATGAAGAAAAGTTTCCACACTTACACAAGCTTGCTGGATTAGTGAGTTTCCTTCTGAGGTAGAGACTGGTGTTTCATTTGAATTCATATCAACATTGAAAATGTCTGGTTTAAGGCTTGGGGGTCTCTACTATCTAGGTAGCCTGATAACTTCTTCCTTGATGTTCCCTCTCTATGTCTGATTCCTGGCATGTTGGTTGTTGCTTGTTTTCTCCTCTGTGGTAGCTTGAATTTGGTTTGTTGAATCCCTTTCCATAACAACAATTTTTTTGGTCGCAGCCTGACATTTGACCTGTATCAATCTATTTTTTTGTGGAGCCTCCATGTATGTTGATTCTAAGATTACCCTTCCACTGAGACCCTTGTCTCTGCACTCCACTTTCATATTTAAGTTGCAAGCCATTGCCCTCCAGACTGATCTGTCAGTCCCCTCTACTGCTCTTAATTTTTACAATTCATATTACAACAATATCATATAATCAAGCATTGTAATGTTTGTTGTGAACTAATCCATATTGTGACTTGTAAATATAATGTTATATGTTTATTACTTGTTGGATTTCATTGTGATTGCCCATGCGGATAATCTATCTTGATCATTTTGTGTTAATACAAATAGCATATTACAACACATTATATGTCATAATATGCTATACAAATATATATACATATACTTGCTGTGTCCAGTGTCGTGTTCGTGTCTTATATTTTTGGAAATTTACGTGTCCCGTATCCGTGTCCATGTCTAAATCCGTGTCCGTGTCCGTATCCATGCTTCCTAGGCCGTAAATATCGAAATTTCATGCAAAAATTCGAAAAATTTCTGTTTTTGGGCCATCGGACATGACATTGAAATCGGACATTTAATTCTATGATCATGCCTAATACGGTAGAAATTTTTATTGATCAGTTTCCTAGAAATAAGTCAGCTAATCTCAGACCTATCAAGGTAGCAGGGTGCCAAACATGAACGCCTTGATGCCTAGGCGTCACCGAGGCAGGCCTTAAATAAATTTTTTATGTATATATACATGTTATTTATGATCATGAACGTGTCCCCTCATCTACACATATTTTAAAATTGTACATGTAGGTCTATGCGTATTTATGGATAACCACCATTTATATTTTTTTATTATATGAAGAAATAACCAAATACATTTCTATTGAATTCTAATTAGCAGTATTGTCAAGAACATAAAAAGAATTATTATAAAGAATGTAAGTGGAAGATCAATAAGTTAATAAATATTTAGTGTCATAGCTCCAAGTCCTAAGCAATATAATCATTATCCTTCATTGAATAGATGTTGGATACAAATTAAATTGACATTTCAGAGAATTAAAAAAAATGTATGCTGAGAGTATTAAATCCAAATAAAAATGATATTTGGCACATAAGATAGTACGAAATCTTAATTTTGAACATCACATGGAACACAACCTTTTGTACTTAAGTCATTATACTGATTTCAAATTAGTGT
This sequence comes from Alisma plantago-aquatica, assembly GCA_963693085.1. NCBI lineage: Eukaryota > Viridiplantae > Streptophyta > Magnoliopsida > Alismatales > Alismataceae > Alisma > Alisma plantago-aquatica. The sequence continues at coordinate 849,816,217 of OY856412.1, forward strand.
TTTAGATTTTGAATTGATGTAGAGGTAATTTGGAAGAAGTACCCAACGAAGTAGCTTCATGCTAGTGACTCAACCAAGAAACAAGAGCAATTCTAGGAGAACTTTGGGCCTAAACAGGTGAAGTGGATGGATTTTTGGAAACAAGAAAGATAAATTGGCAGTCAAGATATTTTCTAATGGCTCTAGTTCATGTATGAGAATTTTGTATGGCCTAATTTGTATGTAATTCCACGTGAATTGGGAGAGATGCATTTTGGATAGAACATAAGGAGTATATTATCCTGTATGACACTTATAAATGGTTCCACATGATAAATAGAAGAAAAATGGAGGTTCTTATTCTCCTGGTAAGGGTTCCATCTTTATCTATCAGTATTTTCATATAAAAACTGAATTGCATTATTTATTTTTAACTCTGCTTTCTTTAGTATGCTTTATGCAGAAGGGAGGAAGAAGAATTAGAACATGACATAATCCAGTTCCCATCACCGGGGCACACCCTTTCTATTCTTCATTTTTGAGAGCAAACTCTATCAAGCAGTCCTGGTCAGTAACTTATGTTTCTTTTGTGCTTAAAAGCTAATCAATCTAGTGAGAATGTCAAGTTTTAGTAACAAAAAATTATATGTACAAATTCAATAATGTATGTTCATTAGGTTTATGTTTGTGTCAGCACATAAGGGTATACCATATTTAGACTGGTTCTGCATGGTATGAGTCCTTTGTATTCATCATAGATATTAACATTTTCCTTCTGTTTGGTGCTTTATTTTTTCCAATCTATTTTGGTTCATGAGAAAGTCCTCTAATTTTATGATCTCATCTATTCTTATGTGAGTCCACATGTTTAATCACTAACTCGATGAGGTTCTTCCTAATTCTATGCAATAATGGGGTTACATATGTTGATTTTAAATGACCGAAATATTGTATTCCAATTTAAATGTGGTAGGAACAGTTAAGTAAATATGTGGATAGAGGACATTAGAGTACCACATGAGAAGCTAGCACACTAGATGGGTTACAATTGAAGTATGATAGTGATCAGATTGTATGCATATGTGATCATATTGTATTATTTATAGCTGGAAAGGTTTGAATTCTGAATACAACATGCTTTCTCTTACCCCGAATTCAACAACATTGGACTGATCAAATTAAATTTGTGGCAAGTTCTTAACCACCATTCTCTTGAATTTATGCATAAATTTCTCTTTGGCTTACGCCAAATTTATCTTTCATACAATAATCCTATTTTATAAGTGAACGCCAGCCTTACTGCTCCCATATCTGCCAGGCCAACTTCCATTAGGATATCCCTTATCAAATTTGTATCACTCGTTGAAATGACAATTCCCTCTCTTCTCAACTGGGTGTATGACTATAGTTTTTAGTGCTATTTTTGCACAAATTCTAGGTTGTAAACACTTTGTTCAGTAGTGGGTTTAATGTTGTATGTGTAGGGTCCAAACTCTGCTCTGGATTTTGGATCTAGTTCTTCTCGGTCTTGGTTGATCTACCTTCTTGGTATTTGCTCTATTGACTTAGAACATGTCTGTGCCTGTAGTTCCTCTCCAGCTTCTTTGTCTTCCTCCTCTTGTAGTATTATCGATTCTTTTGTACTGTAGTCCCCAATATTGCATCTTTACTGACTGTGTACATGTTAAAATGAATATTCATTTTTCCTCCTGTGACTCCACTGCTTTATGTCAGTCTTTATGCTTACCAGATATTTAGAGCATTAGCCAATATCCATGGAAGCCTTGGTGTTTTCTATAGATATATCATGTCACATAATCTTTTGTGGTCAATTTCCACACTCACCAACTTTAGTGGTTTTGAAAGTGAGAGTGTTGTTGAAATGAGAACCAAACATCTCCTACATTTGCTCTAGGTACTACATAGCTTATTTATTACCACTAAGAACACTTGTTCTTATAGAATTTATGAGATTGTCCACCACTGACAGGTATTTATTTGTTGGTTGGCCAATCATGATTAATTTTAGGATTGTAATAACAAAAATTTGTTGTTTTATGTGCAGTTGGATGATCAGATACATCCATTCTCTGACGAATTATGAGACCTTAACACTCGTTTATCAATCGTAAGATATTAATTGTTGTTCTTCAATTTGACCTTATGGTAATCATTCATGTTACATGTTTTGAGATACTCTCGCCAGAAGTTTATTCAGAATGAGGTGCCTAACCTACTTGATTGATGTCTCCTGTTCTACTGTTATTTTTCCAGAATTAAAAGGAAATGCTCATGAAGATCCTTGTTAAGTTGGTCCCTTTGCATGCGAGAAAGCAGTGCCCTTACCTTGGATTATGAGTGTTTGCCTTGGGTGTGAACCTGATGCCAACCAGCACCATGTGCACACATGTAACATGTTGTTGTTGCTGCTGCTAGCTGCTGCATGTTTGTCGTTCATTCTCAGATCTTAGCCAACTAGGTACCTAAGTAGTTCCATGACCGGTATTCTCGTGAACCAAGGAAAACAGAATGTTGTCCTGTCGTGTAAATACGATTTTGGTATATAAAGAATGATGATAATGCTCACTGTATTCTCTAGTTATCTCCAGGAATTGAACCAGACTGACAACAGTTGTATTGTGTACAGTTACAAGCATGGTTCGATGCACACTCTTTAAAAGCATAGTTGGATGGAATATGAAAGCACAAACAATTTTACCATAAAATTACTGCTGTGCGCAAACAGTTTATAAGTGCAGATGGATAATTTTTGCAGACCACGTATCTGAACTATATTCAAGCAATAAAGGTCAGAAATGGATATTTGCTTTGTTGGACACTCAAGATGAGCACAAATGTGAAAGTACCCACACTTATGTCTGAAAGATAAACCCAAGCCCAGCACGAGTGTGGAAGTACCAGACTTATTCTTACAAGCTTTTATGTTGTGTTTTCTCTACTAAATAGAGGGACAAAATTATAATGTCTTTTTTGTTTGTTCAAGGGGCAAAGGGACATCCTCCCCTATGTAATCAACATTATTTTTTGATATAATAAAACAAGAGTACATGGACCATTTTGTGTATGCAATTTTTAAAGTGTGCACTTCAAGTGATTATGACTCACACAATAATTACGTATGCTATAGTTGGTAATTCATATATTATGTTTTTTGTAATCTGACAAAGAAAAGTATAAGACAGGATGTACGCATATAAACATTTATATGAAAAAAATTGTTTGTCATTAGAATTATTTGCGATGGAAGTTTTCCATCCCAATTATGCTTTATGACAAAATCAACAAAGTTGTCATTATTGGTATTCATGATGGAACTATGATGTCGTGACTATAAATAATGACAAGTAAATTATGTCGACGTCATAACTATTAACAATAAGATACATTAGTAGTCATTGTCGATAATAAGGATGGAATGAAATTTTTTGTCATTATCTATATCAACGGCAAGACTAGTAATGACAACATGCGACGACTCTTTTTTTACATCCCTAATAGCTATAACGACAATTTTTTCTACAATAACGATGAACATTTTCCGACGTTATTGTTGTGTTTTCTTGTAGTGGTGGTTGACCCCTTCACAAAAGCACTTTCGTAGAAGAAGCATGAAGAAAATGTTAGATCACTAGGGATTAAGTTCATGAGTGATTGGCTCTAAGTGCAAGTGGGAGTTTGTTGATATGTATGCCCAGAAAGCCAATCATATGATGATTGTAATGACATATCTTGTAAACTATTTGATTAATAATAAAGGCAATCTTACAATTTATTTTGTTATTTAGTTATGAGATAATGATAGACATAATACATGTCTAGAGAATGATACTACTCAATGACGTACATTTTTGGGTTGAGGACCTAAATGATGAGATGATACAGATGTCAAGAGTATATGCATTCTTGTTGTTTCCTTAGTCAGATGTTATTGTGGAAAGATACTAGACAACAATGACACTTAAAGACTAGAGTGTGTGTTGGTTGATGATAGAATCTCATTAGTCATGATATGTGATATCAAACCCAGCACATAGATACTTTTTAGAGAATAGTATATCAGACACACCCACTTTGAGAGTGACACATGGAACCATGAATAGTAGTCAGATTAACTCTCACAATGATGGAGGTGATTATGGTTCTTAGGCTTGAAATCACTACACTCATCATATGTCATTCGGGGTGATTTGATATCATCCACCATGATCCTGATAAGGGTTGCCATAAAGGTGGTGCTCAGGTGCACCATGACACATGGGGATGATTGTGAGTGATGTAGATGGGATTTATCCCTCCAACAGGAGTTTCATATCCTGGCCACTTGATAAGCAAAATTGAGAAATGCATGGCCATGCTGGTGAGAGTTAATATGTGATATTAGACTTGCATGTATCTCAAATAGTTTGTTCTAGTTAAAGGAACATGGATTCAATGTTGAAGAGGATGACAATTCCATGTCTCGAGTTCAATCTAGATATTAATTCAGCCCTATTTTAGGGCTTTATCTTGTGTCATTTTGCATTTCAGCCAAATCTATACTTGTTATATTACATGTTATTTACCCCAATATGCGTATTTCTATCAAATGCACTTATGGAGGCTTTTTTCATGTTTTATAGGTAATTTTTCCACTACTTGATGGCATGGAAAGAGGATGGTTCAATCTAGGGTTTCCCCAGGCTTGGAGGAACCCAAAATGAGGCCAAAACCACTTACAACCTACCCCAAGTGGTCAAAGAATGTTTTGAAGCAATACCCTCCATGTATGATCAAGTTCAAAGCTCAAATGCATGGGAGAGACACCAAAACGACCGTGGTATCCCACCACGTTCGTGGTGGACATGCCCCAAGCACAAAAAATCACTAAAACTCCCAGAAATTGATGAAAATAGCCAAAACGACCGTGGTGATCAACATGCTCGTGGCCATAGGTTCCCACCACGACCGTGGTGACCCCCCCACGGCCATGGCCATCCATGTACATATCCATGTGATCTCCACATTTTAATTCCCACAACCGTGCCCATCCACCACGGTCGTGGTCTACCCTACCCACCACGACCGTGGTGACCCACCACGATCGTGCCACCCAAAAAATCTACCCATTTTTCAACTGCTTTCCCCATTTTGCCCCTATTAACCTAGTGCTTCCCCCACACCTATATATACCTAGGTGGCGGCTAGGGCACGAGGCTATCTACATTCTACCCCCTCCTAGCTCCCCAAATGTCCATCCACTACATTCCACTCCATATCCACCTCAAATCCACTCCATTTCACCATTTCCACCATCAAATCACTAGTTTAGACTAGTTCCTACCCATAATCCCCTTCATTCTTCACCCTTGCACCCTGGAGGAGGGAGGAGGATGACTTGAAGCTACTGGAGAGGGGTATTTCAGCCACTACTTCGAGCTCCATGGCCACCTCTATCTCTTTCTTCTCTCTTTTTATATTTTCCATTTCTATGAGTAGCTAGACCCCTGTGGGTGGGCTGTTTGGGGGAAATTATGTTACTATGATACCATGTTGGGGGGAAATGACATGTAAACATTGTAATTTCATTTGTTAATGATTATATTCTATTTTCATCTCATTCTCCATGGATTGCTTGTTGGTTTGTGTGTGGAATCACCTAGGAATTTAGGCAAATTGATTATATGTGTGAATTTTGGGATTTGCCCCTAGGTCCAATTCTTGGATTCCTAGGTTGCCTCCCATATTCCTACATCCTAATCAATATTCCTAAACCTAAGTGAGAGATCTAAGTAGCTAGATTGGATAATTCTAGTGCAATTAGCATGCAGCCTTCTCAAGGCTAGAATGTGGGGGAATTGGGGTCCAAATCCCTAATTTCACCTCCCCATTACTACCCTCGGCCCCTAATTACCCTAGGAATGCCTAATCTAGAAACCTAGACTTTATTAGACTCTAATTGAATTGAACCTAATCCCTAACCCAATTGATCCTCGTAAGGGTAGTAGGGGGTGTTAGGGACTAGTTCCCCTATACACAACCTAGCATATCCATGGCCAGTTAGTAGCTTAGGTTAATTCATTAGACTCTAACTTGTTGTTTGGTTTGGATAATCTAAATGGAATCGTAATGTTCATATGTCACCCCCAACTTAAGTAATAAGTTCATACCCCTAAACAGCCCACACATCTCTTTATTGCTTGAAACCCTAGTTTTGTGCTTGCTTAGCTTAATTAGTTCTTTCCTTGCTTAGTTAGATTCTTGCTATGCTCTTGTCTTGTTCATGCTAGTGTAGCTATTTAATTTCTCTTTTACTTCTCTCATGCTTGCCTTAGTGTAATTTGCCTTTTCATACTTAACTTCGTCCTTTCTTTCCTATTTAGCCTTAATCTAACCTAGGGTTAACGTAGATTTCATTCCTGCCTTTAATTACTTGTTTGTTCATAGTAGTTTAACAATCAAATCACCTTTAAACCCTTAACCCTAGTCTCCGCAGTAGGAACCTAGCCAAACTAACCTAGCTCTAGTGCCCCCTCTTGTCCCTGTGGATCGACCCTATACTTTCCACCTTCCTATAGTACGACACGACCCTGTGCACTTGCGGGTGTAGTTGTTTTAGTAGACGTAGGTCTGTTAGTTTAGGTCTTATAAATTTAGAAAGCAAAAACCCATAACGTGTGTTCCGACCTCATGGGGCGCATCTAGTCGAGTCAAATCAGCTAGTGTGTTGCACCTCTAGCGGAATCACATCAAGCTTTCGGGTGTCGTTGCCGTGGATTAGAGGCGCTCGGCCTAGCTAGTTAGTTTTGCTTTGACTTTTCCAATTGCCCTCATCATTGCTATTCTTTATTCGTTACTCTTTTCATTCGTTGTGTATATTGGTTTGCTAACTTGCTTTCTTTTGTTTGGTTGTGCCTTTTGCATGTGACAAGCCACTTGGAGAAGACAAGATGGAAGGCCAAAATGCACAAACCCATCCATTACCTCCACCACCTCCATTGTCGCAACCTTCCCACCACTTCACCTTCCAATCTCAATTCCCTCCTCCAATACCCTACCTCCAAGGCTATCCTAAGCCTTACACACCACCACCACCTCCATTTCCACAACCCTCCCACCAATTCACCTTCCAAACTCAATTCATTCTACCACCTCCATCACCACAACCCTCCCACCAATTCACCTTCCAACATCAATGCCCTCCCCCACCTAAAGTCCAAGGGCCATCAACATCGATGCCACCACCACAACTATCACATGCTCCCCCTAATTCCCATGAGAAAATGGATATGATTTAGACCCCTCTCTTTGGTGCCTATGAAGACCCATTCCTCAAGAGAGAGAAAACCTATGGCATGAGATTTCTGAGGGTCTTAAGTCTTATTAAGATCTATGATGATGATCCCCAAGGAGAGAGAATTGCTGAAAAAGACTTACGAAGCTCACATGACCCTTGGGAGGAAGATCAACCAAGGAAAGCATTTGAGATAATTTCTTATGATGGGGGTGAAAACATTTTTTTGGACCATTAATGATGGTGAAAGAACAAAAATCCCAGCTGAAGGCAAGAAACTCAGCTCTTGTGGGAGGCAACCCACCTAGGTTTGGGAATTTTTGACCCAACCTCACATTTTTGATACTTTTGCTTTATTTTACACAAACACACATGCACTCTTGTGCTTGATAGTTTCTTTTGAGTTTTGATGATGAGGCAGGTGCTAGACAATATAGAGAGAGGGTATAGAAGTAGGTCATGGTCTTTAAATCAAATATGTGGCCGAATAACAAATAAAAGTGAAATTCAAGTTCTTGAAGTGAGAAAACTAAAGAAGTACCCTCACCATGGCCGTGGAGTTCGACCACGATCATGGAACATGTGGCCAAGCATGACCGTGGCACCCAGCCATGGTCGTGGGAATTATTGCATCAAGTTGGCTGAAGTTATAGTGTTTTTAGAAAATTGGCCACGGCCGTGACCACCCGCCACGACTATGTTGAAGAGGAGTGGCCACGACCGTGGAGATCAACCACGAGCATGGCGAGGGCCGACCACCAGCCACAACATGGTGATCTACATTCTGACGCTCTACACCAGTCATGATCTTCACCCTACTATCCCTAAGCTCTAGTTTCATGCTGAGGACAGCATGATTCAAAAATTTGGGGTGGTAGGGCGGTATGCACCACATATCTCATTCTATCATTTTGATTACCAGTATGACATGATTTTTGTTTGCTTTTGATCTATCTAGTGTGGATTTTCTTTACTATTTTGCATCCTTGCATGCCATGTAGTTTGCATTCCTGCCATTTTTGCATAATTTTCAAAAAAAAATCTCTTTTTGCCATGCATTGCATATCATGTAGATTTTTTGTAATTTTTGCATGTTTTAGTTGTAATTTGCTTGTTTTCTATTTTAAGTTCAATAATATAGGTTTAGATGTGATTGGAGGCAACTTGGCACCATTTTGGCCAATTTTGCCCAAATTTTAGATTTCTTGTCTAAAAGTGTGTTTCAACCCAATCTCTACTTTTTGGATTAAAAATGATGACCTTTGACAAATGCAAGTGACTTATCATTGTTTATTGCTAAGTGGTATCAATGTTTGACTTTTTACATGTGCATCACCTCTCTTATGGTTGTGATTGATTTGGTTGAATTGTGAAGTTGAGCAAGCTTTGAACGCTTAGTGTTTGTAGAATCACTTGATTGATATATCAATTTCATCTTGTTCATTCATGTGGTGTGATATCTAGGATGAAGTATTGGATTAATTTTCATGCATGATGTATTATCTGGAGAATCATACCTATGACCCCTCTTTGACCCGACTTTTCACTCACCATCTTCTTACCCCTCCGCCTCATGAAAGGATGCCAAAGTGCACATATCAGCCATGGCCACCTCTAAAAGTTTTGGATAGCCACATCGCCATCTCTCCGCATCACTCTATCCACCATATGCCCTATCTACACCAAGGGCAAGAAAAAAAAAGCAAAAAGAAAAAGAAAAGCAAAAACAAAAATAAAATAAAAGGATGCTCCTGTTTAAGAGCATTCAAATAAAGAAAAGATGAGTGTGTAAAAACACTCCAAAAATTTTACCGCAACCCTTTCTTCCATTTTCATACACATTGAGCTAAGAAGCATCAAACTTAGCTCACTTTACCCTTTTCCGCAACCACGTGGGTCATTTGGTGTGATTTGAAATATAAAATTGAATGCATGAATGTGAAACAACACTCCTAGTCATTCTTGATTAACGCCACCATGAAACGGTTTACCCGGAACTTTATGGAAGAAATATGGATAAATTGTGTATTCTATGTGCTATATTTGAAGTTCATATGATTTGTTCTCTTTTCATGATTGGTTTGTGAAAGCAGGAGAGGAGAGAGGTGAAATGCATGCACTTAGTCATCTTTGATCCCATTCAGTGATAATCATCTTTTACATTGCATTTGTCATGTCTTGACTATGAAAAGTTTGTAGAGAGATTGAGTTGGAGCATACTTGAGGACAAGTATGTTTCAAGTTTGGGGTGGTGATTCAGCCCTATTTTAGGGCTTTATCTTGTGTCATTTTGCATTTCATACACATCTATACTTGTTAGATTACATGTTATTTCCCCCAATATGCTTATTTCAATCAAATGCACTTATGGAGGCTTTTTGCATGTTTTATAGGTACTTTGTCCACTACTTGATGGCATGGAAAGAGGATGGTTCAATCAAGGGTTTCCTCAGGCTTGGAGGAGCCCAAAATGAGGCCAAAACCACTTCTAACCTACCCCAAGTGGTCAAAGAATGTTTTGAAGCAATACCATCCATGGATGATCAAGTTCAAAGCTCTAATGCATGGGAGAGACACCAAAATGACCGTGGTATCCCACCAAGGTCGTGGTGGACATGCCCCAAGCACAAAAAATCACTAAAACTCCCAGAAATTAATGAAAATAGCTAAAATGACAGTGGTGATCAACATGCCCGTGGCCATATGTTCCCACCACGACCGTGGTGACCCCCCCACGGTTGTGGCCATCCATGTACATATCCCTGTGATCTCCACATTTTAATTCCCACGACCGTGCCCATCCACCACGGTCATGGTCTACCCTACCCACCACGACCGTGGTGACCCACCACGGCCGTGCCACCCACAAAATCTACCCATTTTTCCATTGCTTTCCCCATTTTGCCCCTACTTAACCTAGTGCTTCCCCCACACCTATATATACCTAGGTGGTGGCTGGGGCACGAGGATAGCTACCTTCTACCCCCTCCTAGCTCCCCAAATCGCCATCCACTACATTCCACTCCATATCCACCTCAAATCCACTCCATTTCACCATTCCACCACCAAATCACTAGTTTAGACTAGTTACTACCCATAATCCCCTTCATTCTTCACCCTTGCACCCTGGATGAGGGAGGAGGATGACCTGCAACTGTTTGAGAGGGGGATTTCAGCCACTACTTTGAGCTCCATGGCCACCTCTATCTCTTTCTTCTCTCTTTTGTATTTTCCATTTCTATGAGTAGCTAGGCCCCTGTGGGTGGGCTGTTTGGGGGAAATTATGTTACTTTGATACCATGTTGGGGGAAAATGACATGAAAACATTTTAATTTCATTTGTTAATGATTATATTCTATTTGCATCTCATTCTCCATGGATTTCTTGTTGGTTTGTGTGTGGAATCACCTAGGAATTTAGGCAAATTGATTGTGTGTGTGAATTTTGGGATTTGCCCCTAGGTCCAATTCTTAGATCCTTAGGTTGCCTCTCATCTTCCTACATCCTAATAAATCTCCCTAAACCTAAGTGAGAGATCTAAGTAGCTAGATTGGATAATTCTAGTGCAATTAGCATGGAGCCTTCTCAAGGCTAGAATGTGGGGGAATTGGGGTCCAAAGCCCTAATTTCACCTCCCCATTACTACCCTCGGCCCCTAATTACCCTAGGAATGCCTAATCTAGAAACCTAGACTTGATTAGACTCTAATTGAATTGAACATAATCCCTAACCCAATTGAGCCTCGTAAGGGTAGTAGGGGGTGTTAGGGACTAGTTCCCCTATGCACAACCTACCATATCTGTGGCATACAACTCTCAAAAACATAATTAACTAGTGCGGAAGCATTCACTAAGCAGTGGATTACCAAAAATCACTAAAAATTAAAACATTTTTATCAAGAGATCCATCAAAGGAAAACTTTCTCACATAGAACCAAAGTAACATAATTACATTCTTGTTCACAGGTACATATTTTGTATCATCTCCTTTTGAGAATTACAAGCATTAACTATCATGTCAAGCTAAACACAGGCAGTATAAAATCTTGAGGCACTGAGCCAAAATCTTGAAAGCACTAACTACTACTCCGAGGACCTGAGAGTATAGAGACGACACATAGGACTCTATTTACATCTATATAAGGCATAACAGCCAGTGTCTCCACCTGAGACTTCACTGATGTTCCTGCTATTGTTGTTGCTGCCCTTCACCTACTGAAGGATTCCTACCTCCTCATCCGCGTCCACCTAAAAATGTGATTCCCACGGGAGTGAGACAATTGTAAATTGCCCCAGCGAGAGATATAACTCTCCACCAGAAACATTATTATTGCAGCTTAAGAAGATAAATATACACAAAGGAATTATATTTTTTTGGTAGCAGTTAATTCAATGTCTAACAGATTAGAACATCATTATTATCAAAATCAATACAGCTATAATTTGATAGAATAACATGTCACTTATCCTTTAAGGAATATGAAGAACATGTATAACATTTATTCACTATAGAATTATTACCATAGCATTAAATCTCTTCAGGCTTAGATCATATATCTAATGACTGGCATTGTCATTGGGGAGTCATGGCTTGTAGCCATACTCTTTTCACAAAGTGTTGGGATCTTAGTCCCTCAACTCATCAAGTACATTTCCACTTTTTAATAAGTTCATTATCATGATTATAGAATTTGGGTATTTGAACCCATTACTCACCATAGAACACTTGTTACCACTTATTAGGTAATTTCATACCTTCAGGTCACCTGACCAAGGACATTATAAATCTTGCTACACAATGTATTGCACATAGTACACAAAGTTCAGAAACAATCTAAGATAATTAGCACATCATGTGATACACAAGACTTATTAATTGTAGGTTACCTCTCACTAAGCAACAAAGCATATGAAGGCTTATAAGGCTTATAGAACATTTTCAGTATACAGAACATCATAGCTCATACCTGGCTATGCTCATCATCTCAACATATCTGCATGATTAGTAATCGCGATACCATTACATATCAGTACTATGCAATACAAGGGTTATCTTATTACATTCATAACCCATTAGTCTGTATTTGAGCTTCACATAGGATTACTCTGTGTTAGAACTTCACATAGCATCACTTTGTATTAGGGTTTCACATAGCAGTACCCTGTATTAGGTTTCACATAGCATTACCCTACATTAGGGTTCACATAGCAATGAATCAATATGGATAACATAAGTATTCAATCATACTTATTTATTATCATCATTCATCATTGAATGTATTATCAACACAAAGTATGAGTTTCTCTCTCATCTTTTCCATAATATGATTACATCATAGTTTATAGGTTTGGATTAACCTTTTTGTAAGGCATGTTAGCCTACATTCAACAGAGTACATTACATCTCAATGTAACCATTAACATGACACATCTCATGTGTCATTCATCCAATTATCTTGGACTTATAACACATCAAGGTATACCAGTATTGGGGTGTTGGATGTGATATCTATCATATCTTGATGTATCACTTCCCTCGACACCTTTATCTTACTTGAGTTCATACACTTAGCTTGTATTAGGGTATTCCCCATCCTAATACTTTATGCACCAGTTCATCACATTTATTATGTAAAGTATTGGTCATTAGTCACTCACTTAGAATATACAACCATTGCCAATACTATTGACTCATCCTTGAGTTAGAAACTATTAATATAAGGATATTCATTATCAACCTCTCTAGGTGTTACATTTGTCATAACATTAATCATTGTTCCATTATTAGGAATAGTATTCTCCATATTTATAATTTGAGGATTCATAGAATATTCCATACATTTATGGATTTCACATAGTAATACTCTTCAATAGAGTTCATATAATCATCCTTCTATATCAAGGATTCACCTAGTATTATGTGAAATTAATATTTCACAACACATCACCCAGTGCTAGGTCTTCACATAGGATTAGTGGCACTACCCTATATTAGGGTTTCATGCACCTTACCCTAATTTAGTGATTAAGGTTTTCTATTCACATACAAGTAAGGTTTCTCTTACCTCATACCCAAATTAGGGTTAGGATATACAATTCCCATTAAATTAGGGTTTCCTTCATTGTTACACTAAGTTAGGATTACATCATCACCCTGGATTTATGATAACACTCAGTTTTGCTCTAGATTAGGGGTTCACACATAGCTTTGTTCTAATTAGGGTTTCATACATAGCATTGCTCTAATTAGGGTTTCACACATAGAATTTCTCTAATTAGGGTTTCACACATAGCATTGCTCTAATTAGGGTTTTATACATAGCATTGCTCTAATTAGGGTTTCACACATAGCATTTCTCTAATTAGGGTTTCACACATAGCATTTCTCTAATTAGGGTTTTAAACATAGCATTGCTCTAATTAGGGTTTCAAACATAGCATTGCTCTAATTAGGGTTAGGGCTCATTGATTAGGGTTGCATGCTCTCATTATTATGGATCAACCCTTATCACATAGTTTACTCATAATGAGAGAATTAGGGCTTAATTATATAAGCATTCATCTCTCTCATTCTCTCTCTCATCCTCTTTAGGATGTTAACTACTCCAAGATTAATCTAGGTCAACTCTTCACTTGAGTACACATAGCTAGGGTTAACCTTCACAATCATCATGGGTCTACATCTTTAATAATCACATAGTTGATTGACCTTTGATCATATTAGAAGTCCAAATGGTCTAATCAATTAAACCATCAATTATATAAAGAATTCAAAAGGATTGACCAATTAAACTTTCAATCCCACAAAGTGATCGATTGGGTTAACCATTGAAATCTTCAAATGCATTAAGTATCTAAATAGGTTCACCATATTGGACCTTTAATTACATGAGATATTCAAATGGATTAACCATGTTGCTCTTCACAAAGTTAATTACTTAGACCCTCAATGATCTTGGTTCTCATACATCAATTGGTTGAAAACCATTTGAACAAGTTATACTTGAAACCAATTGAACAAAGTAGGTATTGAAACCGTTTGCACTTTGGGTCTCCAAACGGTTTGAGATCGTTTGATCCCAAACGGTCTTGAGACCATTTGGTCCCAAACGGTCTTGAGACCGTTTGGTCCCAAACGGTCTTGAGACCCTTTTGGACTCAAACGGTCTTGAGATCGTTTGGACTCAAACGGTCTTGAGATCGTTTGGACCCAAACGGTCTTGAGACCATTTGGACCCAAACGGTCTTGAGACCATTTGGTCCAAACCTTCTCAAAACTGCATGGACCAAAAAGATACTTCAACACTCAATCGACTCAATGTTTCAAACCATGGACCAATTATAAATTGAACCACTAAAGCATTCATCAATTGGACCACTGAATCACCATTCAATTAGACCTTCAATTTAGGGTTTTGAACCCAATTGAACTAGGTTTGATAATCAAGAAACCATCACTTAGGGTTTGGAATCGAGGATCCATCAATGGTTGACATTGTGGAATCAAATCAATTGAAATCAATGAACTATCATCATAATATGATATGACCTGACCTCAAACGGTCTTGGATGACCACCAAACGGTCTTGAGACCATTTGGTTGATCTCCAAACGGTCTTGAGACCGTTTTCCCATTCCATTATCAAAAACCATAACATCCAATTAGGGTTTTGAACCATTGGATCGATTATCAAATCAGCACTTAGTTGAAAATCAATTTGGTACCTTTGGACCTTCAAACACTTAGCCATGCTTAACCCTAAACCTCAAACAGTCTTGGGTGACTCCCAAACGGTCTTGAGACCGTTTGGGTGATCCCCAAACGGTTTTGAAACCGTTTGGGTCAATCAACCCAAAACATCATCTCAATCACTTGCAAAATCAGCACTTATCTAATTAGAGTTCATACCATATCTTTGGATCTTCAAACACTTAACCATACTCAACCCTAGACCTCAAAACGGTCTTAGGTGACCCCCAAACGGTCTTGAGACCGTTTGGGTGATTCCCAAATGGTTTTGAAACCGTTTGGGTCAATCAACCCAAGTTTCAAACTCAATCACTTATGAAATCAGCACTCAACCCGATTAGGGTTTAGGTGATTGATGGACCTTCAACTCATGAACCAATTGGAGTTAATCAATAATAATTGATGGGTCATTAACCTATATAATTATGAACAAGTCCCAAAACGGTAAACCCTGTTCAACATCACCAAATGGACTTAAACCGTTTGCTTCTATGCGGTTTAGTGAAACCGTTTCATTCCAAACGGTTTGAAACTGTTTGCTCCCAAACGGTTTGTGAAACCGTTTGGACATTTGATTGAAACCTTTTGGTCTATATATTTGGGGAGGTGTGTTCTTATGATGATTTCATCATCATCAAGATCTAGACCCACGAAACCTTCTGTGATTTCCATGGAAATTGCATCAATCAACCAAATCAATAATTGTAAATAGAGAAATGATCATTATTTGATGGGGAATTGAATGCAATAACAAAGTTAGGGTGTCAAGTTATAAAACCCACCTCCAATTGAGCTCCGAAGCTCCAAGATCACAGTAACAATGGTGGATGCAACTCCCTTCACTATTCCAAGGGTCGTCCTCAAGCTTTGAGTGAAAAGAATTGGTTAGAATTGAAGAAGGGGTCGAGATATGAAGAATTCATGCATTGATTTTCGATTTTCACCATGGATTCAAGGTGAAAGGAGGTCAATAACCTTACCAACAGGTTGGGGGTCGTCCTCATGATCCTCCACAGCTCTTTGGTCGTTTTCCAAGCAAGGGGAAAGAAAGAAATCCAAAAAAGACTTTGTTTTGGCTTGGAAAGGGTACTTTTATAAGAAATTTGATGAGAGAGAAAATACTTTATAAAAGTCTTTTAATTCCAAAATTGTTGCCACCACTTCCCCCTTGGTTTATTTCATGAAAGGGAATATATATCCCCACTGATCTCCCTTCCATTATCCATGAATTAAGGGAAAAGAAATTAAGAACCTTAACCCTTATAATAAGAATATCCATATTTGAGTGGAAATTCTTTTTCTTATAATAATGGTGAGTGGAATTTCACCTCCTTAGGATATGCTCGTGACTTTGCAAGTCTTTAATCTCATCCACACACATCTGAATCCAACCATTTTAATTTTGGTTGAAGGCCCTTTAATTAATACATTCATTTTTGCCCTAAATTAAATTAGGGTTTCACTTAGGATTAAATCTTGATTATTTTAATATCAAGATTCTCTCCTCCAACTTAATTCAAATGAGGTGACCCTATCATTTTTTATTTGCTATAAAAGATGCCAAGAAACATTAGGGACCTTGTTGAAGTGGTAATTTGTATATTGAACACTAGGTTTTGGGTAAATTGCACTTTACACCAAAACTGGGTTTTAATGCACAAGGATTGCTTTACAAGCTTAATCTTGGTGCCCAAGCTTGTGAAAATCATACCACTACATCATATACATTCTTATGATGTCTCAACATCAGAGGAACATCTTATCATGCAACATTTGCAATTTAACCCCTCAACTTGGGTAATTTGCACTTTAGTCCAAAATAGGCAAACATTGCTTCAACATTGTTCAAATAGGACCAAAATTGAAACATAAGTTTCTCATGAGCCCTAATTACTTTTACCAAGATAAGATTAAGCATCTATTCAACCTTATTAGGCAAAACATCTAGGGTTAACACATAACCCAGGTCAGGGATGTTACAAATTATAAACCCCTAACAAGGATTTTGTCCCCGAAATCCCAGAAAAAGGAGGGATAGATTATTCAGTTGTCATACCCTCAAGTCTCCACATAATATCTTAATATCATGGAGATATCATGGATTCTGTAATCCACACAAAGTTCCTTTCATTAATTCAACCTTATCAATGTTTATGTTTATGCAAAGCATAAACCCTTAACATATGATGTTCATATTATTGAAAGGAAAAAGCATAAAAGAGCATACTTCAATCATCACTCAAAAATATTTACCAAAAGAGAAACATATATATATCTAACAGAGATAATTCACTCAGTAATCCTTTATTCATAAAGTTCACTTAGAAAACTCTATGTAATTGGGAATGTTCACTTAGCTTTTCCTTTTTGTTGGGAATGTTCACATAGCTCTTCCTTTTAGTTGGGAATGTTCACATAGCTCTTCCTTTTAATTGGGAATGTTCACATAGCTCTTCCTTTTAGTTTCATTATACTCTCTAGATTGTTTCAGAATGACTACTTGATCAGAGTAATCAAAAAGATAACAATCTAAGAGTCTCATACTTGTCTTATCTTCAATAATCATATACCTGGCTAGGGTATATAAGTATTGATATTAGGTAGTATGCACTTTATTTGCTATCATATTCCTCACTTTTCATATCATTATACACACAGAATTCTCCATTCTTGAATTTTCTTCAGGCATCACTTCTATATCTCATCTTTCAACACATAGATAAGGGAGATTATAAAACATTTTAAGGAACACTGAGTAAGATATAAGTTCTCATCTCGCTTGTGTCCTTATAGGACTAGTCAAAGGAATTCAAAAACAACTACTTTCATATCTTTAACACATAGAAACATAATATGAAGTATCAGATTGAATATATTTCATTTAAATATTACCCCTCAAGGTCACCTATCACATTAGGTTGTTTTCAACACATAGTGTCCAGTTTTCTCATGTTGTTGCTTTTGCCTTCTCTTAGTGGCTACTGCCCTGGTGCACTAGGCATCTATTGCACTTGTGACACCAAAAACTTTGGCTTTTCAGAATATTTAGGCAAATGTCTCTAAAATTATAGAGACCTTACCTTAATTCTCAGCTTATTGCCCCTCCTTGGGCACTACCATCACATATGTACTATTTGTCCAAACTTATGGCAGAATCTATTTTCTCACCATATATTAATCTTTCCCACATTTCCACTGTTCCAACATGACCATGTCACTCGGGAATCCTTTCAAAGTCCAAAGTTTATGCATTAAAGACTGGTAACTTAGGTTGTAATACTAGTATCTAGTCTTCTATATACATTATTGTTGTCCTATCCTGCCCTTCAAGAGCATAACATAGGATTATCTATCCTGATTAGGTCAAGGTGGGAATTCTCAGGCACTTGTTCTCCTCTAGCTTGATCCTATGCACCCTCTCCTGATGCAACAACATTGCCCTTAGCAATGTGTTCCTCATGTTCTCCAGTCATTTTCAAGTTATTCTTCTCCTATGTGAGCAGAAGATACTATCAGATAAACTGGAAGACACTTAGAACAGACTCTACAACCTTAGTCCTATGTCTCTGTAGACTCAGCGAACCTAGAGCTCTGATACCACTTAATTGTGGCATACAACTCTCAAAAACATAATTAACTAGTGCGGAAGTGTTCACTAAGCAGTGGATTACCACAAATCACTAAAAATTAAAACCTTTTTATCAAGAGATCCATCAAAGGAAAAATTTCTCACATAGAACCAAAGTAACATAATTACATTCTTGTTCACAGGTACATATTCTGTACCATCTCCTTTTGAGAATTACAAGCATTAACTATCCTGTCAAGCTAAACACAGGCAGTATAAAATCTCGAGGCACTGAGCCAAAATCTCAAAAGCACTAACTACTACTCCGAGGACCTGAGAGTACAGAGACGACACATAGGACTCTATTTACATCTATACAAGGCATAACAGCCAGTGTCTCCACCTGAGACTTCACTACTATTCCTGTTGTTGTTGTTGCTGCCCTTCACCTACTGAAGGATTCATGCCTCCTCGTTGGTTAATTTAGAGCGATTAACTAGAGATGGATAACAGAAATCAGTTAATAAATTAATTTGATTAATTGGTTAATTAAATGATTCTTGAATATTCTTTTAATTGTCCACGAGCGGCTAGTTTCAAATGCAATCGTAGCCTTTTTATTTTTTCAAGGGTTTTGGGAAATCATGCTTCCTATCCTCTGTTATTTGTAGGGCTTGAAGGCCGTATTTGATACAATCTTGGAAACATGCTCTTGTACGTGAACCCTAGACATCATCGTCCCCAAGCGAGAGAGAAGGAGAGCAATCAACTCTAGCACATCGTCAAGCAGAAGGATACCCGTTCCCACTAGCTTGAGAAGTGCAACATGGAGTTCCAGTCCATCCACGTGGACAAAGTAGAGATGGAGACATTGTTATTCCTGTGTTAGGAGGATGGCTGAGGATCGTTTGTGTACGCGAGGAGCAACGCACATAACCGCACTAAGGGACGTCACCAGACTTGCTCTGGGACGAGGTATATTCATGCTCCCTCCTTCTAAATATGTTGTTGTCGATGAGATCCTTGAGTAGAGTATGTGGAGAAAATTTTATTGCTTTCATTGCTCCTGTTGCCTCCACAAAACCCAACAATTAGTTGGGTAGCAATGATGTGTGTCTAGACACCAATGTTTGTGTGTTATCTTGAACATCGCTACCAACATAATAAGGAACCTAGTGGATCACAAGCACAAGGGAATTGATGTTCACAATAAAACAAATGATTAGGATAGTTTTCAATCATTAAAAGGTTGAATTCCTATCTGATCGGAAGATAAGAATCTTTGCTCAATTGATCAGGTATCTCGATCGATAGATTAAAATTCAATAGGGAAGGTCTCAAATTGGAAAGCAATTCAAATCTAGATTTGAACTAACCTGATCGGTTGATCAGGTATCCCTGTCGCCGATCAAAACTTAATAAATAAGGTATCAAATTGAAAAGCAATTGAGATTTGGATTTGAACCAACCTGAGTGGCTGATCGGATAACCTGTTTGACTAATTGGAATGCCTTTTGAGTCCCAACAGGACCCTAATCAGTTGATCAGGTAACCTAATTGACTAATTGGAAATCCAGTCTAAGTTTTCAATATTGGACTTTTTTTGGATTGCAATTAGGAAAGTGATTGGAATTATGGTTTTCCAAGCACATGACTCTCCTATATAAATTGGGAACGTCCCAAAGGGTTTGAAACGTATTTTGTGAAAACTTGTATGACAAGTTGGCAGTCATGTCTCCCTTAGAGAGAGAGGAAGAAACCCTAAGGATGGCTTCCTGAGATAGGAAAAGAAAGGGATTTTTAGGATGACTAGCATATCAACAACTCTTATTCCTCTACAGCTTAGTGGTTAAAGTGGTGCACCACATTCTTCCTCATTTGTGTGGATGAAGTATAGGTTATGGCACACATGTGCAGACTTGGAGAAGTTGTTCCACAAGATGAGAACAAGGTATTGTATAGAAGACAAATGTGATGCAGATTGGTGGATGATTAGATCTCTTGTTGATCTGTTTGGATTTCTTGGTGGCCAATTCATATATAGATCGAAATGATTGAGTTTTTCAACAACAAAGACATATCTAGTTGTTGGAAACTAGTGTGCAATAATATATAATCTTAATCCCATCATATGTATTATATTCACTGATGTTTTATAGCTATGACAGATCTGATGGCCATGGTATAAATGATTTTTTTTCATTATTTCACTATCCCCCTTCTCAAAACCCTACAATGGTGTCATAACCAATGTTAGGCACTTTTAATGTTGGTTTGGATTCTGAAATACAAATAATCTATTAGACAAATTATGTGCAAACTTGTATCCATGTTAATTGCCTAACATCATATATGATATGATATATATAAGTATTACATATACCACTGTGACACCTTGAAAATTGGTTCTTCTTGATGGATGTGAATATGGCAATTAGGTTGTGGTGGTGTGATTTGAAACATGTAATATAGTGTTCTATTTTGATTAAAAGCTATATAACATGTATATCAATTGCATTTTATGTCGCTCTCTATACATTCTCCATGTCAATTGTAATTATGAATTAAGATATGATGATGTAAATATATCACTGTTGGACCATGGTTGAAAGAAGGAGATGATTAGAAGACCACACCAAAGAGGATGGTCCTTAGAGGGTTTGTAATCAAGACGAGATGACGTATAAACAACACAAGATTTCATCAATTAATCGTCCATTTTGTTTCTAAATCGTCCATTTTGTTTCTAATATTCAAAATTACATTACTAATGTTCATCATTTAGATAAGTGAATCTTAATTTTAAAACTTATTTAATCCTTCAACTAACATCCATATTAGTCAATTTAGCAAGGTTTACTTATTTAACCTAGTTAGGTGGTAGTTACATTTGTTTGTATATTACACATGAGTTACTTATTGCATCCATTATTAAGCTTAACCAGTCCAAAAGTTGATTTATACTCCTAAAGACAAAAATGTATTAAGATTCTACATGTTAAAAGGACCTATCTATAACCAACTCACCATGTACAAAATAACAAGGGGTAAATCAACTAAGGCATATATATATAATATATAATTTATAATTTATAATATATAATTTATAATATATAATATGTAATATATAATATATAATATATAATATATAATATATAATATATATGGGCATTTATTCAATACTCATGCGGGTAGATTAAAAAAGTTAGCCTTGCGTCTGTATCGTATTTCGGTTACCTATGTCACGAATTTTAAGTGAAACCCTCGTCTTCGTAAATACAATTTGTGCCATTTCGTCTCTGCGAACCCGCTCCTGGTTAGTTTCATCTCGGACTGTTCCCTCCGTCGCAAGCATCTGCTTTTCTCTCCGCTACAATCATCTTCTGATTAATTATATTCATAAGTGGGCATTTTGCAGCTTACCCTCTCTTTGCTTGTTGTGCTATTACCATGTATCATGCCCCGTCGTAGGCAGAACTACGGAACCTAATCAAATTTGGATGTCGACGTCACTATCATCTGTCTTACTGAAGTTGGTGACAAAGCTCTCTGCACTCAAAGCGTGCATGACAGATGCACGAAGGTCAATCTCAACACTGTCTATATGACGTCGGCGAAATCCTGGTTCTTTCACATTGTATCTCCTACCCTGCTTTAATTATAGGATAGCTAATCTTTTCTCACTGTATCTATCTGATCTCCTCTTTACAATCATAAAAACCTAGGTATGCCATACACGGTGAGCTGAAGGGCAACAAACAATTAACAACCGGGTACGCTGCCGAGGAGAGAGGAGATCCAGGCATACATTTTTCCAGTCGGAGTAATGTAGAAATTTTTTCTGACTTCATAAAGTCTGCAGTAAAAAATGTCACTATGTTTATGAAGTTTGTGTAAATGCAGGAATAAACAATAAGCATGATGAACTTATTTTAATATATAAAATCAAATTGTAACCTAAAAGAAAAAATTGTAAAGATGGTAGAAACTTTGTAATATACAGAAAAAATATTGCTATATCTTAGAAGATGATTATTAAACTTCTTAGGCAGGAAAATAAATTAAATCCCAATTTTATTTTTGAGCAATATAAATTGGTACATGGCCTCCTTACCGCTGCCATATCACTCACATAGAATGAACTATGACTCACATTCACCAATTAGATATCCACTACAAACATTTGGATTGAAAGTGCGTGTGGATTTATAAAATTAATTTATATACATAAACAAACCGTAATGTGATACTATTTTAATATGCATGAACAAATTGCAAATATAGTAGACCATTTTGTAACTTACATATAGAAATTATAATATGCTAGAGGAGGTCGATTGAACCTGCTAAGAAGGAAAATAAAGTAAATCACAATTCTATTGCTAAATGAAATGATTTGGTGCATTTTATATTTAATGACCTCTTCATTTTTATTATACTTCTTACACGGGACCAGCAGTGGCTTGCATTCACCAATTATATATTTACCCCATATAATTGAGATGAAAATATGGATAGTTGTATGAAGTTTGTATGTGCAAGAATAAAATATAATGTGACTAGACATGTTGTAATATGCATGAACGTATTGTACAATAGACATTTTGTAATATAGAAATAGACGTTGTAATATGTCAGATGAGGCTAGTTGCAGTACAGGTGAATTTACAAAACAAAATTATATACAGAACACACTATGCAGCGTGATTGGACATATTATAATATATATAAATAAATTGTAAATATAGTAGATATTTTGTAATATATATAAAGAAATTGTAAAATGTCAAAGAGGTTGATTGAATCTGCTAAGAAGGAAAACAAAGTAAAGATGAATCAAATAAATTAGTGCATTTTATATTTGATGATATCTTCGTTTTTATTGTAACGCTTAAATAGAATGAGTGATGGTTTGTATTCACCAATCATATATTTATTGTATACACTTTGGATAAAACATATGGATATGTTTATAAAATTTGTATTTACAGTAATAAAATGTAATGTGATTGGACATATTGTAATACACATGAATGTATTGTAAAATATAGTAGACATTTTGTAATATAGAAATAAAAATTATAACAAATCAAATAAGACTAGTTGTAATATAGGTGGATTTATAAAATTTATGTATATACTGAAACAAATTGTAACGTGCAAAGATAATAGGCATTTTGTAATATAGAAATAGAAGTTGTAATATGTCACATGAGACTGGTGAACCTACAACATTGAAAACAGACATGTATGACGATAAATGGGTAACTACCATGTCTCTGTCTCTACGCCAGTATTTTTAAAACCGAACCGGACCGTCCGATTCACCAGTAGACCGGTAAACCGGTGGTAGACCAGTCTGGAAGTCTAAGAAACATGTTATGTAACATCCCGAGATTCTGCCGTCACGAGACTTAGAAGGCCCGAGAAGACAAATCTAAAAACGTTAGGCAATTGTTTCAGAGAGCGATGCGGAAGCATAATCGCATACATAAACATACACATATAACATACACCATGCAACATTCTCAACATTCAACATATTTATATTACAACATGAATTAAATTTACAACTTACATTTACATAATTTGAAAGAACATTTACAAGTCTATGAACATGTATGCTAATCAGGATCTACACAATAGGTACAACCTGGACAACTGCTCACTTCCCGTCTATCTCCCATGCTAGCTCTGAACCTAAAACATACGTGAAACAATGAATCAACACACAAGGTGTTGTGTACGTGGGTGAAAAGATACATACTAATATTCTTGCATAATTGAAATAACTTTTGAAAGAAAGGGGTAAAAGAAAACATTATCTAGTGTGATAATCAGGTAAACACATATTCTTAGATGTCTTTTGATGCGTTTGTACTACTAAGCAGTGTCACATTTCATTTTTCCTTGCCCTTTGGGCTATGGGGACTGAGTGTCAACCTTGTATTTAGAGGAAAGAGGGAGGGATGTCGCACTTCATTTTTTCCCACCCCTTGGGCTATGGGGACCGAGTGTCGGCCTTATATTTAGAGGAAGAGAGAGATATTACAGAGAGAGAGAAAGAGAGCATATATCCACTTAGTAGCTACAAACCATCTATATTCTTTGATTTTCTTATTGACATGGCAAAGATAGTATAATCATAGTACATCCAAGCAATATTCTCAAATAAAGACAAGCAATACAACATAGATATTGCACACAAGAAAACTAGTCATATACTTAGATAAAGCCCACGTACCTGAGTTCAGAGATTTCTAATCATTCTTGCTCATCTAGATATCCGTTCATCACCTTATTAATAATAATAATCATCATTAATACGATGTTCACCATTATTAATGATATTTAGGTCCAAACTGAAGTTTAGGACAAACCTAGGTTCAACTGGCCCTAAATGAGTTTCCAATAATTTTATAGTGATCAGTAAGTCATACTAAGGGCCTGACACAATTTTCATATTTTTCCGATGCTTTATCTATTTTCTAAAATTATTATGAGATGAAAAGCATCTTATAAGCCATTAATGGAGAAAGACCTAATATTTTGGCAATATAGTTCTGATCAGGTTTAACATATTGTCTTTACATGATATTAGGGTCTGGAATAAAGTTTCTCAGAATTTATGTCAATAAAAATCATTTATTACATTTAATATATCCTAACAAAGGTTTCATCTTTAAAATTAAAAACTAGCAACAATACTGCTTCAAAAGTCTGATCTAAGGGTTTCATCATAAATAGGGCATTTTTTTCAAATCCAGGGGTATTTTGAGGGATTTATTGACCAAGGGAGCTATTTATTAGGCATTTTCTATGTTTTAAAGTATTTATGTAAAATAAACATCTATATACCTTTTTGGAATGACCAGAGTCGTTGGATGAAGCCAGCAAGGCACCCGGATGCGTGCCACATCACCCAAACAATAGGCGCTACCTGTTGCCTCAGCCATGTCTTCAGGTGGGGGTCGGGGCTTTAAGGATCTGCTTAGTCGGATCTCGATTGGGGATCCGCCTCATTGAGGATCCAAAGACCTAGACTGGGCCATCCCCAAAGTCGCTCATTGCCTTCCTTCTCACATATCTCCTCCCTATTTTCGACACCGCCATGGCTTGGCATCACGGTGAGGAACCCAGCAAGAACTAACAAAGTCCTAAAAGGAAACGGGGGCTCTTCCATTTCACTGAAGCTCCAGGATACCCGTCGGCGCCTTGTCTTCTCAAATCGAGCAGCAGATCCCAATCCCACTGGGTGTCGGCTCCCCATCCGCCGCAAGAGGGGGGAGATAAGGAAGAGGGAATCGCGATTCTTAGGCTCAAATATGTAGCATCCATAGAATCGTAGCAACCCAACGAACATTCAGAGATCATCTACACTCAGTAGAGATGCCAGGAAAAGCTCCCTTTGACGCATCCTTCTTCTATGACATCCACCAACAAGACACCATGAGGAATCGGTCCTCGTCAAATTCTGAACCCAAATCCGCCGTCGTGTGGTCGTACTGGTGGTTATCTGACTCCTAATGCCTCTATTTTGTCCCTCGTGTCCTCCCTCTCATCTTCATGTCATCACTGCAAGATGCAATGGAGAAAGGTGAATGGAAAAGGGGTCAAACACCCTTACAAACCATTTCACACTGAAAATGGGGGGGTCATTTGAGAGCTTCTAAGCTACCACAGCCATCAAACTGCCTATTCGATATTGATTCCTACTTGATCAGTGGATCGTGATGGGGATCTAAGACTGTGACTTCTCCCCCGCATAGCTCGGAGGTTGAAGACAAGATCCTGACTGTCGAATCTCATCTGATGGCTGCAAAACTTCCACGCCACTCACCCATATCCGCCCAAGCTAGTAGTCGCATGGTGGGTTAAAAGAATTGGTAACCTTGGTCATGTTATAGTCAAAGAGGGAAAAATTATTCAATTTATCATATACAAAATCATCCATATCTCTCAAGCGCGTAATAGGATTTCCATGCAATTTAAACCATAGGTTCTTCATCACCTAAATCCTCACATTATCAAGTTCAAACTCAAAATTACAACATTTGGTCATATAACTAAATTCCTCATATAACCTCATAAATAATTGTACTGACCTCAAATACAAGTCAATTAATAATCAACTCTTGACTAACAAGTTCAACTTATATTATTTGACCACATCACACCTCAAAGTCGTTTGTTAAATAATAGGTATGCCTCCTGATTCTATATTGGATATCAAACTCCTAAATTTTGGGTCATCACATTCACCCCGCCTTAAAAAGGAATTTCGTCCTCGAAATTCAGCTAAAATCATACTTAATTTTATATATATATAGGTTTCACTTCATAGAGGTCACCATTTATGGCTTCTAAAGTTCATACTTCTAGATGTACCCTAAGCTCTCATCTTAGGGTTTAGAACATCTAGGGCCTCTCTCACCCCACCATAAATAGGTTGAAGCATCATTTTTAGATGAAATTAAAACCATCACTTAACATCACGATCATAACATAACATTCTAGTATTTTAGGGTTTACATCCCTTATTCCCCTAGGAATTAGGGTTTGTTTATATTTTTGAAGTCAAAGAGGTATTATTACTAAAGTTTTCATATTTCACCTCACTTAAACATGCAAGGTGATATCAAGTGTGCACCTCATTTGTTTCAGAATCATCCTTAGTGTGGGTTTAAGATCAACATCTTACTTAGATTTGATCATTGTATAAGGGCTTACTTTACATGCTTGAAAAAAATAGAGTTTCACCCTACGGTGTGAGAGTTTTCATCAAACTAAGATCATAGATTTAGAAGCATTAAGGTTAGGTATTATACTTTGTGATCATATAATCTAAGATACAAGGAAATCTTTATTTCAATTTCATGATTTTAGACTTATATGTTTCATGTATGATATGAAGGGAAAGAGAATATATTAAATCAAGCTTATCATGATTTCAAACTTGGATATCGGATGTATGATATAGAGAGGGAATATAGAACATGTCAAGCTTATATGAGTGGCTCTTCATACATAATTCATCTTTATAGCTCAAGTGAGGTTTCTAACATCATATATAAGAAAGAGAAGTGAAAGGAATGATATTTATGAGTATCTTATGCACAAAGCATTTTACTCTCATAACCAGAGTTTCATAGATTACCTCATTTGCAACTAATGATTAGCCTTACAAGATTAAGTCACTCAAGCTAAGACATAACTTAGTCAAAGGATTGACTTTCTTATTATGAGTTGATGTTATAACCTCATTTTCCAGAACATATAATGAGATTTATGAATCTCCTTTAAAAGATAAATAAGATCCATGTTTGATTTCATGGTTTGATTTGAATGAATTTCATGCATGCTTTCTTGTTGGGCCTTATTGGCCATTAAGCCCATTTGAAAGAAAAATAAAAAGAAATGAAAAAGGGAATTCCATTTAATAAAAGAATACAAGGGAATAAAGGAATATATAAGAAAATGATTAAAGGTGATTAAAAGGTTAAAAGATAATTTCCCATAATAGGATTTCATGTTATAAAGGATCCTTGGGGTTCAAGGAACTCAGGATAATTAAATAATAGCAAGGGAAATAAAGAATATGTGGAAAATATGAATAAAAAGGTGTTTTCTTGCAACCAAAGAAAAGGGATGGTTTAATTGATATAATGATCTCAAATTTTGCAGGATGAGAGATAAAAACCTAAAGGAGTTTCCCTCAAAATTTGAATAAAAACGGAATTAGTAATTGGAAGTTATTGATTTTTAAAGATTATCCTTATAATGAGATTTTCCTTTGCTTTTTGGGAAATATTTTCCTTTTTCTGGTTGAACGCGGACAATAGGGGCCGTTGGATTTTGATCCAACCAACCCGGTTCATCGTCCAAAGTCCCAGAGGGACACGGACAGTAGCCCGACCAGGGGATTTTCCCCTTGCGTTTCCGATCGCAACAGGGTATGAGCAGACATGGGAAGTATCCCATTGAATTTGGGATAGGGAGACGAACCTCCCAGACCCTACTTTGGCGAGCTTTTGTCGCGTCTTTGAGAAACGCCCAATTGGGATAAAAAGGGGGTTTGGCAGCGAGGTCAGAAACCCTAAGGGCACCTCCCCTAGCCTATAAATAGTACCCCCTGTGACTTGCTCTCACCCTCACGATCCCAGGCGGTTGCTTCCTAACCCTCAGAGCCATATCCTTTCCCCGATTGCCCTTGCTCAGGCGAGTTTGCCACCGCGGTGCCGCCACATTCTAAAGGAGGGAGACAACGTGCACCTGTCATTCGATCGGCGAGCATCGTATCCAGGCGAGGATCCAACGGCGGTAGACGCGGCCGGTTAAGTAGAGACGCTCGTGACTCCGAGCGTTTGATCGAGATCCAGCGAATGAGGGTGAGAAGTGGGGCACGCCACTTAGCTAGTGGGGGTGTTCGACGCTGAGCATCAGATCCAAAGGTGATCCTTTGGCACACCAATCCGACGACCTAGGAAAATCTGGTAAATATCTCGTTCTGCCAAATAATCAAGAACAATTGCTTTTCCTTGCTAAAATCCTAGAAATAGCTAGGAAACTCATATAAAAGAACTTTATATATGAAAGTTGGGTAGAAAAATGTAAGGAATCTGATAAAAATGATTTTATAACCTGATTCCAGTTCGTTTTGCAAAAGTGCTTTATTTTGCTAGTAAAATGCATTTTAAGTTAATTGGAAACCCTAATTACATATAAAGGATGTTTCTTTGTAAATTAATGGGTTGAGTTGAGGATTATAAACTTGTTAATTAATAATATGAAGTTTTCATCCATTTTGAATACAAGTATGGCTAAATTAGGGTTTATGTCTATGAATGAAAGATAATGTATATGAAAACCCTAATTTAGGGTAAGAGAAAAAGGAAACCTTGTTATTTTAGTAAATTGTTCAATAATGATCCTAAAACTGTTAGGAATATTAAAAGGATATAATTTAAAGGTTTTAAGTGGATTTGATGAATTAGGGTTCATAATAATTGAAAATGAAAGCAAAACCCTAATTTTCAAGAAAACCCTAAAATTGGATAGAAACCCTAAGGGACATAATGATATTGGATAAATATTAATAAAAGTAAACTTGTACTTTTATTTCAGGGTTTCTGTGCCTTTGCTTGCTTACTTGGATATTCTCTCTCTCTCTTCAATTTTGATTTTGTATCTGAAGCTGCAATAAGAGGTATGTGGTTACGCTTATGACTATACCGATTAGTTTTCCGAGGGTTTTATCGACGTTTTCCTCAATGATTGAAATAACTGTTGGATGTTTCAATTCATGCAACTATAAAGTGATTATGACTATCACTATGGGTATATATGTATAACTAGCTAGATCTGAGTCCACCCTTATGGATATGCAAAGGCTAATGATAACCTAGAGAAAGGTCTAGAGTATCATGAGTTAGAAATTGGGCTACCCACGTGTAGTGCCATGAGACTCTTAGCATACCATGAGTTAAGGAGTGGGCTACCTACGGGTAGTGCCATGTGACTCCGCCCTAGAAACTGATTCACTTGATAGGTGAAGTCATGAGGGGTATAAAGGGAATATGGGACACATGGATCGCGTTGTTATACTTAAAATGTAACATTGTATGTTAAATTATAATTGAATGTCATACATTGTTATAGATAATTGCATGATTAGTGAGTTCCCCCACATACCAGCTTTGGCTGACCGACGTTTTGTTTGTCGGCGTTTTAGGTACATACAAAAAGGACAAACAGTAAATCGTCATTTTTGAAATACACGAATTAAATCCAAAGGAGGATTAGTTAGCTAGTCCCAGTTCTGGTTAGACTTTTAGAATTCCAAAGTTTTCAAAGGTATGCAAAAAGTTTTATTTATTTCAGCCTTTCAGTTTAGTTTAGTAGAATTTATTAATTGTTGTCAATTAATTGCTGAACCTTGATCCAGAAATTATGCATGCGGCTCCAATTTCTCAGTCTCCCTTAATTGGGGGTTATCGGGAGGTGGGGTCGTAACATTTGGTATCAGAGCCAAGGTTCTCCACTTAATTGTTAATAATTATTAAATTTTACAAACTCCGTAGAACCCAAGGGATTTATTAGAGGATTTTCCGAAAGACTGCGGTGTCTAGAAAAGGATCACTTCCGGGGTCTGGAAAAATTTTCATCCGCACCGCTAGTCAAAATACGAGGACTCCCGGAATGTGTGACTGCCTCGCCGATGTCCTAGGATTTGAATCGAAATAAGACACCTTTAGGACTTTCTCATCTTACTCATCCCTTCTCATCACAAATTCTATTAAGGACTTTAAGAGTTAGGGATTTCTCTCTCTTCCCCACCCTCATGTGGTATGGGCAAATAAGTTAAGGATTAAGGAATCCTCCATCAATTTAATAAAAGATACGTAATGAGACGTCACTGACATAAGTATAATTAGTTTAATGGTAGACTAAAGGTATGTTTGTTATGCTTATGTAGATGGCTCGTACAAAGACAGTTGTTATCCCTGAGGGTACTGGGAACCCAACCATGAGTGTTTGGCCTCCCCGCAAAGGAAAGGGGTCTTTAGAGAAAAGGAAGAAGAATCATAATGGTGAATCCTCTATGAAGAGCAAGAGGGCCGAAGAGACCACTCATGAGGTCCCAAACCCTGATCTGATACCCTTCGACAACCTTGATCAAGAGCAGGACCAAGGGTATGAAGAGAAACATGTGTACGAGGAAGTAGACCAGATGGAGGAGGACCAAGCTGGAGGTCCAGAACCGAATATGATGATCCACACCTCTGAGGCCTTGTGGATAGAGCAGCAGAAGAAGCTGACTGAGGCCATTAATGCCTTAGCCCTCCGAGACCTAGCCAGAGTTGAGAATGGTGAACCGCATCCAATTCGTCCTCGACTAGGAGCCACCATCCTGGACTTCGTCAAGTTGAATATCGAGAAGTTCTGGGGAGAGGACAAGACCGAGGTAGTCGAAAAAGCAGAAGCTTGGCTGCTTGTAGTCGAGAATGGGTTCTGTATGCTTGAAGTTCAGTCGAGCAAGAAGGTCCTCTTTGCTGCCCATCTCCTGGAAGGAGCAGCCAAGATATGGTGGGAGACCCACATCACTGGCCGGGATTTGACAGAGGAACCCATGGCCTGGGCTGACTTCAAGACCATCTTCACCGCCAGATTCCTCTCCGTCGCAACAAAGAAAGAGAAAGAAAGAGAGTTCACTAGCATGACTCAAGGAAGCTCTTCAGTGGCGGACTTTGGTCGTAGGTTCCACCTCCTGGAACGTTTTGGACATATGATGGATGAAGAGAGGAGGGTGGACCACTTTGTGGAATGTCTTCACCCTGCCATCAAGCCCCATGTGATGGCAAGTAAACCCAAAACTTTTGCCGAAGCCTACAACGCTACTTTAGACATGGAGAGGACCGTGATGCCTGCCCAGTTTCCGCCCAAGGGGTACTTGGGTTTCACTGAAGGAGCCCAAGGCCTGAGAAACAACCACAAGAAGGGCCCGGGACGTCATCAAGCTAAAGGAAAACATGGAGGAAAAGGGAAACCCCGTCAAGAGAACAACCGGCCTCCTTGCCGCACCTGTGGAAAGGGGCACGCCGGTGAATGCCACTACAAGAAGAAGGCATGCTTTCGATGCCTCCAAGAAGAACATCTACAATCTGTCTGTCCTATGCAAGATCCCAGGGGACCAGGACAGGTGGCAGCCCCACCAGTAGCAGCTCCGCCACTAGCAGCCCCACCTGCTGGAGAAAGAAGACAAGCTCGGGTGTTTGCCATTGATAATGAGGAAGCTCAAGCAAATGCCAATCGGTTGATCGAGGATAATAACCCTTAGAGTTTTCTTTTCTGTCTTAAAGTTAAGCATGTAATAGTCTAATGCATGGTGAACAATAATGTAGGCATGCTTGAACTTATGGGACATAATGTGAAAGCTTTGTTTGACTCTGGATCTACTAATACTTTCATTTCGAGAAATCTTGCAACTACACTTTATTTGGATATCAAGGATCTAGGATATGTCTTAGATGTTACAACCCCGAGTGGTCGGATCTTTACTTCCCTTTGAAAACTCCGGTGATACCTGTGAAATATCGAGATCATGAGTTTCCTACAGATTTATCCTCCTTGACATGAATGATTTTGATGTAATCATTGGCATGGATTGGCTTTATACCTAAAGGGCCAACATTGACTGTAGGGAGAAGAAAGTGATCATTAAGAGACCAGGTCACCCACCCTTTATCATTAGGGGTAGGAAGGATGCCACCACCAGTCTCTATGTGTCAGCCTTGAAGGCAGAACAGATGATGAGTAAAGGGTGTCAAGCTTTCCTAGCTGTAGTCACCGAGCCGGAACCCAAAGTGCAACCCTTAGAAGAAATAGAGGTAGTTAGGGGCTATGCAGATGTTTTCCCAGATGATCTACCTGGAATTCCTCCCGAAAGAGAGGTAGATTTCTCCATAGATATAGCCCCTGGTACAAACCCTATTTCCTGAGCACCCTATAGGATGGCCCCTGCTGAGTTGCTTGAGCTAAAGAAGCAATTGCAGGAATTGTTGGATAAGGGTTTTATCCGCCCTAGCACATCACCATGGGGAGCGCCGATTCTTTTTGTAAAGAAAAAGGATGGCTCGCTCCGAATGTGCATAGAATACCGGATGATCAACCAGGCTACCATTAAGAACAAATACCCTTCACCCCGGATAGATGACTTGTTTGACCAGTTGAAGTCAGCTCGAGTCTTTTCCAAGATCGACTTGAGATCGGGTTACCACAAGTTGATGGTTAAGAGTGAGGACATCCCAAAAACTACTTTTAGAACCCGGTATGGCCACTATGAGTTCGTGGTTATGCCTTTTGGGTTGTCCAATGCACCCAGTGTGTTCATGAACCTTATGAACAGTGTGTTCCAACCCTTCCTTGACTCTTTTGTCATAGTATTCATAGATGACATACTGGTTTATTCAGATGACCTAGAATAGCACCGAGACCACCTAAGTAAAGTCCTTGATATCTTGAGAAAGTAGAAGTTCTATGGGAAGTTCTCTAAATGTGAGTTTTGGAAAGACCGAGTCATGTTCCTTGGACACATCATCTCAGGAGGAACGATTGTCGTAGATCCAGCTAAAGTGTCGACGGTTCGAGACTGGCCAGCACCAAAGAACCCCTCTGAGATACGAAGCTTCTTGGGGTTGGCAGGATATTATCGGCACTTCATCGCAGATTTCTCAAAGACTGCCTTGCCTCTGACTATGTTGACTCAGAAAGATGTGAATTTTGTGTGGTCCGATGTTTGTGAGGCTCGTTTCCAGGAGCTGAAAGAGAAGTTGACCACTGCACCAGTTTTGACTCTACCATCAGGCAATGAGGGTTTTATGATTTTCACCGATGCATCCAAGATGGGACTAGGTTGTGTGTTGGAATAGAATCGACATGTGGTTGCTTATGCCTCCCGACAGCTCAAGCCTAACGAGATGAATTACCCAACCCACGACCTGGAGTTAGCTGCTATCATCCATGCCTTGAAGATTTGGTGGCATTACTTATATGGTGCCACCTTTGAAATCTTCACTGACCATAAGAGCCTGAAGTATCTTCTGATGCAGAAAGACTTGAACTTATGACAACGACGATGGATGGAGTACATGAAGGACTATGACTTCACCATTTCCTATCATCCAGGGAAGGCGAATGTCGTAGCTGATGCTTTGAGTCAGAAACAGCTGAGGTGTGCAGTTGTGTTGTCCAGACAGTGGAAGAGCTTAGAAGATCTGGTGGAGTGGTCACCTCAACCGTTAGATGATCGAGTTAGATTGGCCAATATCCAGATACAGTCTGAGTTATTAAGCGAGATTGTTGCAGCACAGTTGGCCAGTGGAGGACTTGACAAAATGAAAGGCTTGATGTAGAAGCCTCAGACCCGTCTTTCGTTGGGAGTAGACGGAGGAATCCGATTTGAGAATCGCTATGGGTTCCCGAAGATTCACCGTTGAAGGAACGTATCCTACAAGAGGCTCATGGTTCTAAGTACACAGTACACCCAGGAACTACTAAAATGTTTAAGGACATGCAGAGGTTTTTCTGGTGGCTAGGAATGAAGAGAGACATTGCAGCTTATGTAGCCAGTTGTCTTACGTGCCAAATGGTGAAGGTTGAACACCAACTACCCGGTGGGCTTTTACAGTCTATAGAGATTCCAGAATGGAAATGGGAGCAGATCACCATGGATTTTTTGGTGGGTCTACCCCGGACCAAGAAGGGTCATGATGCGATATGGGTTGTGGTAGATTGCCTTACCAAGTCAGCACACTTCCTCGCCCTAAAAACCACTGCCAAGGTGTCAGACTTAGCTAAATTGTACATCAGTGAGATAGTGCGTTTACATGGCGTACCCGGTTCCATCATCTCAGACAGAGACCCAAAGTTTACTTCCAAATTGTGGAAGTAGGTTCAAGAGGAACTAGGAACAAGGTTGAAGTTCAGTACCACTTATCACCCCCAGACAGATGGACAGTCGGAAAGGACGATTCAGACCTTAGAGGATCTGCTGCGAGCTTGTGTGCTCGATTGGGGTGGATCATGGGAGCAGTACTTACCTTTAGCTGAGTTTGCTTACAACAATAGTTACCAAGCCAGTATCGGGATGCCTCCATATGAAGCTTTATATGGGGGACTGTGTCGGTCACCACTTCACTGGGATGATGTTGGTGAAAGGACCTTATTGAGGTCAGATGAACTCCAAGTGTATGCTGATAAAGTCGCTTTGATCAGGAAAAGGCTAAAGAGAGCCCAGGACCGACAAAAGTCATATGCGGATGCGAAGCAGACTGATGTGCATTTTGCTGTGGGAGAACATGTTTTTCTGAAAATCCGACCGCTCTGAGCTATAGCTAAGAATAGAGGAAAGTTGAGTCCCTGATACGTGGGTCCGTTTGAAGTGTTAGAACGGATTGGTGAGGCAGCATATCGTTTGGTGTTACCCCCTCAATATAGTATGATGCATGATGTGGTTCACGTGTCCAATCTGAAGCGATATGTGCAAGATCCAAGTCATGTGCTGAGCATTGAACCTATTGAGCTTCAAGGAAAGTTGTCTTATCCTGAGTTGCCTTTGTGGATTCTAGATACCAAGGTAAAAGAGCTCAGAAATAAGAATATTGAGATGGTTAAGGTTCTTTGGAAGCACCATGGAGAGGATGAGGCCACATGGGAGCTGAAGACGGACATGGAAAGAGCATATCCTGATTTGTTTTCTTGATTGTTGAATTTTGAGGACAAAATTCCTATAAGGATGGGAGGATGTTATAACCACATTTTCCAGAACATGTAATGAGATTTATGAATCTCCTTTAAAAGATAAATAAGATCCATGTTTGATTTCATGGTTTGATTTGAATGAATTTCGCGCATGCTTTCTTGTTGGGCCTTATTGGCCATTAAGCCCATTTGAAAGAAAAATAAAAAGAAATGAAAAAGGGAATTCCATTTAATAAAAGAATACAAGGGAATAAAGGAATATATAATAAAATGATTAAAGGTGATTAAAAGGCTAAAAGATAATTTCCCATAATAGGATTTCGTGTTATAAAGGATCCTTGGGGTTCAAGGAACTCAGGATAATTAAATAATAGCAAGGGAAATAAAGAATATGTGGAAAATATGAATAAAAAGGTGTTTTCTTGCAACCAAAGAAAAGGGACGGTTTAAGATATAATGATGTCAAATTTTGCAGGATGAGAGATAAAAACCTAAAGGAGTTTCCCTCAAAATTTGAATAAAAACGGAATTAGGAATTGGGAGTTATTGATTTTTTAAGATTATCCTTATAATGGGATTTTCCTTTGCTTTTTGAGAAATATTTTCCTTTTTCTAGTTGAACGCGGACAATAGGGGCCGTTGGATTTTGATCCTACCAACCTGTTTCATCGTCCAAAGTCCCAGAGGGACACGGATAGTAGCCCGACCAGGGGATTTTCCCCTTGCGTTTCCGATCCCAACAGGGTATGAGCAGACATGGGAAATATCCCATTGAATTCGGGATAGGGAGACGAACCTCCCAGACCCTATTTTGGCGAGCTTTTGTCGCGCCTTTGAGAAACGCCCAATTGGGCTAAAAAGGGGGTTTGGCGGCAAGGTCATAAACCCTAAGGGCACCTCCCCTAGCCTATAAATAGTACCCCTTGTGACTTGCTCTCACCCTCACGATCCCAGGCGGCTGCTTCCTAACCCTCAGAACCATCTCATTTTCCCTGATTGCCCTTGCTCAGGCGAGTTTGCCGCCGCGGTGCTGTCGCGTTCTAAAGGAGGGAGACGACATGCAGCTGTCATTCGATCGGGGAGCATCGTATCCAGGCAAGGATCCAACGGTGGTAGACGCGGCCGGTTAAGTAGAGACGCTCGCGACTCCGAGTGTTTGATCGAGATCTAGCGACTAAGGGCGAGCAGCGGGGCACGCCACTTAGCTAGTGGGGGCGTTCGACGCTGAGCGTCAGATCCAAAGGTGATCCTTTGGCACACCAATCCGACGACCTAGAAAAATCCGATAAATATCTCTTTCTGCCAAATAATCAAGAAAAATTGCTTTTCCTCACTAAAATCCTAGAAATAGCTAGGAATTCCAAAGTTTTCAAAGGTATGCAAGAAGTTTTATTTATTTCAGCCTTTCAGTTTAGTCTAGTAGAATTTATTAATTGTTGTCAATTAATTGCTGAACCTTGATCTGGAAATTATGTGTGCGGCTCCAATTTCTCGGTCTCCCTTAATTGGGGGTTATCGGGAGGTGGGGTCGTAACATTTTCCTGCCCCTTTTTTTTCAAACTCTCGCATATAGGATTGAATCATGCAAAGGGACTCAACTCATCTACTCAAGAGTGATCTAGTGTAGGACACATCACTTTAAACATATGTCATATTTCTCATATATTGGAGGCTAGGACCTATGACCCTCTCCTTGTGGGTCTCACTCTCTCTAGAGTTCACCTCATATCTTGTCCTAACACTAGAGGTCCTCCTTTGTAAAAGAGCTTGAGGCTCTTGCATATTCAACTTTTTCTTAACTTAGCTCATCTTAAGTAAGAAAGAGTATGTACTTTCATCACCTAGACTTGTCTTAGATTATCCAAAACTAGACTCAAAACTCATACACAACTTAAATCTTTATAAACAACATATACCTCAGAGATCGAATTTATATTAGATCATCCTTGCTTACATTATCTATCATCCTATTGTCTATCTATATCACATATCCTTATAAGGCTCTAGACATCTATTCTAGAACTTCTCTCTCTTCTAGACTGATGTCACTTCCTTTCACGTTGGTTGCATGAACACTAACTACCCTCTAGTGTGAGGGACACATTTTTATATTTACATATATATAATAAAATATTATATGGCTTTTCTTTAAGAAAGCATATGTCAGAGAAAATTGTCGAGGCTCGAGCCGATTGGAAAAACAAACTAAATCAACAAAACTGAGTGTCCCACACACAGTAGATAGTCTAGTGTCATGTCACCTAGTGAAATGGTGATAACGAGATATAGACTAGTGTAGCTACCCAATACATATGAGCTCTATATGGAAAGGGTTTCGTACACTTGTCTAAACCAAGTTCTCGAACATCTAGGTTCTAACCTAGAGGCTAAGTCAAACCTAGTTCTACTAGAACAACTTGCTATGTTTCTAGGGTTTTAAGTGAAAGGTAAAATTAGGTTTTATGTTTCATGGTGAGAAATTGTAGGTGTAGCTATTGTTCATGCTCTGATACCAACTGTAACGTCCTCAAATTATTTCGTCTCGAGCCTTAGAAGGCTCGAGAGGACAGATCCAAAAATGTTATGCAATTATATCAAAGTGTGTTGCGGAAGCAATATGCGCATACATGAACATACACATATAACATACGCCATGCAACATTCTCAACATTCAAGATATGTATATTACATTATGAATTAAATTTACAACTTACATTTACATAATTTGAAAGAAGATTTACAAGTCTATGAACATGTATGCTAATCAGGATCTACACAATAGGTACAACCTGGACAACTTCTCACTTCCCGTCTTTCTCTCATGCTAGCTCTGAACCTAAAACATACGTGAAACAAAAAATCAACACACAAGGTGTTGTGTACGTGGGTGGAAAGATACATACTAATATTCTTGCATAATTGAAATAACTTTTGAAAAAATGGGTAAAAGAAAACATTATTTAGTGCAATAATCAGGTAAACATATATTCTTAGATGTCTTTTGATGTGTTTGTACTACTAAGCAGTGTCACACTTCGTTTTTCCCTACCCTTTGGGCTATGGGGACCGAGTGTCGACCTTCCATTTAGAGGAAAGAGGGAGGGATGTCGCACTTCATTTTTCCCCACCCCTTGGGCTATGGGGACCGAGTGTCGACCTTATATTTAGAGGAAGAGAGAGAGATTATTGAGAGAAAGAGCATATATCCACTTCGTAGCTATAAACCATCTATATTCTTTGATGTTCTTATTGACATGGTGAAGATACTATAATCATAGTACATCCAAGCAATATTCTCAAATAAAGACAAGCAATACAACATAGCTATTGCACACAAGAAAACTAGTCAAATACTTAGATAAAGCCCACGTACTTGAGTTCAGAGATTTCTAATCATTCTTGCTCATCTAGATATCTGGTCATCACCTGATTAATAATAATAATAATCATTAATATGATGTTCACCATTATTAATAATATTTTGGTCCAAACTGGAGTTTAGGACAAACCTAGGTTCAACTGGCCCTAAATGAGTTTCTAATAGTTTTATACTGATCAGTAAGTCATACTAAGGGTCTGACACAATTTTCATATTTTTCTGATGCTTTATCTATTTTCTAAAATTATTATGAGATGAAAAGCATCTTATAAGCCATTAATGGAGAAAGACCTAATATTTTGGCAATATAGTTCTAATCAAGTTCAACATATTGTCTTTACATGATATTAGGGTCTGGAATAAAGTTTCTCAGAATTTATGTCAATAAAAATTATTTATTACATTTAATATATCCTAACAAAGGCATCATCTTGTAAATTAAAAACTAGCAATAATACTGATTCAAATGTCTGATCTAAGGGTTTCATCATAAATAGGGCATTTTTTCGAATCCAAGTGTATTTTTAGGGGATTTATTGACTAAGGGAGCTATTTATTAGGCATTTTCTATGTTTCAAAGTATTTCTGTAAAATAAACATCTATATACCTCTTTGGAATGACCAGAGCCATTGGATGAAGCCAGCAAGGCACCCGGATGCGTGCCACATTACCCAACAATAGGTGCTGCCTGTTGCCTCAGCCATTTCTTCAGGTGGGGGTTGGGGCTTCAAAGATCTGCTTAGTCGAATCTTGATTGGGGATCTGCCTCATTGAGGATCCAAAGACCTAGACCACGCCATCCCCATAGTCACTCGTTGCCTTCCTTCTCACGTATCTCCTCCCTATTTCCGACACCACCATGACTTGGCATCACGATGAGGAACCCTGTGAGAACTAGCAGAGTCCTAGAAGGAAACGGGGGCTCTTCCATTTTGCTGAAGCTCTAGGATACCCGTCGGTGCCTTGGCTTCTCAAATCGAGCAGTAGATCCCAATCCCACTGGGCTCCTGGATCCCCATCTGCCGCAAGAGGGAGGTATGAGGAAGAGGGAATCGCAATTCTTAGTCTCAAATATGTAGCATCCATAGAATCATAGCAACCCAACGAACATTCAGAGATCATCTACACTCAGTAGAGA
Source organism: Alisma plantago-aquatica (assembly GCA_963693085.1). Taxonomy (NCBI): domain Eukaryota; kingdom Viridiplantae; phylum Streptophyta; class Magnoliopsida; order Alismatales; family Alismataceae; genus Alisma; species Alisma plantago-aquatica. Next base: position 849,856,581 of record OY856412.1, read on the forward strand.
GGCCAGAAAAAGCTCCCTTTGACTCACCCTTCTTCTATGACATCCACCAGCAAGACGCCATGAGGAACTAGTCCTCATCAAATTCTGAACCCAAATCCACCGTCGTGTGGTCGCACTGGTGGTTATCTGACTCCTAATGCCTCTATTATGTCCCTCATGTCCTCCCTCTCATCTTCACATCATCACTGCAAGATGTAATGGAGAAAGGCAAATGGAAAAGGTGTTGAACAGCCTTAGAAACCAGTTCACAGTGAAAATGGGGGTGTCGTTTGAGAGCTTCTAAGCTACCGCAGCCAATCTAACTTCCTATTCGATATTGATTCCTACTTGATTAGCAGATCGAGATGGGGATCTAAGATTGTGTCTTCTCCCCCTCATAGCTCAGAGGTTGAAGACAAGATCCTGATGGTCGAATCTCATCTGATGGCTGCAAAACTTCCATGCCACTCACCCATATCCGCCCAACCTAGTGGTCGCATGGTGGGTTAAAAGAATTCATATCCTTGGTCACGTTATAGTCAAAGAATGAAAGAATTATTTAATTTATCATATATGAAATCATCCATATCTCTCAAATGATTAATAGCATTTCCATGAAATTTAAACCATAGGTTCTTCATCACCTAAATCCTCACATTAACAAGTTCTAACTCAAAATTACAACATTTGGTCATATAACTAAATTCCTCAGATAACCTCATAAATAATTGTACTGACCTCAAATACAAGTCAATTAATAATCAACTCTTGACTAATAAGTTCAACTTATATTATTTGACCACATCACACCACAAAGTCCTTTGTTAAATAATAGGTATGCCTCCTGATACTATATTGGGTATCAAACTCCTAAATTTAGGGTCATCACATTCACCCCACCTTAAAATGGAATTCCGTCCTCGAAATTCAGCTAACATCATACTAAATTTAATATATATATATATATATATATATATGTTTCACTTCATAGAGCTCACCATTTCTAGCTTGTAAAGTTCCCATACTTCTATATGTACCCTAAGCTCTTATCTTAGGGTTTATAACATCTAAGGCCTCTCTCACCCCACCATAAATAGGTTGAAGCATTATTTTTTTAGAGGAAATTAAAACCATCACTTAACATCACGATCATAACATAACATTCTAGTATTTTAGGGTTTACATCCCTCATTCCCCTAAGAATTAGGGTTTGTTCATATTTTTGAAGTCAAAGAGGTATTATTACTAAAGGTTTCATATTTCACCTCACTAAAACATGCAAGGTGATATCAAGTGTGCACCTCATTTGTTTCAGAATCATCCTTAGTGTGGGTTTAAGATCAACATCTTACTTAGATTTGATCATTGTGTAAGGGTTTACTTTACATGCTTCAAAAAAATAGAGTTTCACCCTACGGTGTGAGAGTTTTCATCAAACTAAGATCATAGATTTAGAAACATTAAGGTTAGGTATTATACTTTGTGATCATATAATCTAAGATACAAGGAAATATTTATTTCAATTTCATGATTGTAGACTTATATGTTTCATGTATGATATGAAGGGAAAGAGAATATATTAAATCAAGCTTATCATGATTTCAAACTTGGATATCGGATGTATGATATAGAGAGGGAATATAGAACATGTCAAGCTTATATGAGTGGCGCTTCATACATAATTCATCTTTATAGCTCAAGTGAGGTTTCTAACATCATATATAAGAAAGAGAAGTGAAAGGAATGATATTTATGAGTATCTTATGCACAAAGAATTTTACTCTCATAACTAGAGTTTCATAGATTACCTCACTTGCAACTAATGATGAGCCTTACAAGCTTAAGTCACTCAAGCTAAGACATAACTCAGTCAAAGGATTGACTTTCTTATTATGAGTTGCCTACCCCTTTTTTTCAAACTCTCACATATATTATTGAATCATGCAAAGGGACTCAACTCATCTACTCAAGAGTAATCTAGTGTAGGACACATCATTTTGGACATATGTCATATTTCTCATATAATGGAAGCTAGGTCCTATGACCCTCTCCTTGTGGGTCTCACTCTCTCTAGAGTTCACCTCATATCTTGTCCTAACACTGGAGGTCCTCCTTTGTAAAAGAGCTTGAGGCTCATGCATATTCAAATTTTTCTTAACTTAGATCATCTTAAATAAGTATGAGTATGTACTTTCATCACCTAGACTTGTCTTAGATTATCCAAAACTAGACTCAGAACTCATACACAACTTAGATCTTTATAAACAACATATACCTTAGAGATCGAATCTATATTAGATCATCCTTGCTTACATTATCTATCATCCTATTGTCTATTTATATATCACATATCCTTATAAGGCTCTAGACATCTATTCTAGAACTTCTCTCTTCTAGACTGATGTCACTTCCTTTCACGTAGGTTGCATGAACACTAACTACTCTAGAGACACAATTTATATGTACATATATATAATAAAATATTATATGGTTTTTCTCTGAGAAGGCATATGTCAGATAAAACTGACGAGGCTCGAGCCGATTGAAAAAACAAACTAAATCAGCAAAACCGCGTCTCCCACACACAATAGATAGTCTACTATCACGTCACCTAGTGAAATGGTGAGAATGCAATGTAGACTAGTGTAGCTACCCAATACATATGAGCTCTATATGGAAAGGGTTTCATACACTTGTCTAAACCTAGTTCTCAAACATCTAGGTTCTAACCTAGAGGCTAAATCAAACCTAGTTCATGTAGAACAACTTGCTATGTTTCTAGGGTTTTAAGTGAAAGGTGAAATTAGTTTTATGTTTCATGGTGAGCAATTGTAGGTGTAGCTATTGTTCGTGCTCTGATACCAACTGTAACATCCTCGGATTTTGTCATCTCGAGCCTTAGAAGGCCCGAGAGGACAGATCCGAAAACATTATGCAATTGTATCAAAGTGCGTTGCGGAAGCAATATGCACTTACATGAACATACACATATAACATACACCATGCAACATTCTCAACATTCAACATATTTATATTACAACATGAATTAAATTTACAACTTACATGTACATAGTTTGAAAGAAGATTTACAAATCTATGAGCATGTATGCTAATCAGGATCTACACAATAGGTACAACCTGGACAACTACTCACTTCCCGTCTTTCTCCCATGCTATCTCTGAACCTAAAACATACGTAAAACAACGAATCAACACACAAGGTGTTGTGTACGTGGGTGGAAAGATACATACTAATATTCTTGCATAATTGAAATAACTTTTGAAAGAACGGGGTAAAAGAAAACATTATTTAGTGTGATAATCAGGTAAACACATATTCTTAGATGTCTTTTGATGCATTTGTACTACGAAGATGTGTCACACTTCATTTTTCCCCGCCCTTTGGTCTATGGGGACTGAGTGTCGACCTTGTATTTAGAGGAATGAGGGAGGGATGTTGCACTTCATTTTTCCCCACCCCTTGGGCTTTGGGGACCGAGTTCCGACCTTATATTTAGAGGAACAGAGAGAGAGAGAGAACATATATCCACTTAATAGTTACAAACCATCTATATTCTTTGATGTTCTTATTGACATGGCGAAGATAGTATAATCATAGTACATACAAGCAATATTCTCAAATAAAGACAAGCAATACAACATAGCTATTGCACACAAGAAAACTAGTCATATACTTAGATAAAGCCCACGTACTTGAGTTCAGAGATTTCTAATCATTTTTGCTCATCTAGATATCCAGTCATCACCTGATTAATAATAATAATCATCATTAATATGATGTTTACCATTATTAATGATATTTAGGTCCAAACTAGAGTTTAAGACAAACCTAGGTTCAATTGGCCCTAAATGAGTTTCCAAAAATTTTATAATGATCAATAAGTCATACTAAGGGTCTGACACAATTTTCATATTTTTTTGATGCTTTATCTATTTTCTAAAATTATTATGAGATGAAAAGCATCTTGTAAGACATTAATGGAGAAAGACCTAATATTTTGGAAATATAGTTCTGATCAGGTTAAACATATTGTCTTTACATGATATTAGGGTCTGGAATAAAGTTTCTCAAAATTTATGTCAATAAAATCATTTATTACATTTAATATATCCTAAAAAAGACGTCATCTTGTAAATTAAAAACTAGCAATAATACTACTTCAAAGGTCTAATCTAAGGGTTTCATCATAAATAGGGCTTTTTTCTGAATCTAGGGGTATTTTTGGGGGATTTATTGACCAAGGGAACTATTTATTAGGAATTTTCTATGTTTCAAAGTATTTCTGTAAAATAAACATCTATATACCTTTTTGGAATGACCAGAGTTGTTGGATGAAGCCAAAAAGGCACCTGGATGCGTGCCACATCTCCCAACAATAGGTGTCGCCTACTGTCTCAGCCATGTCTTCAGGTGGGGGTCGGGGCTTCAAGGATCTGCTTAGTCGGATCTCAATTGGTGATCTGCCTCATTGAGGATCCAAAGACCCAGACTGGGACATCCCCAAAGTCGCTCGTTGCCTTCCTTCTCACATATCTCCTCCTTGTTTCCAGTGCTGCCATGGCTTGGCATCACGGTGAGGAATCCTGCGAGAACTAGCAGAGTCTTAGAAGGAAACAGGGGCTCTTCCATTTCACTGAAGCTGCAGGATACCCACCGGTGCTTTGGCTTCTCAAATCGAGCAGTAGATCCCAATCCTGTTGGGTGCCTAGCTCCCCAGCCGCCACAAGAGGGGGGGATGAAGAAGAGGGAATCGTGATTCTTAGGCTCGAATATGTAGCATCCATAGAATTGTAGCAACCCAACGAACATTCAGATATCATTTACACTCAGTAGAGATTCCAGAAAAAGCTCCCGTTGACATTTTCATCTTCTATGACATCCACCAGCAAGACACCATGAGGAACTGGTCCTCGTCAAATTCTGAACCCAAATCCACTGTCGGGTGGTCGTACTGGTGTTTATCTTACTCCTAATGCCTCTATTCTGTCCCTCATGTCCTCCCTCTCATCTTCACGTCGTCAATGCAAGATGCAATGGATAAAGGAGAATGGAAAAGGAATCGAACAGCCTTAGAGACCACTTCACACTGAAAATGGGGGGTCATTTGAGAGCTTCTAAGCTACCACAGACATCTAATTGCCTATTCGATATTGATTCCTACTTGATCAGTGGATTGAGATGGGGATCTAAGACTGTATCTTCTCCCCCGCATAGCTCAGAGGTTGAAGACAAGATCTTGATGGTCGAATCTAATCTGATGGCTGCAAAACTTCCAAGCCACTCACCCATATCTGCCCAAGCTAGTGGTCACATGGTGGGTTAAAATAATTGGTATCCTTGGTCAGGTTATAGTCAAAGAGGGAAAAACTTATTCAATTTATCATATACGAAATCATCCATATCTCTCAAATGGTTAATAGGATTTCCATGCAATTTAAACCATAGGTTCTTCATCACCTAAATCCTCACATTATCAAGTTCAAACTCAAAATTACAACATTTGGTCATTTAACTCAATTCCTCAGTTAACCTCATAAATAATTGTATTGACCTCAAATACAAGTCAATTAATAATCAACTCTTGACTAACAAGTTCAACTTATATATTATTTGACCACATCACACCTCAAAGTCCTTTATTAAATAATAGGTATGCCTCCTGATATTATATTGGATATCAAACTCCTAAATAAAGGGTCATCACATTCTCCCCACCTTAAAAAGGAATTTCGTCCTCAAAATTCAGCTAACATCATACTTAATTTAATATATATAGGTTTCACTTCATAGAGGTCACCATTTATGGCTTCTAAAGTTCATACTTCTAGATGTACCCTAAGCTCTCATCTTAGGGTTTAGAACATCTAGGTCCTCTCTCACCCCGCCATAAATAGGTTGAAGCATCATTTTTTAGAGGAAATTAAAACCATCACTTAACATCATGATCATAACATAACATTCTAGTATTTTAGGGTTTACATCCCTCATTCCCCTAAGAATTAGGGTTTGTTCATATTTTTGAAGTCAAAGAGGTATTATTACTAAAGGTTTCACATTTCACCTCACTAAAACATGTAAGGTGATATCAAGTGTGCACCTCATTTGTTTCAGAATCATCCTTACTGTGGGTTTAAGATCAACATCTTACTTAGATTTGACCATTGTATAAGGGCTTACTTTACATGCTTGAAAAAAATAGAGTTTCACCCTACGGTGTGAGAGTTTTCATCAAACTAAGATCATAGATTTAGAAGCATTGAGGTTAGGTATTATACTTTGTGATCATATAATCTAAGATACAAGGAAATATTTATTTCAATTTCATGATTTTAGACTTATATGTTTCATGTATGATATGAAGGGAAAGAGAATATATTAAATCAAGCTTATCATGATTTCAAACTTGGGTATCAGATGTATGATATAGAGAGGGAATATAGAACATGTCAAGCTTATATGAGTGGCTCTTCATACATAATTCATCTTTATAGCTCAAGTGAGGTTTCTAACATCATATATAAGAAAGAGAAGTGAAAGGAATGATATTTATGAGTATCTTATGCACAAATCATTTTACTCTCATAACCAGAGTTTCATAGATTACCTCACTTGCAACTAATGATGAGCCTTACAAGCTTAAGTCACTCAAGCTAAGACATAACTCAGTCAAAGGATTGACTTTCTTATTATGAGTTGCCTAACCTTTTTTTTTTAAACTCTCACATATAGGATTGAATCATGCAAAGGGACTCAACTCATCTACTCAAGAGTAATCTAGTGTAGGACACATCATTTTAAACATATGTCATATTTCTCATATATTGGAGGCTAGGTCCTATGACCCTCTCCTTGTCGGTCTCACTCTTTCTAGAGTTCACCTCATATCTTGTCCTAACACTAGAGGTCCTCCTTTGTAAAAGAGCTTGAGGCTCATGCATATTCAACTTTTTCTTAACTTAGCTCATCTTAAGTAAGAAAGAGTATGTACTTTCATCACCTAGACTTGTCTTAGATTATCCAAAACTAGACTCAGAACTCATACACAACTTAGATCTTTATAAACAGCATATACCTCAGAGATCGAATTTATATTAGATCATCCTTGCTTACATTATCTATCATCCTAATATCTATCTATATATCACATATCCTTATAAGGCTCTAGACATCTATTCTAGAACTTCTCTCTCTTCTAGACTGATGTCACTTCCTTTCATGTAGGTTGCATGAACACTAACTACTCTCTAGTGTGAGGGTCACATTTTTATATTTACATATATATAATAAAATATTATATGGTTTTTCTCTGAGAAAGCATACGTCAGAGAAAACTGTCGAGCCTCAAGCCGATTGGAAAAACAAACTCAATCAGCAAAACCGAGTGTCCCACACACAGTAGATAGTCTAGTGTCATGTCACCTAGAGAAATGGTGAGAACAAGATGTAGACTAGTGTAGCTACCCAATACATATGAGCTCTATATGGAAAAGGTTTCATACACTTGTCTAAACTTAGTTCTCAAACATCTAGGTTCTAACCTAGAGGCTAAGTCAAACCTAGTTCATGTAGAACAACTTGCTATGTTTCTAGGGGTTTAAGTGAAAGGTAAAATTAGGTTTTATGTTTCATGGTGAGAAATTGTAGGTGTAGCTATTGTTCATGCTCTGATACCAACTGTAATGACCTCGGATTCTGTCGTCTCGAGCCTTAGAAGGCCCGAGAGGACATATCCGAAAACGTTATGCAATTGTATCAAAGTACGTTGCGGAAGCAATATGCGCATATATGAACATACACATATAAAATACACCATGCAACATTCTCAACATTCAACATATTTATATTACAACATGAATTAAATTTACAACTTCCATTTACATAATTTGAAAGAAGATTTACAAGTCTATGAACATGTATGTTAATCAAGATCTACACAATAGGTACAACCTGGACAACTGGTCACTTCCCGTCTTTCTCCCATGCTAGCTCTAAACCTAAAACATATGTGAAACAACAAATCAACACACAAGGTGTGGTGTACGTGGGTGGAAAGATATATACTAATATTCTTGCATAATTGAAATAACTTTTGATAGAAAGAGGTAAAAGAAAACATTATTTCTTGTGATAATCAGGTAAACACATATTCTTAGATGTCTTTTGATGCGTTTGTACTACTAAGCAGTGTCACACTTCATTTTTCCCCACCCTTTGGGCTATGGGGACCGAGTGTCGACCTTGTATTTAGAGGAAAGAGGGAGGGATGTCGCACTTCATTTTTCCCCACCCCTTGGGCTATGGGAACCGAGTGCCGACCTTATATTTAGAGGAAGAGAAAGATTACAGAGAGAGAGAGAAAGAGAGCATATATCCACTTAGTAGCTACAAACCATCTATATTCTTTGATGTTCTTATTGACATGGCGAAGATAGTATAATCATAGTACATCCAAGCAATATTCTCAAATAAAGACAAGCAATACAACATAGCTATTGCACACAAGAAAACTAGTCATATACTTAGATAAAGCCCACGTACCTGAGTTCAGAGATTTCTAATCATTCTTGCTCATCTAGATATCTGGTCATCACCTTATTAATATAATAATAATCATCATTAATATGATGTTCACCATTATTAATGATATTTATGTCCAAACTGGAGTTTAGGACAAACCTAGGTTCAACTGGCCCTAAATGAGTTTTATTAGGGTCTGGAATATTACATTTAATATATCCTAACAAAGGCGTCATCTTGTAAATTAAAAACTAGCAATAATATTGCTTCAAAGGTCTGATCTAAGGGTTTCATCATAAATAGGGCATTTTTCCGAATCCAGGGGTATTTTTGGGAGATTTATTGACCAAGGGATCTATTTATTAGGCATTTTCTCTGTTTCACAGTATTTCTGTAAAATAAACATCTATAAAATCGACGTGTGAAACTAATTTGAAATGCATAATTTTTGCGGTCTTTATAACATGACCTACAAATGTCCAAATGTGCTCAATTTTGTATATGAGGTATTCACAAGATGTTTAAGAAGATCAACGAATTAGATTTTTGAAAAAAATATTGCATCATGAAAAACTACTTGAGTGTATTCTGCTTCGAATACACTCGAGTGTATTCTAGCCTGACTATATATATATATATATATATATATATATATTGAAAAAAATATTTCATCATGAAAAACTACTTGAGTGTATTCTAGCCTGACTATATATATATATATATATATATATATATACATATATATATAAATATATATATATATATAGTCAGGCTAGATTACACTCAAGTGTACATATCGCACGAATACTCTCAAGTGTCTTTTCATATCAAGACTATTTTTTGCAAAATGTAAACCATTGATCTTCACCGTCATACTATAACTAGGCTACATTCAAATTTTGAGCCCATTTGGATGAGTGTAAGTCACTCATCCAAGGGCAACAAAATCAACGTGCGAAACTAATTTGAAATGCATAATTTTTGCGGTCTTTATAACGTGACCTATAAATGTCCAAATGTGCTCAAATTGTGTGTATGAGCTATTCACAAAATGTTTAATAAGATCAAAGGATTAGATTTTTGAAAAAAAAATATTGCATCATGAAAAACTACTTGAGTGTATTCTGCTCTGAATACACTCAAGTGTATTCTACCCTGAATATATATATATATATATATATATATATATATATATATATATATATATATATATATATATATATATATATATATATCTGTGTGTGTGTGTGTGTATACATAGAAGGTAGAATGCATATATCTGTATATATGTACACGCACACACACACACACACACACACACACATATATATATATATATATATATATATATATATATGTGTGTGTGTATTAGTTATTAAAATGTATTATCTATATATATACATATATAAGGGTCACTTCACAAGATAGAATTTTAAAATAACCATGAATCATAAAATGTATCTATGTGAAATTTAAATTAACTATATGACATAAAATGTAACTATATGAAATTCCAAGTAACTATATTCAAAGTAACTATTTTTTTTGGTCTGTCAAAGCTTGTTGCCTTTTACTTTTGATGAAAAAGAAAAGTTTCTGTACAAAAGATAGCCAAGGATGGATACAGAACAAAAACGCAAATCAAAAACAATCTAAGCCTATCTTTACATGGTTCCAAATAGTATCAAAACTTCTAACTCATCCTTCAAAAATTCTAGTGTTCCTCTCCCTCCACACTTCATGAATAAGTATCATCACAAAATTTCTGGCTGCCATATCCTTCATACAGACCAGGTCCATCAAACCTATCATAATGGTTGAAATGATCCCATTCCTGTTAGCACAGTTCCAGAAATCTTTACCGAACCTGCAATCAAACAGAACATGCCAGCAAGTTTCCTCTTCCTCCATATACAGAATACATATAGATGCACATTGGATACCTCTTCTCTTCAGGCGATTAGTAGTCAACCAGCCACCCCTTAAACATCTCCACATAGTGAACTTCACCTTCATAGGAGCTTTGGTCTTCCATAGCCAGTTGGACCAGCAGCAATCCGGAAGAGTAACCCTTAGCTCTTCCCAGAAATCCTTCATCTTAACAACTCTCTTCCCATTCAGCTTGACATCATCCTCTTCTCCACTCAAGAAAGTAATGCTTTCCTTACAAAATTAACAACCTGGTTTACATGTCTGGATATGGATTGAATCCAATTACCATCCTCCCCAATGTAACAGTTAACCTTAGAAAACTTTCCAAACCCACAATTGATATGAAGCTTCTCAGGAATGAGGTCGTACAGAAAGATTCCATTCCTTAAATAGGGGTCTCGCCACAGGAAGATCTTATCCCCTTTTCCAACTGACCAGTAAGCATCATTCACAAGCCTATCCCTAAGGATGATGATCTTTTTCCAAATCCACATAGCATTGACTTGGAATTTAATGTTCCACACAGAGTCCCCTTTGAGATACCTTTTGTGTACCCATCTCACCCATAAGGAATCTTTCTTCTTTGCTATGTCCTAAATCTTCTTTGCCATGCAGGCTTTAACCAGGTCCTTTGTATGACGAATGCCCAAACCTCCTTCTCTTTTTGGTACATAGATACTATCCCATTCAATCGTGTGTATTTTCCTTTCAAGTGTAGCACCTCCCCACAAGAAATCCCTGCACAGTTTTTCAATCTCCATATCTACACTGACAGGTAACGGAAAGGCAGAAACCCAGTATAACTGAAAAGAAGATAACGTTGAGATGATCAACTCAACTCTCCCAGCAAAAGAGAGGATCCTCGATTTCCAACCTTCTAACCTCACCCTAATGTTGTCTAAGATTGGGGAACATAGACTTCTCATAATCCTTCCTATTCAAAGTAACTATATGGCATGAAATGTAATATTCGACACAAACTATAACTATTTGGTCGTACAATATAATTACTTGTCATAGAATAATATTTTATCATAAAAAGTAACTATTTGATACATGAAATAACGTTTACCATTAAGGTTGAAATCCTATAGGTATTGCAAAACTAAAGACATTGGCATTAGCTTCGCACTTCACATTAATAACTAATGTAGTAGCACAAAGTCACAGTGAAGATCTTTACTAACATTTTCGTTGTATTCATTCCCATCACATTAATAAATGAATCAGAAAATGATCAACATAATTTTATAGAAATATAACTATGTGATGCTAAAAGTAATTATTTGGTAAGAAAAGTAACTATTTGATGCATAATGTAACACCTAGTCATCATCAAAAGTAACAAATCGAATAGTAAATGTAAAAATTGGTCGTGACATATTTATCACATGTAATTGATGTTCTTTATCAAGAAAAATTAAAGTCCACATCCTTTTTGGTATCTAATTTTCACAATCACACAAATGTCACGTATGATTTGGTCCATATTTCAAAACCACAGTATCTTCATCCATTCACCAATTTAAATTGAAAGTATGTTTGCTTCGATTCACATACGTAGATTTAATTTGAGGTGATATAATTATAAATAGACATACAAATAATTGACTATGATTTTTAGGAACGAATCTGCTACAAGTCCAAAACTTTTAGTCATACAACCAAATTATAAACTCCTTATAGAAATAAAAATAGATGTTAAACAAAAAATAACTATGTAGTAATCAAAGTAACTATGTGGAAAAATGTAACTAATTGGCACAAACTCTTGCTAATAAAAAGTAACTATATAACACTAAAAGTAACATTTAATCTTTGAACCGTCAAACAACCTAATATATTTGCACCTAAGGAGTAAAAAAAGAACTCAACATATGGTTCGGTAAATGACATGAAACAAGGAAACATAGTTGTCAGTTTAACAATAAACAGTTCCTTAAGATTCCCATACACGACTCCTCCATTACTAACCTGGGCCTTCCAGTTGGCGCCTCTGCTACCAAAATATGCCTGCCTACCAAAATAATGGATCCTTCACTCTCAAAAAACCATACTAGCACAACGGTATAGAGACTGGCTATTCAGTATGAAAAGTGACTATTTAGTATAAAAATTAACAATGTTTTACAAGAAGTAACTACTTTGTATGTAAAATTAACTGATTGACACAAAATTAACAAATTTATATGATGTGAGAGAATAAAACTAAATCTTTGACATGAAAATGTAAGTGTTCAGATAACTTTTGCAACTACTAGGCATGCAAAGTAATTGTACGTTATATAAAGTAACTTTGTTATAAATAAAGTAATTATATGGTAGTAAAAGTAAAAGTATGACACATAAAGCAATATTGGTCCTTAAAAGTAACAACTTTTTGTCTATTGGCTACGCTGCAATACAATCTTATTGTTGATTTATCAATGATGTACTTTAGTCAAGACTTGTGCATTGTACTCACGGCATGCCTATGGCACAATCACATCCACTTAGGTTGAATATCTAATGCTCAAAGATGAAACTGGTTTGAATAAATGAGTGGTCACGTGGAGTTCTCTTTGTACTGACTCTTCACATGAATATTTTAGGTAGGGGAAGATATGATGTTATGTACATGGAATGTAAATTTAGGTGTCAATAATTATTGATTTGTTGTACTATGACAATTAGTAAGAAATGTTCCAATGAGTATAATATGATATTAAAGTCTATGCAAATAACATGCTATTTAACCGTACATATACCCTTCTTTTGCAACATCTATTTTTTGTTACTTTAAGTAATCAATTTATTATATTTTCTGACTCATTCTTACTTTTTATGTCAAATAGTTACTTTTTATATCATATAGCTACTTTGTCGACCGTATAATTACTTTATGTTGATGATATGTTATTCCTTTTTTAAATTGTATTCATTTTCATTTTGTTAAAATGGTGAATCTACATTATATTTCCCAGTCACTACATAATGTGCCATAACAGGACTGCAGATAGCTATCACTGAATACTAGGATGACTTCATCCTTGCAAGACCTTAGATCAAACACCTTTTATGCATACTCAACCTCGTAGGGGACAATTAGATTTTTCAGCATAGCTTCCTCACCCCAAAAGATAGAGGATCAGAATCTCCTTCTCCTTTACTGTAACAGCAAGACCTGGACACACCCACTGGATGACATCCTACTCCTAAAGGTATTGCTTCCGTCGGAGAAGGAGGCTACGAGATCCCCAACATTGCCAATGTCAAAACAATCATGCTTCTGCTTCTAGTACATGTTGTCTCCTAGTTTGCCAGGCGGGAGGATCAGGCTCAGGCCTGCTGCACTACTCGATGTTGGGCATTTAGGTCTGATGTGCGAGTCAAACCTCCGCAAGTGAGGGAAGTTAGGGAGAGACATTGACAACTACTTGTGACCAGAACCATCCACACAATAGCTAGAGACGACAGTCATTGATAGCCTACAGGAGATGTAATGTCATGGGGGATCTCTTCAATTTTGGCAGCATCATGAAGGGGTTACAGAAACCGGCACAGTGGAAGAAGGGGCTCTCAGAGCAAACACACACTATCGTCGAGATCTTCTGCTCGTCTTGAATTTGGGGAGGATGACGAGCCCAGAGACGCTCATGGTGCATTTGCAACACGGGGCGGCCAATCAGAGATATCTTCTTTGAGGTGAGAAATATGGTGAAGGACAGTCGATTTCCATCTCGAATCCTATATGCGGAAGCGTCGGAGGCTCTACAATGGGCGTTCGAGAAAGGGAGGACAGCCATGGAGTTTCTGGCCTCCGTTATTAATGTCAGAGAGGAGATCTGGAATCGAGAAAAGCATATGCAGGTTCGAAAAGGAGTCGTGCTTAGTTCTATTTACATTAATTGCCACCACGTTGTCAAAACATGGGTAATATGATTTTCTACCGGCGTGGGCATTCAATGAAGAGTAACCTACATGCACCCGTCTACATCCTCGGGAGCCTACCCGATAGTTGGGAATGGGGCATTGCTCATGTGGTAAAAAGTTGCTGGAAAGTTAAAAAGAGAATAAAAAGAAGAGAGAGAAATTGGTTTTGCTCATATCTTTCAATTTTAAATGAAATTTTTTTTGAAATAAAAAATATCAGACTCCTAATGAAAAATACTTTCTATCAAGACCAATGTTGACATACTTTGGAAAAAATAATATTAGAAGTATATTAAAAGAGGAGAGAAGTATACAAAAGTACAGTACATTTTTGGATACTGTACTCAGATTGATCATTCAGGTACAGTACTTATTGCCTCTTTATTTCTTCATATTCCATATTATGTCATACATACATAAATATTGTACATTTATCATTCATATTAATTTTTGCATACATTCAAAATGTAACGTTTGACAATAATCATAAACAAGGATACTCAAGGTACGGTACGAGACATAACAACAATACATAATTTGATGATCTTATTGTTACAAAAAGTACATTACTAACAACCACATTTTATAATACAAAGTATAGTATTAGACGTACAATACTAGAGGTATTGTACGAGACACAACAACAATACATGATTTGATGATCTTGTTGGTATAAGAAGTACAGTACTAACAGCCACATTTTGTAATACAAAGTATGATAGTAGACATACAGTACTAGAGGTATTGTACGAGACATACAATACATAATTTGATGATCTTGTTGGTACAAGAAGCACAGTACTAACAGCCACATTTTGTAATACAAAGTATAGTACTAGGTGTACAGTACCAGAGGTACTGTGCGAGACATACATTAATGATTTGATGATCTTGTTCGTACAAGAAGTACAGTACTAACAGCCATATTTTGTAATACAAAGTATAGTACTAGACGTACAATACTAGAGGTACTGAACGAGACATGCCAACAATACATGATTTGATGATCTTGTTGTTACTAGAAGTACAGTACTAACAACCACATTTTGTAATACAAAGTATAGTATCAAACGTACAGTACTAGAGGCATTGTACGAGACACAAGAATAATACATGATTTAATGATCTTGTTGGTACAAGAAGTATTGTACTAACATCCACATTTTGTAATACAAATTATTGTACTAGACGTACAGTACTAGAGGTACCGTACGAGACATAACAACAATACATGATTTGATGATCTTGTTGGTACAGTATGAGACATATCATGTATAAAAGATTGTCAATAACCACATACTGTACCTATATAAACTATTTCACATTTCATTAAAAACATACACATTTTACTAAACTACAATCCTGTAACACCCCAATCTTAATTATGCAAAATTACCAATTATTTTAGTCCTTGCATGCTCTTTTCTAATTTAGATAATTGTTGAGGACTTAAATGCAATTTTCCCATGATTAGTTTTGCAAAATCATTTATTATGTCCAATTGCTCTATTATACTTGTTTTATTTAAAGAAAATGTTTTCATGAATATCTATGCCCTTTTTGCTTAAGAAAATGAGGATAAATGTTTTTATGTCAAATTTTCTCTCTCATATGATTATTAGTGATTTACATGTTTAATTTCTTGATTAATGGCCTCCATATTGTTAGTTGAAAATAAATAATGTTGATTGCACATTTTCATATTTTGTAATTCTTATTTGAAGAATTAATGGTTTTATTTGCATTTATCATGGTCATAAGGATTTTTGTTATTTTAGGCCTAAAATAAGTACAAGCATAAAATCCAACCTTATTGTAATGTTCTAGACCCTCTAATGTACCTATGGTTCAAATTTGAACCCATTTTGACCTTGTTTGACCCTTCAATTGATTTAATAAAGGTTTGAATATTAATTGGCTAAGATTTGAATGAAAATGCCATTTATACAGCCGATTTAAGGCATGGTTCGTTTTAAATTAAATGTCACGCGTTACATTCTCGCGCGGGCACACGGCCACTGTCAGATCAGGATCCAACGGCGTCGAGATCCTCTTCTACCTCCGTTTCGTTTGCGAGCAAAGCCGTTTCACAGGCTGGATGATCTTTGATCCCGATCTCCCTCCCCTCACATCCGTTCCTCTTGATTCCTTCCCCAGCGAGACCGCAAGGTCAAATCGAACCCAGCAATCCCTTACTCGCCCTCCATCTCTCCCATTTGACGAAACGCCCAATTTAGGGCATCACCTTCCCTCTGCCTTTGAAGCACAGGCACCTCCCCGCCTCTATTTAAGCCCCCGAAAGCATCCCCGGCCTGCAAGCTTTCTTCCTCCTCGCCCAATTTCTCCCCTGGCTCTCCCAGCAACCCCGACCTACTCAGTCTTAGTTTCCGGCGACCTTGAGTTCGCCCGGCCTCCTCCAGCCACCTCGGCTCAATCACGAGCGTTGTGAGTTTCTCTGACCTCCGTCCTTCATTTGTATGCCATCACTTTAACCCGTCGAGCTCCCAGTTGTCGTTTCCTATAGGACCTGTAGGAGTGCTCACCGGCGTGTTGACGTCATGGCACCTCCAGGGCCCCTTCGGCCAAAGAAAGCATGTCCTGATCTTCGTGGGAGCATGACGATTGATTTCCGACCTCCAGTTAGTATTTTTCGGGCTTCTGCCTATGGTTTTTCCCCTCCGACCGTCGCCCCTGTTTCTCGCTCGATTTCTCTGTTCCCTGGGCACGAGAGCACTCTGGCTACCTCCGGACCTGTACCGCAGATCGTCGGCTTCGGCTGTGAGGCAGGAGGTTAATGGAAACCTCAGTTTCCCCTTGAGGGGGTGGTGTGCCATGATCCTGGATCGGCACCCAGTTGCCCTGCTAGCTGCTGGAGCCATGGCTCACGTGTTGAAGATGAAGAGCAATCGAGGTCGTGCAATGACCTAAGTACCCTCTCTTCTTTTTTTGTGTTTTTCACCCGCGAGGGCATTTTTGGGTTTTCACACCCTATTTCTTTGATCACTCAGGCGAGCCTCGCGGCCTTGTTGGCCAAGCCCGATTGGGCCAAGTCAGATGCGGGCCCCTTTTTCCGGATTTAGATATATAGATTTACACATGGCTTTTTCTGGATTTTCTATTGGTCTGTTCTTCGAAAATTAGTAGTAAATCGCCTGATTATCAGAAAAATACGCAAAAATACTTTTTGGAAAGGATTTTTGATGAGGAATCCGATTTTCTAGTTTTTATCGACTGATTTTTCTGTTTTAACACCTCAATATTTATATGAGCAAATTAGGGTTTAATGACATATGACAAATGATAATTATGTTAATTTCAGGTGTTTTAGGGAATCCAATCAGTCAAACCAAGTTTGACTTAAGGTGATTTAGTTCAAGGTAAGCGGGCCATGCCTTTGGCATAGTAAATCTGAATTATTGAATGATTATGATATATTATGCATTTTTATGATGAAATCTTGAAAAGGACATGTTTTTCCTCAATGTATATGATTATTGGATGTTGTTTGTTATAATCTAAGTCTAAGAGTAGAAATCCCATTAAGATTAT